>JAKCWG010000197.1:0-111184 GCA_021464415.1 Lonicera japonica
TAGGATCCTAGCCGAAGCGAAGTCACAACGGGCACCACCGATTGTGACCAAGTCATTTGATAAAGAAGTTGAGAACGTCTTGGCAGCTCGCGAGGTTCGAAGGCGTGGAGTACCTCTTTGCAAACAATTCTTAATCAAATGGAAGGGATTGCCTGAGTCCGAAACAACATGGGAATCGCAAGCCGACTTGTGGCAATTCGAAGACAAGCTGAGGCAATACGAGGCGACGAGGACGTCGCCAGATTAGGCGGGGGAGAGTGTCACGACTCGCTAAATTTTGTCCGAGAAAACCAGAAAATTCCGGAATGCTACGGAGGCTGACGGAATTTTCTAGAACATTATGCAATAATGGAGAAGAGTCTCCAACCTTCTAGAGTATTCTAGAAGGACCTAGATGTAGAACTTTCTAGAATAGCCTAGTTGTAAATAATCTTGGTAGATTATTCTAGAGTATTCTAGTTAGAGATATTTGTATAGAAAGTTCCGGAATGTAAATCTAGACCATTGGATTGGTTTGATCTCAACCGTCCATTCGAGAAGGCCTCACCTAAAAATAGGTGGAGGGTTCATTTGTGTGAGGCATAGAGAATGAGTTGTATTCTAAGCTTTGTAAAGTGTTTTTGAGTAATATAAAGTTTCCTTTATAAACTCTTGTGTTCTACCTTGCTTAAGTTTCATTCGGTGTGTTCGTTATTCTTAAGCCATTGTGGGAAGGCTGACTTAGTGTAAATCCGTGAGGACGGAAGTTTGAAATCACTAAGTGCCGCACGTGTCTTGAAGAGGTTCAAGCCCGTGACATCTCGCTAGCTCAAATAACTCATCATCAAATAAAGGTGACTTCTCTTTTTCCAACATTCGCATCTATTTTAAGATAAATTAAATACATTATTAACATATATTATAAATTAAATAATTATTATAATTATTATCATCCAAATCCACTTACACGTTCTCGAAACCACGTAGGAAATTCTCTTTTATGTTTTTGTTGTACACTTACTCTACTTTCACTTCTTAACATTTCCTCATGCGCCCTACATAAGAAAACGATGAAGATATATAGTACATGTGTATAAATAACTACCTAAAACACACACAGAGATAGTTGACCTACTTAAGATACGGTATCACCTCTTCGCAATTATTCAATATAAACCAATGAGCAATCTCCATGTCTGCATTTGTGAATTTAACCAATGATCTGCCCATAAATGGCCGTGCAATTTACTTAAAGACAGAAAGTTTCTCTTGTCTCACAGCACCATCAATATTTTGCTCAGGCCGATTAAAGGATGTCTCTACATTACGAAGATACATTGAACAAAAAGTGAGGGATTCATACGAAATGTATGCCTCACTAATAGATCCCTCAGGTCGTGCCTTATTTCGCACGAAGGTTTTGTATTTGCCCAATAATCTGCAATGAAATTGCATTGGAAATCAAATACACAATATCATTATAAACACTAAGATTAAAGTGAGACGTAAACTATCATTACCTTTCTATTGGATACATCCATCGGCAACTAACTGGCCTAGCAAGTATTGCTTCTTCGGGTAAGTGAATCATTACGTGAACCATGGAATCAAAGAATGCAAGAGGAAAAATTTGTTCTAGTTTGCACAAAATGAACACAATTTCATTCTTCATTCTTTTTATGTCTTCCACACGCAACGTTTTTGCACATATATGCTGAAAGAAATTACATAATTAGATGATTGGTTCAACAACGTCATTTGGCAAATACTTTCGAATGGCCACTAGAATGAGGCGTTGCAACAACACATGGCAATCATGACTTTTTAAGCCAGAAATTTTCCCACTTTCAGCTTTCACATTTCTTGAGATAGATGCTGCATAACCGTCTGGATATTTAATAGATTTAAAAAACTCAAATATTTCCTTTTGTGCTTGCGGTTTCACAGTGTAAAAAGGATGTTTTTTACATACTTTGACCCGTTCCAAACTAGCCACAATTGTTTTTTTATTCCCAACTCCATTAAATCTTTGCGAGCTTTGGGCGTGTCCTTAGATTTTTCCTCTATGTCCAAAATAGTTCCCACAACACTATCACAAACATTCTTCTCAATGTGCATGACATCTAAGTTATGCCCAATTCTTAACTTGGACCAATATTCCAATTCAAAAAATATACTCTTTTTTGTCCATTTTCTAAACTCCGGACCCTTCTTCATGTTCTTGTTTGGGTTGTTTTCATGTTTACCCATTTAACCAAAATTTAGATTATCAAATTGCGCCAAAATGTCATCTCCTGAGAGTTCTCTGGGTTTTGCAGAGTGCTCAACTTTCCCATTAAAAGCGTCTTTGTTATCTCGCCAAATATGATCCCACGGTAACCATCGTCGATGTCCCATATAACAAATCTTGTCATTGAACCTTTCAGATGTCCCATCATCATTACAAACGGGGCATGCATTATAACCTTCGTGCTCCATCCTGAGAGATTCGCATAAGCAGGAAAATCATTGATCGTCCACATCATTGCCGCTCGTAAATTGAACATTGAATTTGTAACCTTATCATATGTTGGAACACCGTTTTCCCATAAGTCTTTTAACTCGTCAATTAGTGGCCTTAAATACACATCAATATCTTTACCAGGTGCTTTATCACCAGTAATTAACAAAGTCATTATAGAAAATTCTTTCTTCATACACCTCCAAGGAGGCAAATTGTAAGGAACCACCAATACAGGTCACATGCTGTAAGGTTTGCACATATTATTGAATGGCTTGAACCCATCAGTTGCGAGGCCTAACCTTACATTTCTAGGGTCTATTGCAAAGTCAGAATACAACTTGTCAAATTCCTTCCACGCGGTTGCATCAGCTGGATGTCGCATGACTTCATCATTAACTCACCCTTCCTTATGCCATCTTATATCATCAGCTGTGTGTGTTGACATGTACAGTCGTTGCAGCCTTGGCTTAAGTGGAAAATAAAGTAAATTTTTTTTGGGGACTTTTCTTTTATCGTCTCGATTACTGTTATGATACCTCGGCTCATTACAAACTGGACATTTATCTAAACCTTCATTTTCTTTGTAAAACAACGCACAATCATACTTGCAAGCATGAACTTTCTCATAACCTAGCCCTAAACCTTTCAAAATCTTTTGTGCTTCATAATGAGATTCTGGCAAATTATTAGGTTTCGGAAGAAGTCGTTTAATAATCCCCAACAAATGATTAAAGCATCTATTGGACATCAAACTCATTACCTTGCAATGCATCAACTCAACAACTGCTGTTAGCACGGAGAAATCCTCACAACCAGGGTATAATTCTCGTTAAGCTTCTTTTAAAAGAGTTTCAAATTTCTCAAGCTCTTTCCTACGTATGTTGGACTCACCCTCTTCTAAATGGTCCTCACCCATTACATAATCTTCTTCTTCTATAACATCATTGGAATTAGTATAAGAGTGAGGGTGAAGGTCATTGATTATATCCCTTACATCATCATTATGACCTCCTATATTGGTATCGTCATTCACAACTGGCTCAGAGGTTAAAGAACTAAAAACATCTTTGCGTTGTTCACCATGATGAGTCCATGTTGTATAATTATAAGACATTCCATTAGTTGCCAAATGTAGTTGGATTTCTCTCAAAGACCCTAACCTACAATTATTACATTTTTGGCATGGGCACATGGTATGACCTTTATCATTGACTTGTTTACTTGCAACTTGAATAAATTCCCGAATCCCTCTTAAGTATTCAGGACTAACTCGATTGGGATTACGAATCCATTCCCTGTTCATGCTATTATAAAAATGCAATAAAATAGTTAACTTCTATAATTCAAGTATAAAAATTGGTGTTTAACCTTTTTTCCTTATAAGTTGTCTTTATAGATCGGACTATGATTGCAACAAATCAATTAATATAGTCTATCATGCATATGTAACATTAAAAATTAAAAAAAATGAAACTTAAGACTAGAAGGCTTACCTTTTTACACTTGACTTTACTTTTTAGCAAATGAGAAACAATTTTAACACCTGCCACAACGGAAAGGTACCATTAAATTATGTATAATATAATACTTTTTAATTATAATATAGGAACATTTTACCTTTTTTCCTATAATAGTCGATAACGAATAAATATTACTTAAATAAAAATGAGAAGTGATACATACATTGATATTAACCCTCTATATCAAAAAAATGTTTTTCTTATTTATAGTATTTCTTATTTATAATTTTTCCTAAAGAACAGCAATTTCCAAAAATTTTAATTAGTTGATGATTTTTGGCTCTAACAAAAAAATTGAAATAATCAATTTATTATATCAAGACTTAGAATTTCAATGCTTTCTAATTATAATATAGGGCATTTTACCTTTTTCCTATAATAGTTGATAACAAATAAATATTAATAACAAAAATGAGAAGTGATACATACATTAATATTAACCCGGCCCCTATGTAAAAAAAATGGAAGACTTTAATGGAATTGTCATTAGCTAAATGGAAACTCTTAATGCTTTTTAATGGAAAAATGAATACTCAGTGGAAAAGTATAAACTAATCAAGCAATTAAGTGAATTAATTATTTTTGTATAAACTGGGCCTTCAAAACTTAAAATTACAAAAAAAGTGAGACTAGAATCAATAAACTTACTATTAAAATGCCCTTTTTGTCCCACAAATTACCAAGTGTCAACATCCTGTTCTCAATGCCTATCACAATTTTCTTGCCCTTTTGCTTTAATAGCTATCCCCTCTCTTATAGTTTGATAACTATTATGCCTTCTGAGCTCTTTTGACAGTTCATAGTCGTTCCCAAATTTAAAGTCTTAAACATTGCTTAGTTTCCCAAATAATAATAATATAAATATTACTTAGGAAAAAAATCAACAAAAAGTAAATTTATCCAACTTTTAATAAAGAAACGATATATAGTACATAGTAAGCAAACACTTACATTGAACTACTCTACAATTTCGCGAAGGTCCTCTCTATGACTACCTACCTTTCTTCCTGTTATACATATCAGTCAGAAGGAATTGATAAAAGAATATTAATTAGTACAACTATCATAACTTTATTTAGGCCAACAAAATCAAATGACAACGTGGAAAAAATATGATCCAGTTCAACAACTATATAACACATCTCCTATTAAACTCATAGGCAAAACAATTCAAAATGTAAGTGAACCACAAAATAATACATGACAAAGAAACATAAATAATTTTCATTGCAAGAAAGCAGATGTAAGACTCTTTTATTCTTGTATTTTATAATTTTTCCATGGAAAAGGATAATACTCGTCCTAATTATAGAGGAGTAAGATAGAGCAATATGTAAGAGGATGGAATTAATGGGATGGCCCAAAGGGAAAGTAAAAAGAAAAATTCAAATTTGTCACTCAGCTACTCAATAATTAAGTCAATTTGATTTTATTTATTATTTAAAACAAGGATAGAGGCTTGCCAGAGAATGGGGTTTATGTTAAGTGCTCAAAACAGCAGGAGAAGTACTAAGTTTATTTCCAGCATTAAAACGGGGACAAGTCAAAAAAGACGAAGTCAATTTCACAACTGCTTTCGTCAACTAGCACAATCTCACATATTTATTATTCAACAGAAGCATCAGAGACTGAGCTATCCCTAAATAAACTATTTGATAAAAACATTATTTATAGACAACTGAGAGATGATGTAAAAGAACCTTGGTGATCCTTTAGCAGAGTGGAACTGGTCGATTCAGAAATCTTGCATTCTATAATGATGGTATGACTGTATGTTTTTGGTTTAAATGCATCTTCCCCGCTTCAACTACATGTTTGGCAGTTTAAATTGTACTTAACCTCTGTTTTCTCAAACCACTATCTCCATCCCCACTTCAACTATCCAACCTTTTTCTCCCCTGATTGAATAGGCTCTAATTTGTTTTTCTCCCATATAACTAATTGTCTATCAGAAGGGGCATCTCGAATTTAATTATTGCACAAAGAAATAGATAAAAGAATTACTTAATCTTATATTTTCCTCTATCATATATATATATAGCCCTGTTGATTTATCTTCCTAAGTTTACAAAAGCATAATTTTTCTGATTTTCTCGAAAGCGAAGAAGTCTAATACGGCACTCGAAAACGATTCATATCTAGTTTAATTTAGACGCCCACACATTACGTGGGTTATAAACTAGTTAAGTAAATAGCTTCTTGTGATGAAAAGTTTTAAGGGGCTACAAAACACTAAAACTCAAAAATACAGAACACAATAAAGGATTGAAATAGAATCTATAACTTAAATTAAAGTTTGTAAACCCCACAATCACCAAAATTAAAGATGAATCAGAGATCAATCCCACTTACGACAAATTAAACATTACTAAAAACTAAAACTTTATATTAGTAATGTAAGATATATAGATTATCTTCAGCCTTACCTTAGAGAATAGCTCCAACGAGAGTGCCTCCAGTTGTAAAATTATAAGTGCAGCCGATTGGTATCAAAGCTAGGGTTTACTGCGTTTGGGGTTGAAGGGGCGTGTATTCCGCGGTGAGGGTCGATGGGGAGGGCTAGGGTTTATCGATCGATGTTGAAATTTCTAAGGGTTTGATCAATTGAGAGAGAGAGATGTAACTTGGGAAGGTTTTCGTTAATATATATACTCTACGCCCATATACATAATTAGAGTTATATTTTAACTTTTCTGATAAAAAATTACATTAATTAACAAATAAATAATAAGTTTTAGCCGACAAAAAATTATTTTGATAGATTTAATTCTCGGCTAGAATTTTCATTAAAGCGGGAAGACACCCGCCAAATTCCCCCCCAACAAAATGGTGTTTGTCGGCTTAAATAATTCTTTCGCGACAAAATTTTTGTCGGGCAAATAATTAGTTTGTCGGCTAAAGTTGGCGCCAAAATTTTAGATTTGGTTTGTGTGTTTAGCCGATAAGTAATTAAATTTGTCGGGTAAAAACTTCTTTGTCGACAAAATAATTTTTGTCGGTTAAAAATTTGTCGGCAAAACTAAATTTTCTTGTAGTGTGTAATTGAGTCGAGTTGCATTTTAGTTATGAGGTTGTTGCTTATTTTTTAATAAAAAGACTTTCCACATTTTATGATTCATGCTTGTTTTGTTACAGGCTTAAGAGAGTGTGTACTTTTGATTTTAAGATAGTTAAAGTTTAATTGTTTCTCTTTGTGAGTTATAGATTGTCTTTGTTGGCAAATTTAGTAATGTATTTGGGGTTACTAGTTTACCCATTCTTTTTATTTCTTAAGAATGTTATATGTGCGTATATATATATATATATTAATTGGATTGAATAATTCTTTATGTATAAATCTAACATTAATCTACTTTCAATTATTATTTCAGGATATGGGTGAATATATGGATGAAGAAGAAGGTTATGTGACATCGCCTATATGTTCTTCTTTTTGAAGGCTTGTAATGAATATGTAATAATTTTGTTTATCTTATTTTTTTTTATCTGTTTAGGGATGGAGCTTATTAATTATAGGTGTTTGGAGATGACTTGTGGATACAATGTTTTTATGTGGATTTAAAAACCTATGTTACGATTTGGCGGATATAACATGCTAACCTGTTGTTTTATCGTGTATTTGGTTGATTAAACTTGTATGATAAAATTGAGTTGATTATATATATTAATAATATATTTAAAATGTACATGGTATATATAATTATAAGCTTTTTGTGACAAGCTAGAAATGTTACAGTGCTACACATTTTTTTTACAGTTAAAAACGTGTTACAATAATATCTAGAGTAACACAAGACACTTGTTAAACATATTTTTTTGTAACCATGACAAATATTACTTATGGCATCCAGCCACCTGTTACAAATTTATATCTGTGATAGATTTGACCCGCAATAAAAAATTCTGTTACGAATAAGTCTAAATGTGACAACTAATTTGTGATGCGCAAGAAACATTACTTCCTTATCACTAAAAAAATTGTGACATTTTTTGGGCCGTCATTTGGCTTTGGTAACAACTTAACTTGTAACTGACGAAAAAGCGCCATAAAAAAAGAGAAATCTGTCACAAACACGATTTGTGAAGGTTTGGTTATCTTTTGAATGACATGTTTTTGCCTGTTACAATAAACTTGCTTTCTTGTATAATATATATATAAATAAACTTGCGGCTATGCTTTAATATTTAAATAAAGTACATCTATATTATAAAACAACAAGGTTGACTAACTTTTATCTCAAAAAATATAAGCATCAAATGGCTAAAAATATATCTATTATGGTGTGCCTTAATCATACACCCGTAGATCTCTTTTATACACACATGAAGATGTCAAATCAAACATAAAACATTCACAACAAAAATATACACCTAATAAATTCGCACACATTTTCAAATATCTCTTTCTCTCATTCTTAACTTAACATTTACTCAATCTATTTTTTTGTCTCCTCTCTTACACGTGACCAATGATAAAAAAATTTAAATTTATGTACTACTCTCTCTCTTTCTAACTTTACTACTCTCTTTAACTTTCTTCCACTCTTCTCATTACTTTCTTCCATTGTTCCATGGATGATAGAACAAAAAAATTGCCATCCACTGTCCGACACCATAACCCTTTTCGATCGTGACCTCCAACGGTTATGCCTCTGTCTTGCCCTCTGTCTTGCCCTCCTCTGGTTACTCCTCCATTGCGCCCTCCGTCGGTGACACCTCCTTTCTCATCTCCTGTGTCTTTTTTGTCTACAGCTCTGTCCTCTATAGCCTCTCATTTCGGCACCAAAAAAGGTCAGCTCTTGCTCTCGGCCTCTTTTTTTTTTGGTAACTATAGTTTCCGGCATCGTCACAGAGGCTTTTTCAGGCACTGTCTATATACATGATGAAGATTTATTTTTATTGGTTCATTTTCATTTTTCCTGCACCGTCTGTATTTGTTTATGTTGGTTCATTTTTATTTTTTCGCCAGTGACACCTCCTTTGATTATTATTTATGTTGGTGTAATTTGGTGTAATTTTCATCTAAAATGATAGCACAAATATATTATTATTCTTTAATTTTTGCTTAAACATGGCATTAATTTTCATCCATATACATGATGAAGGTTCATTTTTATTAGTTCATTTTCATTTTTTTGACACTGTTTATATCTGTTTTGTCGGTGTAATTTGATAGGTTATTTTTGTTGGTGTAATTTGGTGTAATTTTATCGAGCTCTTGGCCTCATTTTTTTTTTACCATAGTTGCTGTTTCTAACATCGTCACATAGGCTTTTTCTAGCACCCGTCTATATAAATGATGAAGATTCACTTTTATTTTTTCGGCACCGTCTATATTTGTTTCTATTAGTGTAATTTGATTGGGAATTTCTGTTGGTGTAATTTTTATCTAAAATAATAGCACAAATATTGTATTATTCCTTAATTTTTATCATTAGTCATATGTTAGGAATTAGCTAATCCAAGTAATTGCACTTGCCTTTGGCTTAAACATTAATTTTTATCGTTAGTCATATGTTAGGAATTAGCTAATCCATGTAATTGCACTTGCCTTTGGCTTAAACAAGTCCACTGTGTGTTTCAAATTTTCAAAATAACCAATATATGTTAGACTTAGGTTCAAACTTTTCAATTTATGCTTAAGTGAATTTGAGGAGAATCGGAATACTGATTTTGGTTCCTTCTCATTGTATAAGTCAATTAGGCTTATGCCTTGGCCTTTCCTTCGCTGTAAGGTGGGGCATAGGGAAAACTATTGAAGTTTGATTATGCTATTATTTTGATTTATTATGTATACCCGTGCCGTCGGACATAATGAAATTATTATTATTAATAAGTATTAATTGAATTATGGTATACCCAATACCTAAGTAAGTGACCAAAAAAAACTTCATGTATGCTTTTTTTCATAACCATTCTTTGGCTTTGTTAACCAAATTCTTCAATCTTTTTTTTAACTTATATTAAGGCTAGGGTATGCACTTCATTCTTTGATATTGTTCATGTTTGATAATTCTATTATACACTACACATTCTCATTCTAAAAAGAGCTTGCCTCACTTTAATGAATGCGATTTTTTGTTTGAATTGATCATGTTTGATAATTCTATTGACTTTAGTATTTTTGAAGATAATAAAAGTATCAGTCTTAAATATTTTTAAAAGAGGATTCATTAGAAACCATTAAATAGATTTCTTATCTTCCCATTTTTAGTCTAATTTAAAGAGTCTAGATGCTATAAGCAATATGTGTCGGTTCTTTTTAGAACAGGGTTGTGTATATATTTTTAGAACTTATATTTTCTTGCTTTAGTACATATACAATTAATCCAGTTTTAATAGTAAAAAGCGAAGAAGTTCTTTTATGGTCCATTTTTTTCCTTACTTCAGTGAATATACAATTAGTCCAGTTTTAATAGTAAAAAACAAAGAAGTCCTTTTTATTAGTTGTATTCGTGTCACTACCCATAGCAGAGAGTATCTAAAATCATCTGCACCAGTTTAGCAGCAAAGAAATTATTATTTGGTTAAAGTCCTCCATGTAATCTTCTTTCTCTAAAAATACATAAATATAAAACGATTATTTTTTTGTTTTCTTTTGAACTCGTGAATTCTCTAGAAAAGCTAAATATTTGTATTCTTTTTTATTTTATTTATTTCATCGTGCTAGGGTTTGATACCAAGGTTACATATTGATACTAACGAAAGATACCCATTGCTTTTACGCATTTTTTATTACTAGATCATCATGTATAATCTCAATTTCTTAATTCATGTTTATTGACTTTGTATAAATCTATGAACTTTCTATCAAAGCTTTGTTTATGTTATTTCAATTTGTATAAATTTATGTTATTAAAGCTTTGTTTATGTTATTTCAGTTTGCACCTCAACAAATTCTCCATTTTGGATGCCAACAAATTTAACAATATATGGACATGTAAGATTTTTATTTTTTGTTTAGTATGTCATTTATATTGAAAAATTAACCCTTCAATTAAGAAATAAATTTTTCATCTCAAAGGTTGATGCCAAATTAAAAGGGACAGTTCGTGCTCTATGTCAACAAAATGTAGGCATTGTTATATGCGAGGAGTCAAAGTTTCTCCGAATTGCTAAAGAGGTTAAAAATAAATCACTTCCACCCAATCATCTTTTTCTTTTTCTTTTTTTATAGATCTTCTTCTTCTTTCATATCTATCTTATTATTTATAATGGCAAGATGCACCCCAATCTTTAAATTCGGAATTCAAATCTAAAAGTGATAACACAAAAAAGATCATATTCTTTTTCTATAGATCTTCTTCTTTCACATCTATCTTATTATTTGTAATGGCAAGATGCACCTCAATCTTTAAATTCGGAATTCAAATTTAGAAGTGATAACACAAAAAGATTATCTTTTTTTTCTATAGATCTTCTTATTCTTTCACATTATTATTGACTTTTATTTATTAACATGACAAATTCAAATAATGTAGAGCAATAAAAGAAAGCTCCCAGCAGATTACGTGGGCAAAGGAAAAGGGAAAGAAAACAAATCTCCCTCCGTGCTTACCCCTCCTCCTGTGGTATGCTATTATACCTATGTTATTATTTATTGTAGTTGCTACTTAATATTTGATCCAGATTATTATAACAACTAAAATTTTTAGGAATAATTATTTTTGTATTGGATAAAATAGATATCTGACAATTACCAGTTGTTATATACCTCTTAACCCTCATTATCTCATTTTTCAAGGTGAATGGCATCTCTAGACATGTTGTAGCAGCTCACGCAAGAAAGCTAAACAAATGTAATCCTAAGCAAAGTGCGCAAAGTTCATGACGAGAACAAGAGAAACTAAAAAAATTAAGTAAAGCAAGGCTCTTTCTTAGTTTAAGTGAAAACAACATAGTATCAAATAAGTCTAAGTTCACAATGAATCTATAGCCTATACCTTTTTCTATAAATCTTTTATCTACCAAAATAAGTTCACCTACAAATAATGCCATGTCGTGTGATCAGTTTTCTGGGGATATAATTGAAAGTCAGCCAAACTCTACTTTCGATACATAGTCTCAACATGATATAGACTTTATGCAATCATTGCCAGATAACATAATGCTCTTGCAAACACTTGCTCATGTGGACTAATATAATAACTCCTCATTAGACGTGCTTTGTCACACAGAGTCTCAAAATCTATCCACATGTGTGCAATCAATGCCGAATCTTCCTCATACAGTCCAAGATAACATAATTTGTGGTTCTATCAGTTCTTTTATTTCAAGACATGATAGGTAATGTAATGTTCAATTAAGTAAATAATTTTGTATTTCCGATTCTATTTTTAATTTTAATTTCTGTTCCTAATTTCGCTATAAAACTAAATAAATTTGTAGGCCAAATTCAATATCTGAATGTCAAATTGATGATCCTTCTGCTCTTCCTAAAACTGTAATTATAAATAATGAGCCATCGGCAATGTTGTATCCATGTCGTCATTATGTGGGTAAAATGGATAATAAGTGTCCATATTGTAAAGTCTTGCACTAAGATCTTGAAAAGTTAAGTGTTTTCACTAACCACCGCTCTGTTTACAGGACATGTTGCCTATCAAGGAAGATTCGATTGCCTAAGTTACTTATCTCTCCTTCAAAACTTCAAGCATTATATGATAGTAATGATAGCCAATCTGTGTCATTTCGAACTAATACTCGGGCATATAATGCAGCTAATGCTTTTACGAGTTTAAGGGTTCAAATGGATGATAGAGATTTACCCGGTATTGGTCCCATGCCTTTCACTATCCATAGCCAATTACGCCATCGAACAGGAACACTATTCTAACTGTCAGGTCAAGATCCAACCTATGCTTAGTTGTATATACATGATCCAACGTCATCCATAAACTTTCGTGCCAAAAAAAATTCTCATTTGCGAAGAGATGTTTTAAACATTATCCAAGATTGTCTTGATTGAAATAATATATTTGTTACGAAGTACCGATAATTCATTGCTATTCTTAATCATATGACTCATGAGGTTTAAGAATTACCGCCTACCTATATTTTAGTAAGATAAAAGATCAGCGTAGGTACAACCTACCAACAACAAATGAGCTTGCACTAATTTTACCAAGAGATGGAAAACCAGTGGGATTAGAGATATTATTGTTCGTTACAAAAGGAACGATGCTTTAATGCAAATTAATGAGTGCAATCCAGCTTATTTGCCCTTGCATTATGTGTTGTTGTTTCCTTACGATGAGCTTGGGTGGGAACCTGGTTTAAAGCAATGGGACCCCGTTCTAGGTGAATGGTCAAATACAAGACTTACCCAATTTCAATTCTTTTGTTATCGTATTTTCCAATGCTTGGGAGAATATTCAACGATCCTCCGAGGGCGAAAACTATTTCAGGAATTCAATGTAGATGCATGGGCTGCAACTGAGCAAAATTATTTGATTACCAACTAAATCAGAGCAAGCTTCCAGCTGAGATTTACAAAGGCCTTACCGATATCCCTGCAGATGGCCATGACTCTGATCAAGCTGGAAAATGGTTTGTCTTGCTATCATCATTTACTAGTAGCTCGAGGCAGATGTTCGAGATTTTTTAAAATTCTATGGCGATTACTTGGTACAACAAGCATCCAAATATTTTTCTAACTATGATTGCAAATCCTAAGTGGCTGGAAGTCACTGAAGCTTTGCTACTGAACAAGATGCTACCGATCGACCTGATTTGGTTGCTCGAGTTTTTGAACTGAAGAGGAAGGTCCTTATGATTGATACGGTGACTGAGAAAGTTTTTGGGAAAAAAATGGCCCACGTGTTTACTATTGAGTTTCAGAAACGAGGGTTACCACATAAGCACCTCCTTATGTTTCTTCGAGGCGAAGATAAAATCAAGACATGTGACCAAGTGAATAAATTTGTATATGCTGAGTTCCCAAATGCAGTTGAAGTTCTCGCACTTTATGAAATAGTCAAAAAAAAAATTGTATGGTGCACGATCCTTGTGGCGCTCGAAATCCAAGCACACTATGTATGGAGTGAGGAAAGTGTACAAAGCATTACCCAAAAGAGTTCGCAGATGAAACAACGATGGACCAAAATGGTTATCCTATATATCAACATTATAATGATGGTCGAAAGCACGAGATCAGAGGGGGGCACGAAGTTGACAATAGGGATGTCGTACCTTATGATGCATATCTCTCTAGTAAGTTTAACTGTCACATTAATATCAAAGTATGTGCTGGTTTAAGATGCGTAAAGTATATTTATAAGGGTCACGATCGCGCTACGATTATGTTAGGAGGGGTAGATGAGATTAAATATTATTTGGATGCACGTTACATTGGACCTCTAGAGGCTGCGTGGAGGTTATTTGGCCACCTTATGCATCAAGAGGTTTCGAATGTGCAGCAATTGGCACTGCACTTACCTGGAATGCATAATGACATATATGATCCATCAGAACAATTGGATAGTATTATTATAAGGGCTGCTATCGAAAGGATAACCCTTACTGGCTTTTTTTCATGTTGTGCATCAAATGAGCGTTCACGAGATTATACGTATCAAGAGTTTCCACAATATTTTGTTTGGAAAAAACCAAAAAAGGTATGGAGACCAAGACAACATGGGCGTGCAATCGGTCGGATGTATTTTGCGAGTCCGAATGAAAGTGAAAGATTTTACTTATAGTTGTTATTAACTGTTATGAAAGGACCTCAATCGTATGAATGATTAAGAACAGTCAACAATGTCTTGCACCCCTCTTTTAAGACCGCTTAAGTTGCAAGAGGACTTTTGGAAGACAATGATAAATGGATTCAATGCCTCATAAAGGCTGCAATGATGCAAACTGGTGCACAATTGAGAAATTTATTCTGCATTATCTTGACGCAATGCTCTCCAAAGAGTCTGGATGCTTTTTGTATTCAATTCTGGGTGCACATACGCGATGTTCTTTTTTACAAGATTCATATAACGTATCATATTCCTAACCCAAGCGACATACAGATTGAAGATTATGGTTTGTACCTCCTAAATCAGTTGCTTCAGGAATTAAACAAATGTTTAAAAGACTACTTGCCTATGCCATTACCAACTGGATCCTAGAGTATAATAGTGGGAAACAGGCTCATCTGGGAACATATAGAGTTATAAATGAATGTAGTTCAAGAAAATGTAGAACTTAACGTTAACAGGCTCAACATTGGGCAATGAGCTGCATATGATGTAATTATTTCTTCTGCTCTTGGTAATAAAGGGATTACTTTTTTCTTGAATGGGGGTGTGAGCATTGGAAAAGCTTTTTTATATAATACAATTGCCTTAAAATGTAGAAGTTTGAGGCATATTGTTGTAGCTGTTGCCTCATCTGGTATTGCTTCGCTATTGTTGGTTAGGGGTTGAATAGCTCATTCAACTTTTAAGATTTCACTCGATGTCCTTAAGAACTCTTCATGCGGCTTCAATAAGCAATCTCTACACGCATAATTGTTTAGGCTAACAAAATTGATTATTTGGGACGAGTTACCAATGCAACATAGACATTGTGTTGAATTTGTGGATCGGTCATTATAATATATTTGTGGTTATTAGAAGTCTTTTGGTGGTATTACTGTTGTTTTAGGTAGAAATTTTAGACAAATTTTACCAGTTGTGCCAAGAGGAGTCTGTGAAGTAATTGTTTTTGCCTTTCTTAGACGATCTATGTTATGGCATCAAGTGCGTGTTTTGACCTTGACTGAGAATATACGCCTAGATTCAATAGAACATGGCCAAACTACTTAATAGAGGTATATTTCCTTATCGTATTATTCGGAGTAATCTATTTATATAATTTTTTATACTTGCACTCTAACAATGTCGTTTCTTCTAGATTGGGTCCAACCCAAATGAGATTGTACAACTTCCAACATCGATTACTAGGTGTCGAAGCTTACTTGATTTGATATCAACTATTTATCCGTTATCGAATGATGCATGTACTGTAACACTGGCATTTCTTAATGAACGAACCATACTTTTCGCGTGAAATGACGATGTAAGTGATATCAATGCAAAAGCTCTAAATCGTTTTTCAGGAGAGACATTTACCTATTTGGCTGCAGACAAGATGTGTGAAGACGAAGGGATGGAACATTCTATTTCAAATTGCTATCCTAATGAGTTTTTAAACTCACTTAATCCAACATAATTGCCTCCATTTCAGCTTGACTTAAAAGTGGGTTGTCCAATAATGTTATTACGGAATATCGCACCCAAGGATGGTCTTTGTAATGGTACAAGATTGATTATTGAAAGGTGTAGTACTTTTGTAATTAAGGCTAAAATTTTAACATGAGATAAATTTGGCAACTTAGCATTCATTCCAAGAATTTCTTTGATAAATTTGGCAACTTAGCTTCATCTACGGAAGCCCATCAAATTTCACATCGCCACTTTCTCGTTCGATTAGCATATGATACGGACCATTGCCCATCAATTTACACATCGACTCTCGTTCGATTAGGTCAACCGATCAAATATTATGACCATTAATAGATCTCAAGGTCAACCGATCAAATTTATCAGCCTCGATTTACGAACCCCGGTATTTACCCATGGCCAATTGTATGTGGCGTTGTCAAGGTGTACAAGTTCTGATTGTATTAACATTCTTTTACCGCCCGAAGATACAACTAGAACCATAAATATCGTCTATCTCGAAGTTTTGTTATGATGCGTCATATGCATGGTATACTACCTGTGAGGTTTTATCTTTAAATCATTTTTTAATTTTAATATTCTATAAAATTATGCTTGAAAATTTCTTTGAACTCATATCAACATTTGTAGGATTGGGATGACCTGGTTGCGGAGTTGAAGAGGATCAACAATACAGATAAGCGAAGCTAGGGAATACATAATCGGGTAAGTTAAGCGAATAAATGTAAATATTATATTACTTTGCTTTTTTATACCCATCCCGAAATTGTATTAATAAGCTTAGTCGTACAAAACAATTGTAGCTACAATTATACAACACCACTATTAACTACTTATTACACCTTAAGCTTGGAATACCCATTCTATCTAACTGCATTCAAGAAGACTTAATATTAGCTCGATTTATCTTAAAAATATTATATTGATCAAATATTTTTTTTTAAATGTGTTGTAGATTTTCATACGTGCTGGTGCACAATGGCCAGGCTATGTAAATATAGAGACCTCAATATTTTGTAGACTAATGCTGAGGATGCTTAAGGAGAATGATATTAGCCGATGACTGATGATTTGGCTACTTTTTTTTTGTATATGATTTTGGATATACTTTTTCGTGAATGCTTTTGTATCCAAAAATATTAGGGTAGTTTTTTGTATATTACAGTCATATACTCGGGCAACTTTTTTTATGTATATTGTGATCACATATTCAGGTAACATACTCAGGTAACCTTTTTTGTATATTGTGGTCACTTACTTTGGTATCGGGTATACCATAATATCATGCCATCAGTTTCTTTATTTGTTTAACTGAATATATATATATATATATATATATATGTTTTTATTTTATTCAATTAATACTTTTTTATAATGCCCTTAGTTTTACCGTGCCGAATGGCACGGGTATACCCAGTGTTTTTAAAAGCGTCCGGAGGCGCGCATTGAGGCGCCTTGACAGAAAAATGCAACAAGGCTCAATGAGAATAGCGTTTTGCACACTGTGCACACGCTTTTTCCATGAGGCTTATGCCTTTTGTGTAATCCCCCCAACACCAAAACGACGTTATTTTGGGTGAAATAAAAAAAACCTAACTTGTTAAATCGAATAATCGATTGAAACGGGAAAGACAAACCCTAGAACCCGATTTGTGCCGTTCAAATGAAAGATGAGGGAGAGCCGAAGGAAAGACGAAGAAGGGACGAAGGAGAGACGAAGGAGACGACAGTCCATTCTTGGATCTTCATTTAACATATAACACCCTTTTTCCCTTCTTCTTTTTTTCTTTTTTGATCAGAAATTCAGAACCATTTATGCCCCTACCTTGTGCTCCATAATCCGTTCTGCCCTTCTCCCCATTTTGACTTTGCTTTTTAGTCTTTATATTTAATGTCTCTAACTTTGCTTTCGGGAAAAAAAAAAACAAAGGTATCAAGTAGCAATAATTTTTTAAATAAAATTTAAAAATGTATAAAATCCAATTTTATATTTAGCCTGTTAGTTACATTTAAATTTAGGCTGTTTGTTACATAGCCATTTACTTAGCAATTTAAGGCTTTAATATAGTATAGCAAATTTAATGGCTGTTTGCTAAAGACTTGTATTTTGTTGTAGTATTTACTTTTATTTCTTAAGACTATGTTATTTGATATTTAGACTTTATTTATTTGTCTTATAATTTTTTTTTAATTTTTTTAATATAAAAATGCCTTGCACAAAAGGCTTACGCCTCGTCGCATCAAGGCTTACACCTCGCCTTCTGGCATGAAAACGCCTAGGCTTACGCCTTCACCTTTTAAAACACTGGGTATACCCTAGTATATATATATAGTAAATGCATGTATATACTCATGTGGTTTTGCTGTAATGTATACAAATAAAGTACACATCCTTATTAAATTATCAGAAAGTAATGGACAAAAACCAAAGCTATGATTTGAACATTTTATATAATATACATATATATATACGATTTGACAAAACCTATAAATCCATACATATAACTAGGGGTGTAAACGGATCGGATACGGAACGGATATCATACTATCCATTATCCCTATCCTTTTTAAAATTTACTATCAAAATCTTTATCCTTATCCCTTCGGATAGTATGTTAAACTATTCTTATCCACATCCTTTCAGATATCTCGGATTCGGATAATATCCTTCCATTTTTCTTTTTAATAATAGTCTTACGGTCTAATATTTTGTTAATCTAAAAATTAGTTCAACTTTAAAGTATATTTGATTATATAATTTTTTAATGAAGAAAAAATAATTTACAAATCTTAGAAGCAAAATAAAGCATTTCAAAAAGCTTTAAAATAAATACTAACTTTTTATATCTTAAATACTCCTTGGATATGACGAGGCACACTTGCTACTGTGACTATTTGAACGATTTGCCTACAGATCGAGAAAGTCAATTAATATAACATAATCTAGTTGCTTAGCACACCTAAATGAGTTTCTTTTATTTCCATTCTATAACTAGATAAGATTCACGTTAAAATTATAAAATAATCATATAAATTCAAATGAAAAATCAAAGTTGAAAATCATTACCGTTTATTGTCATATGACAAACTTTTTTCCCATGATTGAATTTCTTTTCATTATCATCTCAGTTATGTAACAAATTTGCAATACAATATATATATATACATACATTATTTATCTTCGCAATTTCAAAATTAAAGACTAATTATTTTACTGAACACATGTAAAAGGTACCCCTAAGCTAATATATTCCCAATCAAAAAGGAGTTATTGGCAGTAAGATTTGAACCTAAACCATGATAGCGTAGTATTTGAATCCATATCAACTCAATCAACCCTAATAATAATAGACCAAGAAAAAATAAATAAAATAAAAAGCAATTAAACATATATACAACATTAATAAAAAAATATTAATATATGATAGAAAGATAGAATGAACCTAGATGTTCTCCATGGAATTGGAGGGGACTGGAGAATTCGGCAAGTGGCAACGGCAACTGTGATATGGGAAAATTATGACTTAGGTCTTCTCTTTTTTTCCCTTTCCTTTTAGATGTTTTTTTTTATTTAAAAGACTTTAGTATATTAAGCCAGGTTTTAGACACCAAACTAAAACTCAAGCTAAGATAATATAGACATATATTTATATATAAATTATATATATTAAATTATAGCGGATATGGGTATCCGATAAAACGGATATCCCTATATATGGATAATCCACCTCGAATATGGATTATCCTCGTCAGATACGATCGTTATTCATATCCATATCCGTTTTTTTGGATAATTAAATGCACTATCTAAATCCTTTCTTTTGAATATCCATTCGGATAAATACCCTCAAAATTCGGATTCAAATACGGAACATATTTGAATTTTCGAATATCCATTTACACCCCTACATATAACTATCCAATAGTTGATATATCGACGATTTGACTGATCCAAATATATTATTAAATAAACTATGAAGACAATCAATAATGGTTCTCAAATCTAATAATTTTAAAACTAAAATTTATCAGATTTGAAAATATCTAAAATAATCATAGATCGAAATTATATACAATTCTCAATGATTTAACATGAAGATCTCTTTGATACCACTTGTTAGATCTTGTTGGTTCCAAATAATCATAATCCCTAAGATCTTTTATGTCGTATTACCAAGAATCAAAAGATTAATATGCGGAAGCGTAACTGAATCCATATCGTGTGTTGTAGCCGAGTGGTTAGCCTTCCAAATCTATATGTATTTCTTTAGAGAATCCTTTAAGCTTTCTTTATACTCTCTGTGATGATGGGGGCTCACAAGGGGCAAAACATGTATGTATGATTTGGGGACCATAACCACAATATATATAGATAGTAAACCCTACTATATTTCTTGTATTTCTATTTTAGCCCATCAAAAAAGTAAAAATTATTTTTAAGTATTTACACATTAAAGGCACACACTCTGTTAATTTAAGCCCAAATATCTTAAACCTTATTTGATCACTTTTAAAGTGGATTTAACCATTTTACAATCTACAACACATAATTATTTAACATATAAGTCTAATATTGGATTAATGAGCCAATATGTGGTTCTTATAAAAAATATATGAGAATTTTGTGAGGAAATTTACTGAAAGATATTTATTGAAAACAATAATTTAGTATCATTTTAGTGTATGTTTGAAGCAAAGCCAGAAGACTGATGGTTTAGATCTCAATTCGACAACAATGAGTAAAGGTAAGATCTTAATCTTTCGCTAAAATA
This sequence comes from Lonicera japonica, assembly GCA_021464415.1. Taxonomy (NCBI): domain Eukaryota; kingdom Viridiplantae; phylum Streptophyta; class Magnoliopsida; order Dipsacales; family Caprifoliaceae; genus Lonicera; species Lonicera japonica. The sequence goes on from JAKCWG010000197.1 coordinate 20,987, forward strand.
TTAATTAAATTTTTTATGTGGTATCAGAGGGAACTTTCATTTCATGTTGTTCAATTTTTATATTATATGATTTCATGTCAATTTTTGAATAATGTGTGTATTGGATCTAATGTATTATATTTAATTTTTTCTATATTTTGGTTGAATACGATTTGGCAAACACAGTCTTCGTACAATTGCTTTTACAAATATGTTGTTTTGATTAATAATGGCCTTTTTTTTTTCTTTTACTTGGTCTAGATATTATAAGGCATACAGTTTACTTTATTTACATTAGTGCCATCGCCATATTATGATTATTTCGGCCATACTTTTCACAATAATTGTTCTATATCTTTTATGCATGTAGTGTTTGGCCAGATTAAGAATAATTGAATTTCGTGCACATATCTTTTAAATATGTTCGGATCTGTTGGTTTTTATAAAGGTGCTGTCAAAATATTCTCCAAAATCTTATTATATATTCTATGGTATTTTGTTAGGTTATTTTGCGATAGTTCTATGTCTTATTTATCTAATTGCATGCTGAAGGACCAACATATTCTTTACCTTATTTGTTGTTTTACGTCGTAGATATTTAACATTGTTCCTTTGCATAATTATAATATTATTAATTTTTCATTGGTGTTTTATAACCTCTGTTGTCAAGTTTTATAATTTGACTTTGGATATAAGATGATTTACACGATTTATTTGAGATTTACCATGATTATATTATTTTGAATATGTAAAGTTTAGGTGAATTATTTTGTGCCAATTTATATTTTTAATATATTGGTTGAATGATTTTGTTTATTAACTCACTGTTTTGGTGTTTATGAGGAACATGATAAAATTTTCTAAAATGATACCTTGTGAAACACATTATTATGACTTAAGAATAGCCATAACATCTTGAGTTATTATGATATGTGATTTATCGACATAATCACGTCAAGTAACTTAGTCATGGGACTATAATAAAGTTTATGGCATCGAAAATCGCACTTAAATTGTCTACTAATTACTCAAACTCCTAAGAAAGTGGTAATTATGACAATTTAATTGGGATAAAATAGTGGAGTGGATATTATGAATAAGATTTTCTTAAACCCACATGTATGGAGGTTTTATTTTTAATATTATTTGAACTAGTTTTATTAATAAAGAATAATGTAAATAATATGCTTGTTGCAATCTCTACTCACAGGAATGTTATGATTTACAACTGAATTTGAAATTAGTTGATTCAGTATAATAGTTTAAATTTTATTACAAGATTTTGTGTTTTTCTTGGTTATTCTTCGTTATAAAGTTATTCCTACTTGCTTTAGTAATAATTCTCATATTACAATATTTGTGGTGATATATACTTATTTTGATTAGTAAGATTAAATCATTTTATTGGGATGCATGGATTTAAACTTAGTGCTTTGTGTGGACGAGTCACTCGTTCCAACCAAATCAAGTACGTCAATTAAGGAGGCTTTGTATGAGCAGTGGGGGCTATCTAATCGATTAAAGTTTAATGCTCATCAAGTCTCATGTTTGAAATAGCATCATGATTCAATTCTTCTGACTGATAAAGTAAAGGACTTCATAAAGATAATTAAAGAATAATTCATTAATCCTAATAAAGGCTCTTGGCAACACCTTAATGAAAAAAAAAATTAGCATAAAACATAGTAATTTTAGGAGAACGAGAGAGTGTGTGTGTATTTGAACATATTAAGGAAATAAGGAATATTGTTGCTTAATTAAAGTTTAAGAAGTAGCTCGAAAAGAGTGGCAATAGATTTTCTTATATGTGTGTTAGTAATCTAATTTAATTGATACTCATAATAGTAATTTGTGGATTGATTTGAGTGCTACAATCCATGTTGTCAATATCATATGAGAAATCTTGAAGCGCTTTTGATATTTTGTCAATATTTATAAATTTAGTTTATATTTTAATATTAGTACCATGTGGTTTTAAATTTGTTTAGAAAATACTGGTTTTAGTTTATTAAAGATAGTACAATTACTTGAATGGTTTTCTAATTGACAATTTACTTAAGTTTAGATCTTACTTTTTAAATATATATGATGGTATTGGCACTAAATGATGTATTATTAACGATCACTTCTCTAAATTATAGCACAATGGATTAGGACATATCTCTATAGAAAGAATTAAAAGATTAGTAAAGGATGGAGTCTTAACAACTTTAGACTTTACTAATTTTGGTATTTATGTGGACTGCATAGAGGGAAAGCAAACCAATAAGATCACTAAAGGTACCAAAAGAAGTTCTAAAATTCTTGAGATCATACACACTGATTTATGTGGACTGTTTCCTGCTCCATGTATGAATGGATAAAGATACTTTATCGCATATATTGTTGACCACTCAAGATTTATGCATCTCTATCTTCTATATAATAAGGCAAAAGTATTTGATATTTTCAAAGCATATAAAGTTGAAACAAAGAAACAAAAGGAAAAAAAATAAAATTAAGGTCCGACAGTGGAAGGGAATTTTATGGAAGGTACACAAAAAAGGGACAAATATCAGGTCCATTTGCAATGTTCCTTAAATAGGAAGGCATTACTGCACAATATACAATGACAATCACACTATCACAAAATGATGTAGCTGAAAGAATGAACCGTATGCTTATGGATATAGTAAGAAGCATGTTGCGCTACTCTATTCTTCCCTTAAATTTAGGGAGTGAAGCCTTGAAAATTGATGTATATGTCTCAATGTTCCATCTAAAGCTATTCCTAAAACACTTTTTGCAATTTGGAATGGATGGAAACCAAGTTGGAGACATTTATGCATGTGCGGTTGTTTAGTTGAAGTTAGGATCTATATAATCCACAATGAAAGAAATTGGACCCAACGACAGTGAATGGGTTTTTATAAGCTATCCTATAAACTTTAAGGATTCAGGTTCTATTGTCCCTCGCACACACCTAAAATTGTGGATACTAAAAATGCTAAATTTCTTAAAGACTTTACATTTGGTGGGAAAGTTTGAGAAAATGAAATAACTTATTAAGTCATTCTCTTAACAATGTGAATTAATTGATTTTCAAGAAAGTCCATTAGTCATTCATGAAGAGCAACCAATTCAAGATGAACCACTCCATAAAGAACAAGTTCATAGAGAACTTACTGTTACTTCACAAAATATAAATGAGATAATAAAAGATTCAGGTTTTACCGTCCCTCACACATACACCTCCCCCTAGAATTGTGGAAATTATAAATGCTAAATTTCTTAAAGATTTTGAACTTGGTGGGAGTGAACTTTCTCGTAAAGTAGAGTTTGAGAAAATGAAAGAACTTATTGAGTCATTCTCTTAGTAAGGTGAATTAGCTGCTTTTCAAGAAAGTCTATTAGTCATTCATGAAGAGCAACCAATTTAGGAAGAACCACCCTATAAAGAACAAGTTCATAGAGAATCTATTATTGCTTCACAAAATGCAAATGACACAATAAAGGTTAGAAGGTCTTCAAGAATAAAAAAGGGGGCAATTTCTAGTGACTATGTAGTATACTTTCAAGAGTCTGTCTTTGATCCTTGACCGCATAAAGATCCTAATATGTTTTCACAAGTTATGAATTAAGGAAACTCCAACTTATGGTATAATGCCTTGCAGGAAGAGATGGAATCTATGGATAAGAATTAAGTTTGGGATCTTGTTTAGTTTCCAATTGGACATCCAGCCATTAGTTGCAAATGGGTTTATAAGACTACAAATGATGTATCTGGTAATGTTGAACGATATAAGGCCAGACTTGTAGCCAAATGTTTCACTCAAAATGAAGGCATTAATTACCATAAAACATTATCTCCAGTTTATAAGAAGGATTCACTTAGGATAATCATGATCATGGCAGCATATTTTGATTTAGATATTTAGCAAACGGATGTGAAAACAACATTTTTAAATGGGGATCTTGAAGAAGAGGTATGTATGAAACAGCCTAAAGGTTTCAATAATGAGAAAGAAAGCCACTTAATTTGCAACTTGAAGAAATCCATAGATGAGCTTAACCCTGCCATTGTTTTGTTAAGTTTCACAACATTATTATTTCATATGAATTTACGGATAATGTTGTTGGTCAATGCATATACTTTAAGGTCAGTGGGAACAAACATTCTTATTTCTATATGTGTATGATATTTTACTTGCAAGTAATAGTTGTGATTGCTATATTTTTTTAACCAAAATTTTAAAATGTAGGACATGTGTGAAATCTCATATGTCATTGACATAGAGATTCACATAAATAAAGCTCAAGGGCACATTAGGATTTATCTTTAAAGGCCTGCAGTAAAAGGATTTTGGAAAGATTTGCAATGAACAAATTGTTCATAAACTATAGCATTCATTTTAAAGTAAATAACTTTTAGTTGGAGTAAATATCCACAAAATAATTTGAACAAGAATTTATAGAAAGTGTACTTATGCTTCAATTGTAGGCATTCTATTATAATGTACATTAAGGTTTGCAAAACCTGATATAAGATATGCAGTGGGAGTGTTTGTGTAGATACAATAATTATCTTCATTTGGAGTACTGAAAGGTTGCCAAACAGGTTTTGATGTATCTTTAAGGAACCAAGAACAATATGGTAAAATACAAGCACACCGAGCTTTTAAAAGTAGTTGGGTATTCGGATCCAGATTTTGCCGAATGTTTAGACATAAGGAAGTCAACTTTAAGATACATTTTTTTTAATATGAGGTGTTGTATCTTGGAGGAGATTTAAGCAATATATTATTGTTTCTTCTTCTATAAAGTTAAAACTTATTGCTTGTTATAAAGCTATTATGCAGGCATGATAGCTGGGTAATTTGTCACAGGTAGGGATGGCAATAGGTCGGGTTTACAATTTTTATCCCTACCCCCGCTACCAAAAACCATCCCCATCCCCGCCTCCATCCCCTATTTGGGGTATCGGGTGATCCCCATCCTCGTCCCCGTCGAGTAACGGGTCCCCGCGAATATACTTGACAATTTTTTTTTAAAAAAAAACATAAGAAAAACAACAAGAAGAATGAAGTTAGAAATAATATAATGTTATATAATATATATATAAATATATAAATAAAATTATATATTTACACAATCAACAGTAAACTAATTTTATAAACATATATTTTTTATATACATATATACACACACATATATGTAAGAAAAAAAAACTACAAAATTAAATATATCGGAGCAAGTAGAGGTTGGAGACACTCATACCCGAACCCAACTAAATTTTAAAATCCCATACCTGAACCCAAATTCGCCCCCGATTGTTTATGCCTATACCAGCCCTGATTGGGTCGGGGACCCGCAAGTATTTTTGCCATCCCTAATCACAGGGCTGATGGTTGTCGATCTTTAGCAAAGCCACTGAGGATGCACTATGATTATTTGGTTGTTGTTTTCTTTTCTATAAATGTTAAAACAATGTGAGCTAAAGTAACATATCGACATAAAGTATTTCGTTGTAAAATATCATATTAAAAAGCATAAAGTTGTCATTGGGCATATCACTGTTAAGTTCATGATAGTGGGTATTACGACTAAAGTTTATAAAAGTCACTTGGATCATATTGAACTCAAAGGCTTATTTAGAATTTGCTTCGGTTTGACCAATGTGAATGATTTAAAAGTTTTTACAGAATTAAATTATTTTCCTTTGTGCACATAAAATAATATGTTGAGATTATGACGGTTGGACCTTGAATGACTTATTGGAAGTTCATTTATGAAGATGGATGTACTCACTTATGAAAACTCATTGCATTGTGATACATGGAAGGAAGTGTTTGATAACACGGCATAACCGCCATGATTCATGCATTGAGGGATTCTAGTTTAGTAATTAAATTTCCACTACTATTGGTTTGGGTAATTACAGTTGAATATAATTAAAATGTTATAATTTGTCAAATATATTTGAATGTATATATGGGACAAGTGAGAGAATGTTAAAAATGTCTCTACATGACTTAAAGTGGACTACATATTTATTTATTTATAATTTATTTTATTATTAAATATAACAATATTATTTTAATTTCAAAATATGAATGGGAACTAATTAAAGTCAAACATAACAGATCACTAATTTATTTATTTAATAGAGACAAATTAGGAAGATGTTTGTTTGATGCAAACAAATAATCAAAGATTTATTCAAGAATAATCGTCCTTAACATATCAGATATATGCATGTAGGTCCCATTAGAAACAGACACGAGTTTGTGAGGGAATAGGTTAGAAGATGTTTATTGAATAAAATAATTGAGTAACGTTTTGGTGTACGTTTGAAGTAAAGCTAGAATACTGGTGTATGTTTGGCTTACAAATCTCATTGATAAATCAAAAATTGTTATTACCTAATAAAAGACGTGGATTATTGATCCAAAATTATCACCCCCACAAAAAAAAAAGAAAAATCTAAGATATTTATATGCATCTCGTTGAATTAGATTGCCAAAATAAATAATAAATATTTCACAACTTATTGGTAAATATTGCTAAACTATTACCTCTGTCTCTCAGATTTATATTATTTTTGTTAAGATGCAATTATTATATCAAATCTTATAATAAAAAAAATTATACCATTAATTAATAAGTCATGTTAAAACTAGTATTTTCCTAAAAATACCAAAATCGAGATGATACTATTAATATAACACAAATGATGTTGAGAATGGTTGGCTCAAACCATTGATCCCACATGGAAAAATTGTAGAACTCAACATGGGTATATAAGTGAAGGAGAGTCTCCATATAGTAACGAGGCCTTTTAAGTGAAAACCCCACACCTGTGGCCCAAAGGTGTTTAAGTTGGGGACATTATCGTTACTATGTGCGCGGATCGACGGGCCCAGCTGGTGACCCAGGCTCGACCCGTGTGCCGGCAGGCACAATAATTAGTATCAGAGGTCAATGCTGCTAGACTCGGTAGAGTCAGGGAAGAACTCGGTAGAGCCTAAGGTGATAAGTCGCTATAAAAAGTGTCCCGGTAGCTGGACTTGGTGGAGTTATACTCGGAGAAGTTGGGGGTGGAGTCACTACAGCTTACATATACCCGGGGTGCTGCTATAAAGGTTGTTGACCTTACATGGTCTAAATCTAATTTTGATAATGACAAAAGATTAATCATGTGTATTTAACATGTGCCTTATTTGTATTTAGCATAAACCTATTTAACAAGCTCCAATGGATTCTCAAAGCATCTCAAGGAACAAAACCGTATCCAATATCAAGACTCTTACCTCTTCTAGAGATCTAATCAACTCTCACATGAATTCAAGCTATTATGCATCAAGATGAATATATACGGTGCACTCAAGAAGGAGTTCAAAGAAATTCATACAAGCTCCTTAAAGGCTAGAATACTTCATTTTGTATGTGAGTGCTTAGTCTTTTGTAAAGATATTGCTATTGATCTCAAGTTAAGCTCAACCATGATTTTGTATCATTATATTGCATTCATCTCTTACAAAAGCAAAGTTTGAATTGAACATCATTTACAAAACTATTTCACATAAACCGGTTTTCTTGTAAAAATCATATCTAATTTATCCGGTTGTTTTTATGTTCAAAACCAACTCCAACATGCTTAGAATAACCTCTAGAACATTCCCCAAGAGTTTGGTTGTTTTGAGGTTTGGCTTGTGCAAATATTCCAGAAGCATGTAGTCAACTACACATTTAATGAGTGAGTCGACTACACCATGTAGTCGACTACATGGTCCATAGGGGAGTCGACTACCAAGCCAAAATATAGCCGTTGGAAAGTTGGTAAATGTCTTGTTTTGACCCATAACTTCTTGTAACCACTTCAAACGGCCATAATCTTTTACAAGCTATTTATATGTGGTCTTAGACACATTTTTTGACACTTGAATGATCACACAAACTCATTTTACACATATCTTCATTATTAAAGTATACAAGCTATTGCATTGATCATACTCTTCATATTTGAGCTTATTTCTTGATCAATCTTGATATCTCTTAGTGTGAGCTTCATTTGTAATTTCTCAAACACTTAAGAGCTATTGTACATTAGTGTTAGCCACCTAAACTTATTCAATTCATATTTGTGAGAGGTGTTTCTCATAGAATAGCAAGAGTGAATTCTTGTGTGAGTATTGAGAGCAATTCAATACTTGTAAGAGTGTGTGAGAAGAATACACTTGTAGAGGTTTGAACTTCACCCGGAAGAAGATTGATATTATTGGATATTCTCAGGGAACTAACCGAGCGCGGAAGTAGGGGCTAACAAGCCGAACCGTGTGGACAAAAAGTCTTCAACTTCTATTGGTTCAATCTTTCTATCTCTTGCTTTTTTATATATTGCTATTGTGTTTGGAATTACCTTTGTATCTTGATTGCTTGATTGATATTGACATTAAATATTTTTAAAACGATTTTAAAAATCCGATTAAGTTTCAAAAACCCTATTCACCCTCCTTTAGGGTATTTTCCGACCTACAAAAGTGGTTGTGCAGGTTCCTCGAGTAAGGTGAAATAGGGTGTACTTCGAGATGTGTATTGATCAAAAAAGGTGGACAATCTTGCGGATGGACATTTTTGAGTGGTGACCTACATGGACAGTTCAAATGTGGATTCATGGTGGACTATGGTATAGGTCTAGGTGGACCGGTGTTAGTCCAAGGTAGAGCCATGGTTGACTGGTTTGATCCAAGGTGGAGATTGTTGAGAATGGTTGGCTCAAACCATTGATCTCACATGAAAAAATTGTAGAACTCAACATGGGTATATAAATGGGAGAGAGTCTCCACATAGTAACGAGGCCTTTTAAGTTAAAACCCCACACCTATGGCCCAAAGGTGTTTAAGTTGGGAACAATATCGTTACTATGTGCGCAGACTGGCGGGCTCGGTTGGTGCCCTGGGCCTGACCCGAGTGCCGGCGGGCACAACAAATGAGTCATCGTTTTACTTTTTCTTCTAGCTTTCATCGCTTGAATGTAATTTACCCTTATTTTGGATATGTTTGGCATGTCGTATTAGGAAGTGGGATATGATTAAATATTTCTTTTCCTTGTTTGTCACAATTCCAAATAGGATAAAGTTTCGGATTAATTATTCTGAGTTGATGCTTTATTCTAACTTAAATGTGCGATTATTTTATCCAGTGCGCCAAAAGGAGTTTTCAAATGTGTTGCTTTAGTTCTATAGGACTTGGTCATTAAAGTCTCATTTCACATATCTATCTCTACTCACACTTACCTATTAGAAAAAGTTATGTCTCTTATAATGAACTACAAGAAAGGGACATGGTTAACTCATGATGTTTATATCGAAGAAACATGAGTCCCCATAAAGCTCCAAGTTCGGATGGCCTTACAGCTGGTTTCTTTAAATGGCAATGGGAATTGTTTGGTCCTCATATTTATAAAATCATACAAGATTTCTTTATTTCGGGTGCTCTCCCCTCTTCTTTAAATGATACTTTTATTGTGTTAATCCCCAAAAAGGAGAACCCGACTCAAACTTCCCATTTTTGTCCTATTAATTTATTTAATGCTTTATATAAAATTATCTCCTCTTTTATGGTGAGTAGAATGAGACCTTATTTAAACTTGCTTGTTTATTTTTACCAAAATGCTTTTATCCCTACTAGATATATTCAAGATAACATTTTGCTTACTCATGAGATTTTCCATACTATTTAGAAATCTAAAAATAAGAACGGGGCTTTAACTTTAAAGATTGATCTTACAATAGCCTATGATCAAATAGAATGGCCTTTTTTAGAATGGGTTTTACATCAACACCATTTTCCATCTCATTTTATTAAGTGTATTATATAGTGTGTCTCCACGGCGAAATACCAAGTTTTAATTAATGGTAATGCTACAAAAACCATTACACCTACTAGAGGCCTTAGACAAGGGGACCCGCTATCTCCATATTTATTTATTCTTTGTCTTGATGTTCTTCTGCGTAATTTAGAACACGCAATTATTTCTAAACAGATTAAACCATTACGTACATCTCGCAATGGTCCAATTATACATGTTCTTGCTTTTGCTGATGACTGTATTATATTATCTTCAACAGATCATAGTTCAATTTCTAATATCAAAGACTTTATTAAAAAAATTTGTTCTGCTTCAGGGCAATCCTTCAATTATGTTAACTCGGGCATTTATTTCTTTCCTTGCACTTTTAAATTTCATAGGAGACAAGCAAAATATATTTTTAATATTCGAAAAGCTAAACCTGGAGAGAAATATTTGGGTTTGCCTCTGATTACTGGTCGTGTTAATCAATCTTTATTTAGAGATATAGTTTCAAAAATGAATTCTAAACTTAATATTTGGTATCAAAAAAATACTTGTCTTATACAGGCCACACTACTTTAATCTCTTCTACTCTTCAATCATTATCCTATTATAATATGGCCACTTTCCCTTTACTAGAAACAATTTTAAATGAGATGGAACGAACTACTAATTTTTTTTTTCTAGAATGCTTCTGCAAGCACAAAAAAAATAGCTCATATTTCATGGGATTAGATCTTCTCTCCTAAATCAGTAGGAGGACTGGACTTAAAGAAACTAGCCCTCATGAACAAAGCTTTTTTAATAAAACACTTATGGAGGTTACTTACGGCAATTCTTCACTTTGGGCCAAAACGTACAAAGCTAAATATTTCTCAGATACTAACATTCTTTTGCCCAAGAAGAAAACTAATACTTCTTGGGCGTTACGTAGTCTAATGAAATTGATGCCTAATTTCACTACGAGTATTAAATGGTCAATTGGTAATAGGAGAAAATTATTTTGGTATGATATTTAGGTAGGAGACAAACCTCTTATTCAACAACTTCCTTATAATTGGCCTATTGAAAATAGTAATGCCCAAGTTAAAGACTTCATTGATCATATTTCTAAAAAAATGGGATATTGACAAGCATTTAGGGTATTCCAATACCCTTTACTCAAGGTTCAACTACTCCTTTGTGGGCTCCTAATTCTTATGGATCTTATACGATCAAATCTTCTTATTATTGGTTTTACGAAATTTTTTATAACTTTCCTTTCCCACAACTTCCTTGGCATAAACTTTAGAAAATACATTATCCATTTAAAATAAAAAATTTCTATTGGCAAATTCTGAATACCCCCAGGTCTCGTCCCCGTTTGATTTGGGCGTCTGAAGCATCGGAACGGATTCCGTCGTTCCATTTACTAGAGTGTTTTTGGTGATTCATATCACAAGTCCCTAGGTTCTATTTCTAGATGCAAAGGGGTTCTTTCAGAGTCGCCAATACGTTTTACGAGAAAACGGATAAAATAGTTGTGTAAGAGGAAAGGCTATAGACAAGCCTTTCTTTACACGTTTGTCTACGAAACCAGGATTCTATAGGGTTTGGAAACTATATTACGGTTTGGGAAGGTGTTAAGCACCCATTCCGCCCTTTTGGTCTCTAGTGGTCTTTTATATGTTTATTCTATGTTGAAAAACTTGGATGCTTTTACTGACAGTCTACTGTTTTCAAAGTAAAAACCCTAATTTTGGGAAAAATGGGAAAGGGGATGAAAACCTTTGTGTTCCGGAATCCAATGTTTAGTTTTGAGAGATGCAAATACAAGTGTCAAGAGTTGTTCTTACTTTAGAGGGAGTTTTACCGTGTTATTTCTCAGATAACGACGATTTTTCTAGGGTTTGGATTTATCTTGGAAAAGAGTGTTAGATCTGTATCGGAACTAATTCAATATGGAATTAGAACTCTTGAGGGGAGTTCTACCAGATGTATCATAATCTATGAAACAGATAGGATATGCCGGGTTTTTAATTCCTAAGTAGGTTTTACCGGTCCGGATTTTGAAAACAGGATTTTATCCAGATGGTAATATACTTACTCTTCTGGTTTTGTAAATAGTTTTATCAGGGTCTTTTGTTTTGAAAACAGTAGACTATTTGTAACTTGGTAATAAGTTTATTCAAATAAAACGTGGACAGAACAACATAAGTACAACAAGCACACAGATATCTGATTTAAATACTAGAAGGGACTTTCTTTACCTTCCCGATGAGAATAATAATAATAAGAAAGAAAATATAATGCGGCGGAGAGATTTCCAGCAATAGTAATCTTTTTCTTCTTCAGATATTTTCGAGAATTCGATTCTAGAGACGGGACACGTCAAGTGTGAAGAATAGATTCGATGACTCTTCAGAAATAAGACGATAATAGAGAATGCTTGATAAAGGACTAGAAAATCAGGTTTTAAGCTTAGAATTCTTCAATCCCAACTTGCTGTCCCTCAAACCTTGGGGGTGTTGGCCTATTTATACTGCTCGGAAGAGTATGTCGCGCGACACTTCCCCAAAGGGGCATATGTCGCGCGACAAAGTGTCCTATGTCGTGCGACAAACGGCTGAAGTGATGCTTCTGACAGACTGATGTGTTAGAGAGTGGATGGTCTGGTGTCAGGAGGGATTGTCACGCGACATAGGAGTGTTTGTCGCGCGACAATGTGATATGTCGTGCGACAATCTCTATTAAAAATATGTTTGTTGGCCAACCAACCCTTTCGGGGTAGTTTCGGGTGCTCGGGTGGGTCCCGGACCCAAAAAAATAATAGTTCTCGAAGGTCGTTAGAGTTATTGCGGGGGTCACGGATCGGGGTGTCTACAGACCCCCTCGACTCAAGCTCCTTGCTTGCAAGGAATTGAGGCGACTGGAAGAGATCATGATCCATGGCTCCCGCATGAACTCTAAAGGAGTGTGTGTATGCAAAAAGTGTTCGTGAACGCCTCCGGAGAGGGCTTTGTGTTTGTCTTTGCCTCCGGAGAGGGATTTTATTACCTCATTGCCTCTTTTGAGGGCATTCATTTGCTCTACTTGCCTCAGATGGGAGGACTACCATTGCGCCTCAGGTGGGAGGACTACCATTGCTCCACTATGCCTCAGATGGGAGGACTACCATTGATCCACTTTGCGCCTCAGGTGGGAGGACTACCATTGCTCCACTGTGCCTCTCTGGGAGGGCTTTGCCTCAGGTGGGAGGACTACCATTGCTCCATTGTGCCTCTCTGGGAGGGCTTTTGATCTTCTCGCCTCAGGTGGGAGGACTACCATTGCTGCACTGTGCCTCTCTGGGAGGGCTTCGCCTCAGGTGGGAGGACTACCATTGCTCCACTAGCCTTAGATGGGAGGACTACCATTGATCCATTTTGCGCCTCAGGTGGGAGGACTACCATTGCTCCACTGTGCCTCTCTGGGAGGGCTTCCCCTCAGGTGGGAGGACTACCATTGCTACTCTATGCCTCTCTGGGAGGGCTTTTGATCTGTAAGAAGAAAGAAAATTGCCTCTGGGAGGGCTTTTGTGAGTACTTTTTGCCTTTGGTGAGGGCTTGTGTTTGTGTTTTGCCTCCAGAAAGGGCTTGTGTTCGTGTTTTGCCTCCGGAGAGGGCTTGTGTTCGTTGCTTCTCTTAGACTGCTAGAGTGAGAGAGAGTAAATCTTGCAAAGGTGAAAAGAGCTTCTCGGGGTCTAATCCGGATGTCCGTTTCCCTGTATCTTTCTAAACTTTACTCTCATGTTTTCCTCGAGTGAAGATACTTCTCTCAGAAGGCAGTTTTCGGATTTCTTTTGCTCTCCGCATAGTGATGGTCCGAGGTTTTCCAAACCATCTCTTCTGTATTGTGCTGAAAAGAAAATTTGTTTAACAGTTCAATCTCTGATCTCTGTCCTCTTCTTAGTTTTCTCTTTTGGTGGGCCCACATCGTATTCTGTTTTTCGATGCCCTTATTTCTCCCTCTTTTGGGAAAGACTTTTCCTGGCTTTTTCTGTTTTTGACCAGGAGTCTTTTTATCCCTTTGTTGTGATCAGGAGCCTTACTCACCCAAAACGAAGCCCTTAGCCGATTTTGGCCTAGCTGTCACTTTTGGTGTGGCTCTCCCTGTTACTTTTCATTTCTGTTTCTCTCGCTCGCTTTGGACGCTCATGCGGGTTCTTTCTCTTTTCTAGTCTTTCAATTTTTTCTATTCCCGTCTTATCTTGATATTTTGCTTTCTCATTGGTGGTCTCGGTCCTTTCTGGGAGATTAGAGACTACTTTAACCGTTGGTTTTTGTTCTCGCATTTACGGAGAGATGATTTGGAAGTCCTCCTTGAATTTTTATCCTGTGTGTGCGGTTTTTAGCATTTTCTCGAAAAAACTGCTTTTCTGGAGTACCCCTGCAAGAGAAAAAATGAGACAAAGGTCAAAAAAACAGGGGATGGGATGGGTTTGTTGCGCGACACTTCGGTGTCTGGCTCTTTGTCGTGCGACAATGTGGCCATTTGTCGTGCGACAAACTGCCCCATTATATAAGCCCCTTGCTGAGCTCATTCCACCTTATTCTCTCCTTTTTCTCTCTCTCTCTCTCTCTCTAGCTTTCTTTCTCTCTTCTCCTAAGCGCGGAAGCCCTGCCGCTTTTTCGACTTTCCGATTCTTCTCATATATTACATATACACGGATGGACCCTGCACATCCTGATAGGTTAGAGGGTGACCAGGAGGAGGTCACTTTTACAGACGCTCAGGGCGTTCTTCGCTGCAGCCCTCACCACGACGACTGGGCCGACCTTGATTGGTACGGTGAAGATGGGGTAGACCGCGGTCAGGCGGTGGTCTACCGAGACGTTACCCGGGCTGCTCTGGTCCCGGACGTTCTGTGGCTTTTGATGGAGCCCATTTCTCACGAGATTCGTCGTCGATCTCTGGTATGTCTTCTTTTTATTCGTTTGTTTATTTCTGTCGTTTCCTGTATGTTTTATTAATGTTAATATGCATGTCTGCCTAAAAATAACATCCGATTTATTGAACACATACTTTTACTTGTGATACCCTTTAGGTTCTTTTTTAGAAAATTACATAATTTACCCCCATAACTCTATAACTCTCATAATTACACCAAAATACCCTCAGGATTGGAAAATTACATAATTTTACCCTTATAACCCTATAACTCTCATAATTACACCAAAATACCCTTAGGTTTTGAAAAATTTACATAATTTTGCCCTTATAACCCTATAACTCTCATAATTACACCAAAATACCCTCAGGTTTGGAAAATTACATAATTTACCCCTATAACCCTATAACTTCTCATAATTACACCAAAGTACCCTCAGGCTTGGAAAATTACATAATTTTACCCTTATAACCCTATAACTCTCATAATTACACCAAAGTACCCTCAGGTTTTGGAAAATTTACATAATTGACCTTTATAACCTTACATCTCTCATGATTACACTAAAGTACCCTCAGTTTTGGAAAGTTACATAATTTGTCCTTATAACCCTATATCTCTCATAATTACACCAAAGTACCCTCAGGTTTGGAAAAGTACATAATTTACCCTTATAACCCCATATCTCTCATAATTACACCAAAGTACCCTCAGGTTTGGAAAATTACATAATTTACCCTTATAACCCTATATCTCTCATAATTACACCAAAGTACCCTCAGGTTTGGAAAATTATATAATTTACCCTTATAACCCCATATCTCTCATAATTACACCAAAATACCCTCCTAACCCTGTATTCGTTCCTTTTGCCTACAGTGGGTTGGCCATGGTTGGGGTTCCCCTAACACCATTTCCTTAGAGTGGCGACAGGCACCGGCTCCTGTCCAGGAGTTACTTCTTGCGACTCCTTTCGGTTCTCTCTTCGACGCCCTCCCGGAACGGGTATCTAGGGCGGCTGTGTTGGTGTCGGCTTTGGCCTGTCACTGGTGGGACACCACCCATACTTTTCACTGGAGTTGGGGGAAGATGGCGATGATCCCCCTTGACTTATTTGCTTTGACTGGGATTCCTTCAGGGGGTCCCTATACAAATCGATGTCCCTTTGCGCCTGACGGCAGAGGGTATCGTGGGCGCACTTGGGTGGTTTCCCGAGCGACGGAGTTTAGGCGATACGATCCCTCGAGCGGTTCTGGTCACACGTCTGGCCACAGAGAGAGCTCGCCTGGTTGCTTTAGGAGCTTCGATGACTCGTCAGGAGGTGCGTTAGTATGCCCGCATCCTTCTTTTACTAACTCTCCATGACCTTTTTGAGGCCCGTGGGGGGGACACGGCCCATCTCTGGTGGCTGCCCTATCTTCGAGATTTCAACATCATGTTCGACTATGATTAGGGCGGTTTCATTCTCGCCGTCCTCTATGATGCTATGGACCAGGTTTCTCGCCACTTAGCCCTGAACCTTAAGGGCTTTTCTTTGTTGTGGGAGGTATATACTTTTGTCCTTTTATCTTTGCTTTAGTCCTTTACACATTACCTGTTGATTATTGTTGATATTCTTTATATTTCTTCTTCAGAGTTGGTTTGTGGCGTATACATGTCTGGGGCGCGCCCAGGTAGATCTCCTCGTCGAGAACGAGGATCAGTTTCCCTTTCTCCGCCGATTCATTGCGGGGAACTACAAGGCTCCCTATGTATACCGGACTCGGGAGATCGAAGCTGCTGCCGTCCATGACATGCTGGAGGAGCAGGTAAATATTTTTAGTATTCTTTCTTTTTAATAAATAAATTGTAAATAGAATATAAATAACTGAAATAAAATTTTGTTCTCTTTGTAGATTGAGTGGGCCCCCTAGGGTGATATGGGTCTCCATTTTGGATATGGCCGTGCTCTGACCGCCTCGAGGACCAAGCGGCTGATTAGGGATGAGTACGGCCTTCACTTTTACTTAGGCGAGAGAGTTATTCGCCAGCACACACCAGCCCAGTGGCCTCGAGTTCCACTATTTCCACCGGTTTTGATGAGGCGGACGGGCGAGATTGATCCGGTGACGGTGCAGGCCTTGGTGGACGGTCTTGGCTTTCAGACGTTCACTGAGGAGGGAGGCTACGTCACTTTTGCTGCCCATTATTTGATGAGGGAGCGGAAGAGGACTCGGGGACGGGTCTTCTATGAGAGATATCGGGCATTGGGAGGCGATCCCCATTACATACGAGGACAGACCCACCTAGCTAGGGCGGTTCCGGGTCACCTGCCACCTGTCCCCGATCAGAGGGACAACATCTTGGATTCCGAGGATGAGGACCCTAAGGGGGAGAGGGACATTCCTGCTGCTGCCGAGGGTGTTGATAGGTCAGGGGGTGAGGGAGGTGATACGACGGCGGCTCCGGAGCAGCCGCCTCAGACGACACCCATGGAGGAGCAGCGTGCTGAGGGTTTTGAGTTCTCTACCGGCCCTTCTGTGTCTCCGGAGGTCCTTTTTGATCCTGCCGAGGCTGCCGAGGAGCGAGCAGGATTTTCTGAGAGGTCCTAGGAGCCTGCGGACCTTGGGGCAGATTACGAGCAGTTTGGGCTGACCCTTCCTGCTACGACGACTACTCCTTTTAGTGGGGTCCCGCCTTTAAGGGCGACAGCTATGGTGGATCCTCCCGGGGTCTGTACCTACGCCACGTTGACTCTTCTCCCGACGACTGCTATGGGGCCTCCAGCCCGATCTCCAGGTCTAGGCGACTCATCTTCTTGCCCTCTATTCGCGAGGAGGGGGGTCCACTTCTGCTGCTGTTTCGGTGGGGTCGTCCATTTCGTGGGTAGATCTACCCCCACTTCCCAGAGACATCTCTTATGTCGACGCCAGTTTACGTCGATACGCTGTCCCTGAGTATCCTCTTCCTGAGGATACTTTTGATTACTTGGGTGGTCGCCCTGGTAATGATGTACCTATTTTAACTTCTCTTGATACTTTTTATATCTATATCTATTTATTTTAACGGTGTTGATTCTCTTATCTTATGTCTTTTACAGAGGGTGGGTGTACGAGTGGCAAATCTACGGGCTTGGCACGCCCAGTACCTCTACAGCTGGAACCTGCTCCAGTACGTCGGTCGAGACCCTCCTGCATACATGCGTGACTATCAGAGGGCTATTGACGTTTCTTTGCGGCCGGATGACCCGCTAACTTCTTCTCATGCCTGGACGGAGTCTCGGAGGAGTAGTAGTCGGACTTCCAGGCATTCTCAATCCTCGGTGATCCGTCCCACGGCTCCTGTCCAATCGACGGGGCCTTCCCCGGCGGCAGTTCCTCCTATTCCAGGCGTCCTAGTGGTTGATCTTACTCCCGAGGAGGGCTCGGGTGATAGTGGGAGCGTGTCAAAACACGCTCGAGTAGATTAGTTTCTCCTTTTGCACTTTGTTAGTTGGAACAGATATGTAGTTTTTTATAGACTTTGTAGAAAGAGTTTTAGTTCTGAAAACTATTTTTTATTGATTTTATGAAAGAATCCTTATTCATGCCTGATGTTTATACATGTATTCCTTATCTGTGATAATTTTAAATGGATTTAGTAATTTAGGAGCCATACCTTGTAATGAGGTAGTACTTAGGGTCCCTGCAAAAGAACAAAGTGAGAACAAGAATGCATCCATAAGCGATTCTTTTGGCAAGAATGATTGTTATGTGTAAGAAAAACAAAAATAGGGTGACCCTAAATGGGTTTGTCGCGCGACAATCCCTCCTGGACATGGGTTTGTCGCGCGACAAACAAGTATAGGACCCACTTTTTTGCTATAAATACACCCATCTTCCTTCCTTCATCCCCACACCTTCCAAAAATGTCCTCTCATCGCACAAAATCTGATTTTTCTTACGTCAATGCTCGAGACGCTTTGATATCTTCTGAAAACGGTTTGAACTTCGGTGCTTTTAGTCCTTTAGCGGGCTGGTGCCATTGTCCCGTCGATTTTTCCTTTCTGTTAGGTGCTTTGTATTTCTGGAGTCATGCGGACCATCTTTTCCGCTTTGGACTAGATGAACTCTGTCCGACTTATAAGGAGTTCTCTTGGCTGTTGCGTTCTGACGTTCGTCTCCCAATGGCAGTTCTCATAGAAGAAATCGGTCCTTGAGATATGCTGATTGCTTTGTTAGCCATTCCCCAAGCGGCCTGTGATGGTTTTATTACTGACGGACTCCTTGACCTTCATAAAATGGTGAGGTTCTTTCATCGTTATGAAGATAGGGCCTCCTACGGCGTGGGGCGTACTGCGGCGGCCCTGATCTGCCTTGTTTCTGATATGTTGCTGGTGACGGGTTCCTTTTGTGTTGATCCGACTATTCTGAGTTTGATCTACCATGCTAGAAATGGAGAGTCCATAGTCCCCATTGTTCTTGCAGAGACCTTGAATGGTCTGGATGATATTCAAAGGGGGGCTTCACCCTTCTTCAGGGGGAGTCCGCGTTTACTATACATGTGGTTGCTGGAGCACTTCCGATCGGTGGGCTTCAACGGGGTTCGGCTCGATAATCCGACGCATTTCTTCCGTCGTCCCATCTTTGGGGCTTTGACCATGTCCTCCTCTGATTGGACAGTGTGGTTTTCGGAGAACTTTTGGGCTATCCAGTGGAACATTATTTGGTGGAAGTTGAGGGCGATGGTGCTTAGCATTGGAGGTCAGAACTACGTTCGGCTCCGCGGGCTCTAGTTTACCTCCTTTTATCTCCCAGGACGTCTTCTTCGGCAGTTTAACGTTCCTCAAGAAATTCTCCTTAGTCTGAACAACTTCTCCTCTGAGTCCAAGTTTGTGACCCCGCATGTTTCTTTATCGATAAAGAGGATGTGGCGTGCCTGACTAACTCGTTAGTTCAACTATGCTCGTTTTGGTATCACCTAGCCCCTCCGGGCGGACATTATTCGTTCTTGCTGGCAATCCCTGAAAGGAGAACTGATTGATGACCCCTTTCAAATGTAGTGGTTCCGATTCATGGATGCCGGGGCTACTGATGATAACATTATTTTTGCGTATCAGATCCTAGACGAGGCTCGTATTGATTTGGCTACTGAGGACCCGGTGTGGCCAACCCCCAGGGATTAGTTTCTTCTGTATGCTGTATCTCCTTTGTAACTCTCGGTGTTCTGAATCACCTTAATAATATACGAAGGACTGTTCTATGGGAAATAAATTTCTTTACAAAGTTTAAACCGGGCCTGAAGTCACTTATCAGGTTGCCTACGTTCCCCTTTTTTGATTTTTTAAAAACACAAATTTGAGTTGGGGGCTCAGGTTTACGTAGTTCTTGTTTGTACATGTTATGCCTATTGATAATACTTCTTCAGTCGATCTATGTTGACTGGTGAATGCAGTAACTGTCCGTCTAAGTCAGCGAGTATAGCGGCACCCCCTGTATCAATCTCTTTGACGATATATGGCCCTGTCCACTTCTGCCCGAACTTACCCCTTGGATCTCTGGCGGGCTCTCGAATTTCTTTCAGTACGATGTCGTTCTCATTGATACCCCGAGTCCTCACTTTCTGCTTAAATGCTCGAGCGATTCTCTTCTGATACCCTTGATGGTGGTATGCGGCTTTCAATCTCTTCTCATCTAGTAGGGCTAGCTAGTTATAACGTGCCTGAACCCACTCTAGTTCATTGACTTGATTCTCTAGCATTACTCTGAGAAAGGGAACCTCTAACTCAACAGGGAGGACTGCTTCCATCCCGTATGTAAGGGAAAACGGGGTTGCCCCGGTGGAGACCCTCTCGGTGGTGCGGTATCCCCACAATGCGTATGGTAATTTCTCTGGCCAGTCCCGGCAGGTGTCGATCATCTTGCTTAGGATATTCTTCAGATTCTTATTGGCGGCTTCAACTGCCCCATTGGTTTGTGGTCTATACGGCAAAGATTTGTGTCGGGTGATACCGTATTCCTCCATAATTGTATTGGCCTCTCCTTCGAAGTGAGTGCCATTATCCGAGACGATCTCATGTGGGACCCCATACCGGAAGATGATGTTCCGTCGGATGAATCGGGCAACTTTTCTGGCGTCAATGGTTTGGAATGACTCAGCTTCCACCCATTTGGTGAAGTAGTCGATGGCCACTAGTATGAATTCATGGCCGTTACTGGCTTTGGGTGAAATCTTCCCGATGATGTCAATTCCCCAAGTTGCGAAAGGCCAGGGAGCAGTCATGTTGTACAGCTCTTTTGGTGGAAGTTTCTGAGATTTAACATATATTTTGAACTTGTGGCAATGGCGTACGTGATTAACGCAGTCGTTCTGCAGGGTAGACCAGTAATAGCCTTATCTGATGATTTTGCGGGCAAGTATATGGCCGCTCATGTGAGGTCCACAATCGCCCCCATGTATCTGATTCATCACTTTGACGGATTCTTCTTCTGCGAGACATTGGAGATGGGTCCCGTCGTAGTTCCTCTTATATAGCCTGCCAGCACAAAGTATGAACCCTGATGCTAATCTCCTGAGTGTGACCCGTGTTTTCTTGTCTGTTTGCTCGGGATACTGGTGATTTTTCAGCAGGTTCCAGATATCGTAAAACCAAATGGTTGAGTCCCCTTCCTCTTCATTTTCTACCTCCAGGGCCAGGCAGTGTGTTGGTCCTGGTTTCTTTTGTACTATAAGAGTTATTTCTTCCATCCCCTCCGGGATATCGATCATAGATGCCAGGGTTGCCAGTGCGTCAGTAAAGCTGTTCTGTGACCTGGGGACATAGTAAAACTCCGCATGCTCGAACTTTCCCACGACATCTTCCAATCAGGCGAGGTAAGGGACTAATTTCTCATCTCTGATCTTCCATTCCTTCAGAACTTGGTGGACCACTAGTACTGAATCTCCGTATACCTGTATTCTCTTTATACCCCTATGGAGCGCGATCTCTAATCCGAGTATGCAGGCTTCATATTCGGCCATGTTGTTGGTGCAGAAGAAATCTAGACGATACGATACCGGGGAGTGAGTTTGGTCTGGAGAAACCAAAAGGATGCCTATCCCGTTTTGGTTGGCGGCCCCGTCGAAATACAATTTCCAGTCTTCATCGATCTCGACATTTATGATAGTTTCATCTTGGAACTCGGCTTCTTCTAGCATGTCCCCCAATATCGGATTGTGGGCCAGGTAATTAGCTATGATCTTGCCTTTGACTGCCTTCTGGGTCATGTAGGTGATGTCGAATTCGGAGAGCATGAATAACCACTTTGCCATACGGTTCGAGAGAGCTGGTTTCTCGAAGAGGTATTTTAGCGGATCAATTCGTGATGCTAGGATGACCGGAAAAACCAACATATAGTGCCGTAATTTCTGTGTTACCCAGACGAAAGCGGTGCATAATTTCTCCAATGGTGTGTAGTTTATCTCAAACGGGGATAGCTTCTTGCTGATGTAGTAGATGGCCTGTTCTTTCCGTGTATCGGTTAGATGTTGGGCTAGCATGGCTCCTACGGCTGAATCAATGACGGTTAGGTATAGAATTAATTGTAGTCCGATTTGTGGTGGGGCTAACACTGGTGGTTTGGAGAGGTAGTCTTTTATTCTGTCAAAAGCTTCCTGGCATTGATCGTCCCATTTTCCTGGTGAAGACTTCCTCAGGAGTTTGAAGATGGGTTCACAAGTCTGCGTGAGTTGAGAAATGAACCTGCTGATGTACTGCAAGTTACCCAAGAACCCTCGGATTTCTTTCTCGGTACGAGGTTCGGGCATGTCTCGGATAGCTCGGACTTTGGCAGGGTCTACCTCAATTCCTTTTTTACTGACGACATAGCCTAGGAGTTTCCCTTTGGTTACCCCGAACACATATTTCTGCGGATTGAGTCTCATCTGATACTGGCGGAGCCGGTCAAAAAAAGCTCGCAAGGCTGGTACATGGCCTTCCCTCTCTTTTGACTTGATTATCATGTCGTCCACATATACCTCTACTTCTTTGTGAATCATGTCATGGAAGATAGCTGTTTCTGCCCTCTGATATGTTTCCCCAGCATTTTTCAGCCCGAATGGTATAACGGTGTAGCAGTATGTCCCCCATGGTGTGATGAATGCAGTTTTTTCTTGGGGATCTGGGTGCATCTTGATCTGATTATACTCGGCGAAACCATCTACAAATGACTTCAGGGCATGGTGGCGATATTATCCACTATCAAATTAATGTTGGGTAATGGGAAATCGTCTTTCGGGCAGGCTTTATTGAGATCTCGATAATCTACGCACATGCGGACTTTCCCATTTGTCTTTGGAACGGGCACAATGTTGGCTAACCATGAAGGGTACTCGATCACCCGTAAGAAACCCACACTCAGTTGTTTCATCACTTCTTCTTTCACCTTCAAGGACCATTCTGGAGTAAGTTTTCTCAACTTCTGCTTGACGGGCCTGAATTCTGGCTTGGTGTGTATCTCGTGCATAACTATCTGGCTGTTCAAACCTGGCATATCTGCATATGACCAGGCAAAGACATCAGTGTACTCTTTCAGAGTTTGTGTGAATTCTTTTTTTTCTGTCTCACTTAGACTTGCCCCAATACGGACCTCTTTTCTTTCCTCTTCTGTCCCGAGGTTAATCCCAAGAGTGTCTCCTTCCTCGCTCTGTATACGGTGCTCCTCCCGTTCAGGGTGTTCGTTTAGTCTCTCTAACTCCATATAAGCAATTATAGAATTAAAATTAATAGGATAACGCAAAATAGAGTCTTCTTCATTGATAATGGGGTTTACAAGTACAAGTTTAAAAAGTAAATCTAGGAGTGATTCCTCCCTAGCCTTACCCTCACTCTTACCTCTCACCCTTACAATTTCACTATTTCCCCTTCCTCATTGGTAGTCCGGATCAGCATGTATCAAGTGTACAGGGTCGTTTCTTGGCTCGTTATCCCCCAGAGCCATGATGTCGAAGAGATCTCCGATCATTTCTTCCTCTTCATCTTTCTCGTCTTCATTTTCTTCCTTCGGCCCGATTGTCAACTTGGTAGAGAAGCTGTGTATGACATTTTTCTTGATATAAAGGTCCTCTTCATAGAAGATTTCCCATCCTGGAAGGTTATCTCCGTTGCTGTTTCTCCAAGGCTCTTGAAAGCCGCAAAATGAGAAGTCCTCTTATTCTTTGACGAAAAAATAATTCAGAGAGCTAAAACTCGGATACTGATGCCCTCGGCTTCTTCTCTGTTGGTCGTCTTTTTCGGTGTGTTGGTACCCCAACCCTTCTTTTTCGTGCCTCGTCACTGGTTCCAAGGCTTGGAGTAACCCTGGCTGCCACATTCCTAGACTGGCTCCAGGTAAATATTTCATCATTCTCAGCATATTTATGATCTTGGCGCTAAGACCGGGGATATTGTCAGGGGGTAGATACTCGATTCTCTGGGTGGTGAGAGCTTGTACTTGAGGCTCGTAAGAAAAGCCTCCCAACTGTATGCTTTGGCTCCCGATGCCTAAGACAGGTAATTCCAGGTCTGCCAAGGTCCTTTCTGGATCTCCTTGGATGGTGATTATATTCCCTTCGAAAGGTATCTTGATCTTCTAGTGTAAGGAGAAGGGGAGTGCTCCTATGTCGTGTAGCCAAGCTCTTCCCAAGAGGAGGTTAAAACTGGAGGGAATGTCTATGATTTGAAAGTCGGCCGAAAAGTTTTCGGGACCGACCACGAGATCTAGTTTTAAGGAACCCAGAACGGCCCTTCTAGTGTTGTCATAGGCTCTAACAGTTACAGCTGATGGGAAAAGTTCTGAGTCTAAGATACCCAGGCATCTGGTGGTCTTCAGGGGGCAGGCATTTATGGTTGACCCGTTGTCGATGAGGACTTATGGCAAGATTTTTCCTCGGGTCCGGACAGTAATATAGAGGGCCAGGCTGTGTTTTCTTCCCAATGGGGATAAGTCTTCATCTGAAAATGACAGACTTCTTTGGACTGTAAGTGACCCGATCATGTTTGGCAGTTGCTCTGGCGTGGAATCTGATGATATGACGGCCTCGTCTAAAAGCTTGATAAAGGCGGTCCTGTGAGCTTTGGAGGCAACCAAGAGGCTCCAAATGGTGATGTGTGCCTGAGTTTTCTTCAACTGTTCTAAGACTCGATCTTCTCCTATTTCCTTAGGAGGTGATGATTTCTCAGCATCCATTGGCGGTGGCTGGTATACCCTTCCTGAACGGATAATTTGTTGCATCCAAAGAGATGCTGGGTCTGATCCTTCTGGGGTTTCTGATGACTCTGGCTCTGCCGACCAACTGAAAGTCCTGAGGGAGGTTTTTGTCATACAGATTGTCTCCTTGGGAAGGTCTCGGGGGTCTCGGGGCTTTTACGGTTGTTTTTTCTTATCCTGGGTCTATCATATCCCAGATTTTCCGGGATTGATTTTGATTGTAAGTAGCCGTGAGATCCCCTGATTCACCTTTCCTAAACCCTGCCCGGGTACGAAATTCATCTTAGCCATCCATTGGTCGATTATCGGATTAAGGTCTGGGGCAACTTGAGCCTTTGCTGGTAGCACAACGGGTGCCTTATAGACTGGGTTATCCCGAATGAGTCCTACGGGGTCAAAGCCTTCTTCATCAGTGGTCAAGGCTTTAATTACCGCGGGTGGAGCATGGTTGGGAAGGGGATTGTTGGTAACATTGGGCCCGTCGGGTGCGGGAATGGTGCCGACTTCAATGAGGTCCTGGATACGATGGCGAAGGGCTAAGCAGCGTTCCGTGTCATGGCCTGCTGCTTGATGGTATGCACAGTTCTTATTCATTCTCCAGGTGCTGGGAATAGGGTTTGGTGGGGGGCGCGGGTTGAGTGGAGTGATCAGTCCGGCTTTTCGAAGTAGTTCCAGGCTTTTGACTAGGGTAGTGGGGAGGGTGCAGAAGTTTCTCCTTCTCTTAGCCTCGGTGCTCGAAGGGTCTCCTTGTGCGGGCCAACTCATCTGAGGGGCTGGTTGTGACTGTTGAAAAGGATTTTGTTAGTAGGGGTATGAGCTTAGTTGATTCGCGGCTGGAGTGGCTGTCTTTCTCCCGGTGTATGAGGCTTTCTTAGTATCAGTTTCTGCTTTCTTGGTCAATTCTTCCTCTACTTGCGATCACATACTCAACAGGGCTCTGAAGTGTGGGAATACATGCTTTCCTATGCAATTCAGTATGGCTGGAGTGAAGTTCTTCTGTATGATCTCCAACTGTTCTTCTTCATCAGGCCGTTTGGACATTTGGGATGCCATCTCTCTCCAGTGCGTGACGAAATCGCTGAAGCTTTCTTTCTCGCCTTGCTTGGCCATTTCTAGGTGTTTACGGGTAATTTCCAAATCCTCGTTGGACCCGTATTTGGTCATGAACTCCTTCACGATATCTCCCCAAGTCTTCGTGTGGTGTCTTTCCAGATTAAAAAACTATCTCAAAACGGCCCCCGTGAAGGTCATGTGAAAGGCTTGGGCCAACTCTGGCTCTCCACACCCGGATACTTGCATGGATCTGACGTAGGATTGAAGATGGGTTTTAGGAGGCGTGGTTCCTGTGAATTTGGTGATGGAAGGGAGCTTGAATCCCTGGGGTAATCTTGCTTCTGGGTAGAGGGAGAAGGCATTCATATCTGTGATCTCGTCTGCCCCTTTTATCAGATAAATCCCCCTTTGCAGGACCTTCATCTGCTCTTTCAGTTTCTTCATTTCTTCACTCTCTCTTGACACCTCGTCGGGCTATTCCCTAGCTATAACCGATTCTGCATACACTGCCCGTAGTCGGTTGATATCTGGGTATTCATTAAGAGGGGCTACTGGGGCCGGTGGTGGAATAGGTCTTGCGGGGACTTATGGCCATGGTTGGTATTGGGGATCGAGGCCTTGCTGAGGTTGTGGCCAGATGATGGGTGGCTCTTGTTGTTGGTAAGTGGGGCCTGAATCCGGGGCCCATTGGTTCTGATTGTTGGGATCGGTCTGAACAGGACCGGCCATGACAGGGCCCGTTTAGGGTAGATTGGTTCCTTGAACTGGGGAAAGCACTTATGATGACTGCCCTTGATCTCGATTTGGTGGTAGTCGTTCAAACCCCGGTGGTGCGGTCCGTACGGTTGACAACTCCTCTACTCGGACTCGGGTATTCGGTTGCTCGTTTGTGAGGCTTGCTAGGTTCAAACTGACGGTCATCAACAAACGGTGCATCTCGGCCAAAGTTGGCTGAACTGCAGACGCCTCGGCTAGGCTCTGATCTGTCTCTTGATTCTCGCGTCCATCGGCCATTTCGGGTGTGTTTGGTCTTACTAGTCTTCCGGTATGATCTTGACCGGCCAACCTTCCAGTCTGTCGTTGCTTCACGACTGTAGACGAAACCACGTGGCGAAGATGAAGGAAGACTACGATGCGACTCGATTTTTGCCAAAAGAACCACTAAAAATCGCCGAGGAAAGACTCGGGTTTTTAAAAGGGTGTTTGCAAAGTAAGCCGCAGGGTGGTACATCCCCTACGGCTGTTTGACAAGTGTTTTAGCCGACTCGATCTTATATGCAGCGCAGGTGTACGAACGGTTAAGGCTTCAGGCTCCCTCCTATTTGGCAAGACCTTGCGATATACCTCAGGGGTGGGTACGTGCAAGAGCCTTTTGATATACTTCCCGGGTACGTGAGTGTTCTCGTCACTCGATATACCTCGGGGGCGTACTTGGCCAAAGAGAGTGGAAGTAAATGCTTTCGGTTTATGTTGGCCCAAGCAAGCCAACTCCCTACTCACTTATAATACTTTCGAGGGTTTGGGGTAAATTCACACTCGTAGAACCAATGCATGCTTTGTGAAAGTGCGTGTAAAGTTCAAAAAGGTTGGTTTCACAAATATCATTATCTTTATTACGTATTTTGAAAAACCCCCATTCTTAGAAAAAAGTTTCTTCTCGATCAATTAACATAAGTAGGGAAAGCAGTAAAAGCAAGTATTCAACAGATAAACAAAAGTCCACATATAAGAGTCTAGTTTTCTGACAGTCCCCAGTAGAGTCGCCAGTGTGAGAATCCGCAAATGCGACCCCCGGGTCTCGTCCTCGTTTGATTTGGGCGTCTGAAGCGTCGGAACGGATTCCGTCGTTCCATTTGCTGGAGTGTTTTTAGTGATTCATATCACATGTCCCTAGGTTCTATTTCTAGATGCAAAGGGGTTCATTCAGAGTCGCCAGTACGTTTTACGAGAAAACGGACAAAATAGTTGTGTAAGAGGAAAGGCTATAGACAAGCCTTTCTTTACACGTTTGTCTACGAAACCAGGATTCTATAGGGTTCGGAAACTATATTACGGTTTGGGAAGGTGTTAAGCACCCATTCTGCCCTTTTGGTCTCTAGTGGTCTTTTATATGTTTATTCTATGTTGAAAAACTTGGATGCTTTTACTGACAGTTTACTATTTTCTAAGTAAAAACCCTAATTTTGGGAAAAATGGGAAAGGGGATGAAAACCTTTGTGTTCCGGAATCCAATGTTTAGTTTTGAGAGATGCAAATACAAGTGTCAAGAGTTGTTCTTACTTTAGAGGGAGTTTTACCGTATTATTTCTCAGATAACGACGATTTTTCTCGAGTTTGGATTTATCTTGGAAAAGAGTGTTAGATCTGTATCAGAACTAATTCAATATGGAATTAGAACTCTTGAGGGGAGTTCTACCAGATGTATCACAATCTATGAAACAGATAGGATATGCCGGGTTTTTAATTCCTAAGTAGGTTTTACCGGTCCGGGTTTTGAAAACAGGATTTTATTCGGATGGTAATATACTTACTCTTCTGGTTTTGTAAATAGTTTTATCAGGGTCTTTTGTTTTGAAAACGGTAGACTATTTGTAACTTGGCAATAAGTTTATTCAAATAAAACGTGGACAGAACAACATAAGTACAACAAGTACACAGATATCTGATTTAAATACTAGAAGGGACTTTCTTTACCTTTCCGATGAGAATAATAATAATAAGAAAAAAAAATATAATACGGCGGAGAGATTTCTGGCAATAGTAATCTTTTCCTTCTTCAGATATTTTCGAGAATTCGATTCCAGAGACGGGACATGTCGAGTGTCAGGAATAGATTCGATGACTCTTCAGAAATAAGACGATAATAGAGAATGCTTGATAAAGGACTAGAAAATCAGGTTTTAAGCTTAGAATTCTTCAATCCCAAGTTGCTGTCCCTCAAACCTTGGGGGTGTTGGCCTATTTATACTGCTCAGAAGAGTATGTCGCACGACACTTCCCCAAAAGGGGCATATGTCGCGCGACAAAGTGTCCTATGTCGCGTGACAAACGGCTGAAGTGATGTTTCTGACAGACTGATGTGTCAGAGAGTGGATGGTCTGGTGTTAGGAGGGATTGTCGCGTGACATATGAGTGTTTGTCGCGTGACAATGTGATATGTCGTGCGACAATCTCTATTAAAAATATGTTTGTTGGCCAACCAACCCTTTCGGGGTAGTTTCGGGTGCTCGAGTGGGTCCCGGACCCAAAAAACAGTAGTTCTCGAAGGTTGTTAGAGTTCTTGCGGGGGTCACGGATCGGGGTGTCTACAGGCTCATTACCCACATCAGATCATCTATTCAAAAATTTATTCTTCCTTCTCCAATATGTTTTATTTGTGGGGAAATTGATGAGACTACTCATTGTTTTCTAAGGTGCTCTCTCTTTTAATCTATTCGGAATCGGATTACCTAGGTAGATTGGGAGCATTTCAATTTTATTCATTTCTTTACCCATGGAAATAAATGCAAGCATGGGACTTCAAACTCTTTTCATTTTCTAGTTTATGTAACAGGCTCGCAACAACGTTATCTTCTGCAATGCTGCTATTAACTGTGATCACATTTTACGAATGACAAACGAATCCTATAATCAATTTTATTCTGCTTATAGTCTTTTCCAAGCCACGAAGAACAATCATAAAACTCTTCTTCACGCATGACTTATAAACTTAATAGTAATGGGGCATCATCTAGTAATACAGGAGCGGCTAGCATTGCAGCGAGTATTAGAGACTAATTCGGACAATTGATTAAGGCTCTAGCTGCGAACATTGGCAAAGCTTCTAATACCCTAGCTAAATTTTGGGCTAATAGAGATGGATTAATTATGGCTAAGCACCACAATATTACACAAATACATATTGACACTAACTCCTATTATGTATTACAAATGCTTCACAGCAAACTGAAAAAGATTCAAATGCATCACTAGATGGTGAAGGACATTCGGGCTCTAACTCAAGATTTGATAAGGTCTGGATAAGCTTTTGCTACCGAGAAGCTAATAGGATGGCGGATGGTTTAGCTTCTCTAGGAAAAAATAACTCTTTGTTGTATGAATATCATAACTATGTTCCTTCCTCTCTTTTGTATATGGTGAATGACGATATGTCGATATGCATGGCAAAACTTTGAGCTGCATAGGAAGGTTGTGTAATATTAACTTTTTTACGCTATAATATTTTCCTTTCTGTTAAAAAAAAGAAGACATGGGGGTCATCGCCCACCTGGACCTTGCCATTGACCCGCTATGAATCACGAGAATTTGTTCTCAAAATTATAAAATTATTCTTTGTCATATTAATTTAATCAATTCATATAATAAAGTAGAAGGGGAAAATGTACAAGGAATTTGTTTTTGTGAGGTTCATATTGAAAATTCTAATTAAATAGTAGATACGTGGTTTTTAATTCAAAATTTAAATTAATTATCATTCTTTTTTTATTATAGATAAACTAGGGATAAGTTGTGCGTACGGTTTTTGATGTAATTGAGTGTTCTGATTTTGGAATAGTGTCTCTGAGTATTGAGAAGATTTGAGAAACAGATAATTTAAATTCTTTTATTTTTTTTGATAGAAATAAAAGGCCTGTTTGGTAAATGTTTTAAGTTGAGCTTTTAAAATATGGTGTTTGGTAGAATTTAAAAATTTGTTGAAAAGTGGATTTGTTTTTTTTTTGAGTTTTTTTCAACCAAATAAAAATTTCATAAATTTTTTTCAAAAAATAGTCAAAATGGATCTTATTTTATAGATCTCGACGAGTATGGTTTAAATATATATTTTTTATTTAATTTTAATTTTTGAATTTAAAGTTATAGTATTTTAAAAAAAAATTTAGAAAGAGAAAGTAAAGTTAAGATTTTTTTAAAAAGTCTAAAAATAAAATTAATTTTAAATTGAATTTTTAAAATTTGGAAGAAAAAATAAAAATAAACAAATACCAAATAGGACAAACTGAAGCATTAGATTAAGAAAAAATAAAAAAATCCGGGCTTTGTTCCGGTTACGTAACAGAACCCCAAAGTTGTGGAGCAGCAGCTGCTGCTTCTTCTTGGACATCGCCATGGTGGATTTCGAATCAAACTATGAAATTGATCGAGTCGCCAATTTTATACACACTCGAAACTTTACAAGAGTTGCTTTGCAGGTATCTCTCTTCTTTCTTTCTTCTCTCTCTTTTTTCATAAACCCTCACAAAACCCTAAACAAAAGGGGGGAAATTATAGGTCTTGTCAAGAGGCTGAATCATAAGTCGATGAATCTTAACATTCCATGTGAACTTACCATTTTGGGTTCCAGGAATGAAGAAAAACTTGAACCAAACGAGCACTGAAATTACTGTTTGTTGTAAAATGTGTAGCATCTCCGGCCTTTCCCTATACTTTCCTCCCATTTGAGAAAAAAATTGAGTGAAAAGCCATATTTGGGGAGAAATGCTCTCCAAAGGTGAATTCCGCTTTCTCCCGGGGGGGAGTTTAGGGAGAAATGCTCTCCATAACTGATTTTACTCAAATATAAGGATAAATTTCGGGTATTAAGAGTCATTTCAGGATGTAATTATTAAAATTTGTTTTGGAAGAACATTTGGGGGCCCTATCCATTCTCTCAAATTTGGGGAGATTTTAGAGGGACTCCTAGTATTTAGACGATATGTAATGATATCCAAAACTTAGTTTTAATTTCTAATTAGGTTTGATACTTATTCAAAAGAGTTATATACATTAATTAGTTATTTAAATCTTTTTTAAGGGTTTTTCACCGAATCTTACGATACGATTCACGATACGGTTCACGATACATGATTCATAGGTTTTTGATTTGTGATATGATTCACGATTTGACAACTCTGGACTCCTCAGATATGAGGAAAGGATAGGGAAGGGTTGGAGTGAGTTTTTATAAGATTTCTCCCCGAATTTAAGTTTAGAGAGAACTATAGGGGAGAATTGAAGTTGCTATGAATGTCAAAACTCAAAACACAGTTTATGTAAAAATTTTGGAAGTTCGATAATTCTAATGTGAGCCCTTGTGGTTTGTATTATCAGTTCCCAGATGAGCTATTGAAGGATTCAATTAGAGCTGTAAGTGCTCTCCGTGAAAAGCTTCGGTCGCTAAGAAGATCATGTAGTGAAGTGAATGGAGATGTTAAGGATATTGGTTTATATGTAATGGCTGATACGACTTACGGAAGTTGTTGTGTTGACGAGGTTGGTGCATCTCACATTAATGCCGAATGTGTCATTCATTATGGACACACGTGTCTCAGTCCGTGAGTATACTGTCTTTGTTCTTGTGAGTTCTTTAATAATTTTAAAGGTTCTTGTTGCTGTTTATTTATTTATTATTTTTTTTTTTGTGGTTGAACTCCAATTTTCTCGGTATATGGATTCTTGCATGAGTGACCTTTATATCTTGGTGTTACAGGACAACAAAGCTTCCTGCATTATGTGTTTTTGGAAAATCATCAATTACTGCATCCAACTGTGCCAAAAGTTTATGTAATTACGCGTCAACCATTCACAAACCTATTTTAGTAAGATAGTTACTTTAATCAGTTCCCTTTTGCTTCGACTTCGTGCGCACCTAAGTTTTTTTTTTTTTTTATAAAGTATGTGTTCTCCTGATGTTGAGTCTAGGGATGGCAATGGGTCGGGTTTGGCCAAACCCGAATCCTGCACACCTAAAAATATATGCGACCTGAACTGGCTCAAAACGGGTTTTTCTTTGAAAAACCTGAACCCGCCACATTGCAATTATATGGTATTATAAGGGTATTTAAAGTGGGGAAATATTATTTCCGGGTTGGGTCTAATGTGTTTATTTTTATCAAACCCAATTGATGTGGGTTTTACTTTGAAAAAATCAAATGCCCCAGTTAAAAACCCTGTCCCATTAGGGTTGGGTTGGGTCGAAAACTTGCCAGGTTGGACCATTTTGCCATTCCTAGTGTTGATATTTTGTAGACGAAACTCTGTTCAATGGACTTGAACTCACAAGAGCTAAAGGTCTTATCTTGTCTTTGTGGACTATCTTCCCTTCATACAGGTTCTCTTCGGACTTGAATATGCCCATGCGTTACAGGATATCAAGGAGGCATTGGTGGTTGAATCAGCAAATTTATGTGGCACCACGTCGAGATTAGAATTCAATTTCGCTGATGTATTGTGTTCAGTTATAAATCCGACGGTAAATTCTAAAACTTGTGTTGGGAATGAGGGATTTGTTAGTAGCTCTACTGCTGTTGAAGGCTGTGAGAAGGCAGGTGGTACGAGATATGAGATTGGAGGGTTGACTTGGAATATACCTGATGACTGCAAAATCGATGATTATGCTCTGTTTTGGATTGGAGCTGATGGTCCAGCCTTTGCAAATGTTGTGCTGATATTCAATGGTTGTGAAATAGGTACAAATTTTCATTTCTTATAACATTAACCAACAAGTAAAATGCTGTATAATGAAATTCGTATGAATTCTGCAATTCATTTTTGCTTATCGCCCCTTCTTGCACTTGACTGGTGATGGAGAGATTTATTCAATAATGTTAAAGTTTAGGGTTCTCCGTCATCTTGTATAGATCAATAGCAAGTCTAATTCTACTAAAATCCAGGTAACTGGTTAAGCATTAAGATAGCAAAAGTTCCTACGGCCACAAAATTGACTTATAATCCAAATTAAAACATATACTCATTGATTGCCATGGACACTTTCCTAATTTCTTTGGACCAACTTTGCAACTCTTGTAGTATCCTGGATTAGTCTTCCAAAAACTATAAAATGTTTATCTAATTCATTTGTACTACATCAACCGATCCCCAGGAAATAGTCCTCATAAATGAAGAAAAACAAATACAGCTATCCCTTCTGTTTTGATCATTTATTTTCAATGTTGTGTGAACATGTTTTGAATTCATGTTCTAGGTTATTTTTGTCTAATATAGTTATCTTTGTGCTGGCCTTGTCTCAGTCAGGTATGATGCGACAGAAGATCGCTTGTTGACTGACTTTTCTCAACAAAAAAGAATTCTGAAGCGTAGGTACTATTTGTAATGTAACTATATCTCTTTTCCCTTGAACTTCTTGCATCTTTTGTCTTGGTGACGTGATATTTTCGTATATTCGCCTTCCCTTGCACAATAGGGTTTTGGATTGGAGTCTTTATCATTGATCTAGTATTTGAATAATGTGTATGCAGATATTATCTTGTCGAGAAAGCAAAGGATGCTGCCATTGTTGGAATTTTGGTGGGAACTCTTGGCGTTGGTATGTCTCCTCACGTAGTTAATTGTTTTGCTTCACCATATCACTAATTTATGATTCTTTCGCCTGACTTAATGCTTTATTGTTGGAAGCTAGTGGTTATGTTACATACTTACATGCAATTATACCAGCTTTCAATTTGTATTTCGTGTTGTATGGTAACATGACTTCATTGCTAGTAGTGTTAGATGTGAAATGCTATGCACACTACTCTTATAATTATTGGATTAACTTTAGGTGGAATCATTTTTTATGGTTAAATTTGCTTTAGCCTAATTTTTCTCTATTTTTCATAGAATTCAAAAACCGCAGAATTTATTTATTTAATTTTTTTTTCATGATTTTTCACATGAGCCACTTTTGAGTAATTAAATTATTTATCATGTAACCTAATTTAGTGAAACCCTAGTTCTTGTGGTTGGTCTCTTAATCAGGGCATAATTTCATCGTTATTTTTACTGTTTAGTATTCAGGATTTTTTTCTTTTCATTTTCTGCTCAGAAATGAGGAGTGTGTAAAAAATCAAAGAATAATAAGAAGGTGGGCCAGGGTTCACCCTAACTTGCCCCGGAAAAAAAAATTAGCGATCATGATCTATTGGTAGGGTATAAGTTCCTATAGGTTTGCCTACTTACCACTTAGCAATTAGCATTAACTTTCTTTCTTATACATATAAAGCCACGTAGTGATATGACTCTGGTTGGACCAGTTGAAAGAATCTTTTATTTGCATCCTTTCTTGTTACACGCTTTGATTTTATTGGCTATTGTGTCTACTGATTAGTGATTTATATTATGCTTGATTCTCATTTAACCATTTTGAAATGAAAATGACCTGTGATTTTATTCCCACGCACATGATAACTTTTTGTTCCTTATGTTCTAATAAATATACTGATTCTGGAAATGCCCATCAAATTATAAATGTACTATTAAACAAAATGTTTTTATTGGAACCGTAAATGCAGCTGGTTACCTTAGCATGATTCATCAAATGAAAGAGTTGATCACAAAAGCTGGGAAGAAGGCCTACACTCTGGTTATGGGAAAACCAAACCCTGCTAAACTTGCCAACTTCCCAGAGGTAAACTTTGCCACATCCCCCTCCAAAAAAATAAATATTGAAAAAAGAAAAAGAAAACTTTCACACATCACTAGTGGGGATGCTCATATTGGATTTTCATTGACTATTTTTATGTTTTTTGCAGTGCGATGTTTTCATTTATGTCTCTTGTGCGCAAACTGCTCTTTTGGATAGCAAAGAGTTCTTAGCACCTGTTATTACTCCTTTTGAAGCCATGCTTGCTTTTAACAGGTACTGATCTAAAATATTTCCGATTTACTGTTCGTCTTTCTTTTAGACTTGATGTGGCCTCATGCAAGTCATTCATCTTGTATGTGATCGAACTGAGACATGCAAGTCACATTCTGATATTTTCAATCAATATTGATGTATGTGAGTCCTGCACATCTTGTAGAAGCACTTATGATATCTTTTGCTCACAGTTTTATGGACTCCTCTGCATCATATAGCACGTCTTTTTGAATAATGTATCTGAAATGAATGTTTAGAGTGTGTTTGGATGAAGATTTTGTAAATATTTTGACAGTTTTGAAATGCAAGGAATTTTGTAGTCACCCTAATAATTAATAGTTTTATCTAGAAAATTGCCCCAGTAAAACCCACTGGAAAAGAAATCTTATTCACGTTGCTGCTTTTTCCTCTTGGTCCGCTCCTAAACTTGGCTCATCAACTTTTTGATGCCTTTTATCCCCCGCTTCCTGACCGTATGGCAAATAAAGCACGACCAAAGTCCC
Source organism: Lonicera japonica (assembly GCA_021464415.1). Classification (NCBI taxonomy): domain Eukaryota; kingdom Viridiplantae; phylum Streptophyta; class Magnoliopsida; order Dipsacales; family Caprifoliaceae; genus Lonicera; species Lonicera japonica. The sequence continues at coordinate 57,060 of JAKCWG010000197.1, forward strand.
CTTACCCTAGACTCTAAAAAAAATCCTTGGGACTCTGTATCTTATCTTTTACATTCCTTTCAAAGCACATAAATGTTATCCCAGTTAACAAGATGATACTTTGATTCGTCATACCGAAGAAGTTCGTGTATAATCTTGTAGTATCTCTCATTAACCACCTGTTCATAAATTTATTGTGCAAGAGGATGTAGTGCTTTTTACAAGGATGAATCCGCCTTTGGAATGCTCCTTTGGCCTTTTCTTACCTCAAAACTTGTGGGTCAAGAGCTTTTTCTTTCGAGTAGAAACAACATATTATTAGAAACATGAAAATGGGTACATCAGGAGGGGCTGGGGGACAAAACGTTCTCCAGGAACAAAATACAAAGCAATCCTGAACTACGTCTTGTGGGCAGACAATAAAAGCAGCTGTGTAGCAATACAACCAATTAATTATCTTCAATACCCTAAATTGCAGCATTGGCCTCTTAGCTGCGTGTGGAACTGGGAGTCCCAACCTACCCTTGGGAGTAGTGAGGTGCTCTACAAGGCCTGGATATCCAGAGTTACTTGAAAAAGAAAAATAACACCGAGACCCTGAAGATCCTCATATTAAATAGGAAGAAAAATGAGAGTATATGCTATAGTTGATTGGTGTGTATAAATACAAAGAAAATAGGTCTATACTCTGGTTCATTCATCTTGCTTACACTGTAGCAAATTATTTTTTTGATCAGAAACAACACTTATATTAATCAAAGAAAATCAATACAAGCAGAAAAAAGACTGAAAGTGAATGAGAAATCCACTAACAGCCTGCACGAGAACAAGAACATAAAGCAAAAGAAACACAAAAACCTATCAGACTGCAGTCAACCTAAAAACAAGCCTACTACCAATAAACCCTACCAAAAACAAATAAACAGCACAATAGGCAGTAAACTACACTCAATCTATAGGACTGCAGCTGACCAATCTCTGGCAATATCTGACAAGGAAAGAGCCCCAAAAACTTTCGAAGAATATGCCCACAACGAAGCCGTAGCCTTGACCCTCTGCCAAACTTCCTCATTATTAGCCTCCTTGTTATCAAACAATCTGGAATTCCTTTCCCTTCACACGCACCATAAAACTGCCATGCAACTACTTCTCCATAATGTTTTAGTCTTCTTTTTGTTACCCTTCAAATACCACTTTAATGAGAGTAACCTATACCAAGAGTTTGGGAAAGCTGAAATCAAACCTATAATAATCAAAGCACCTAAAAAGTGTCTCTCATATTGCTGCTTGCTATAGTTGATTGGTATGGTATGACTAGGAAGAGAGGATCATTCTTATACTATTTTGGAGGAGATGGAGGGTAGTACCGAGTAGGGTGATTGGGATGTTATTGGGCCTGAGGTTGATAATCCTTAGGGGTGGCAATATATGTTTTTTGTATACAGCACAGACACGACACGACTGACATGATTAGTCAGAAATCATAGGATTAACATGATTAGAAACGTCTCTCTCTCTCTCTCTCAAGTTCATTTAAATCATCCCCTGTTTCCATGTTTTTAAGAGTTGTTCATATTTGTTTTTTTACTTTTCTTTGACAATTAATTTTTATGAGTTGGAAAATTAGATGAGTGATTTGGTGAGATACTCTACTAATTTTTTGGTTTTTCATGGAATACAATACTTGTGCAGTGGGTAAGAAATTTTTCACATGAAAAATAAAGAAAAGATAGAGAACATCTTACTTCACTAATCTCTTTTTTCGACTTTTTATAAAAATTAATTGGTTTTCCGACCATTTTTCCAAGACCCTTAGAGAATCTCTCAACCTCAAAATATCAGCAATTCTTACTCGACCTGTTTGTAGAGAAATTTGTTCAGACTATAAATCCCACATCGGGAAATCAAATCCTAACAAAATAATATATAAGAATAGGTGGCTACTCCACCCATAACCAATTGGTTTTGGGTTGAATTCTTCGTACTCTAATATATATATATATATATTGATACTTTTGTAATTTGTCCGCACAAAGATTTCTAGTTGGTCTCTTTTTTAGGATATGATGCGTCTTTCTACTGTGCTCGATGCAATATGTTTTTGCTCTAATATAATTCACCCTCCCCATTCTCCTTTTTATACCCCAGAGGAAGTCAGTGGACAGGAGAATATGTGATGGCATTTCAGGATTTAATCACCCCATGTCCAGCGGAAGTAAAAAGCCCATCCAAAGAGGCCAGGTTTTCGTTCCTTCATGGTGGATATGTAGAAGATTTTGATGTACAAGGTAAATTTTATAATTCTCTTTGGCTTTAGTTTTTGCAGTCTTTATTGAGTAATAAAAAGCGCAAGATTGTATTGATGCAGCAATACATTTGTCTCTTTAGACACGACAAAGAAATGGTAACTTAAAAGTATTGAACTTGCTTAGTTTGAGAAAATCCTAATAAAAATTTCCAAGTTATAAAGTCACTTATCCGTAAAAAATGACTTTTATGAAAGCAGAGAACTAAACAAGCATATATTGGGTGGTAACCAAATCTCTAGGAGACTACTTGAAAAGATTCATATACTGTTTAAGAAGTGTAAAATCGTAAAATATCCTGTTAGGGCAACCTGAGCCTCATCATGTCAGTTAAGGGCTGTGAATGGGCTGATACTTTTGGATCCGGATCTGGATCCTCCAGGGCGATTTCGTCACTCTAGAGTAGAATAGTAACTCTGGACCAATTGCTTAAAATTGGATGGCTTAGATTTTGATAAATAGTGTTTGGCTCTGGCGAGGACTCGGGTCAAATATGGTCCAGATTTTCATCATTGAAGAGGAACCCGACATAATATTTTTACTGGCATAAGTGACCTAAAGTTGAGAATCCGAGGTGTTTCTTGTGAATTATTTTGGCGGTGGCCTCAAAAGTTGTGCTAGAGTTTGCGAAGTGTAAGTTTTTTTCTTCACCGTTGATTAGGTTGAAATGATTGTTAAAGTGAAAAAGTTGGTGGAACTCTTAATTTGAGATGCAGAGAGTATTAATTAGATTGCTTAGAGTGGGTCTGCATGAAATTGGACATATGCATACTTTTGCCTAAGTTTTGTTCTTCACCATTAGTTTGGTCAAAGTGATTTCTTAGTGAAAAAGGCATAATGGAACTCATAATTTGAGATAGAGTGAGTTTTAGTTATAATCCTTATGGTGGGTTCATACAAAATTTGACATATGCATACTTTTGCCTAAGTTTTGTTCTTCACCATTAATTTGGTCGAAGTGATTTCTTAGTGAAAAATGCATAATGGAACTCGTAATTTGAGATAGAGAGTTTTAGTTATATTCCTTATGGTGGGTTCATACAAAATTTTACATATGCATAATTTTGCCTGTAAAACAAATTGATTCATTGTTTTGGAAATTATGGTATTTGACAGAGAATGGTCAGGAGGAAGACAAGGAATCACCTCTTGCTTTAGCAAATGTAATGGAGAAGGTTCTGCAAGTTCGCGATAAGGACCCTAGATCCCTAATCAAGTCAACTCCTAACTCGGGGGCCGAGTTTTTGGCCTCCCGATCATATCAAGGTCTCGACATCAGCGACCACAGTCCCTCGCCCGAGCCATTTTTCATTGGCAGAACTGGGAGGGCATCGGGATACAACGATGAGAAAAGCGAGAAGTAATAGTTCTAAAAACACACGGCAATTTTCTCTCAATACGCCGGCAAGTTTTGTGGTTTATTTTTAAAATATTTTGTATTATGTATAATGTAACTTGTATTATTCCTTCCTCCCAGATTAAGAGCGTAGTTTGACTTTTACATGTATTGAGGATAAATTGTTTTTGACATAATATCTTTTTTAGAACAAAACTTGTGCAATATTGCGAGATATGTCACACTGATTATGTTATTTATATGTAATATGGTTAAGAATAAAACGTATGTTAAAAAGAGGGGAGCTACTATTGAAACACTCTCTTAACACTCTAAATTGGTTCGACCTTCAAGGACCGAGTATATGCACATTGGCCGGTCCCTTGAGGACCGAATATATGTGCACATACTCGATCCTTAAGGGTTGAGCCAGTGTAATTTTTTTTACTCAAAAATAGTTCGGTTCCTAGGCATCGAGTATGTAGACGTATATTCAGTCTTTAAGGGCCGAGTAAATATGACAGAGTGTTAGTGAGTGTTTTGGTGTGCGATAATAGCACCCACCAAAAAGAATTATAGTATATAGATTATGTTTCCAAAGTAAAGCACAACAGCTAGATTGGTACAATAAAAAGTTTACAGTATGTTGATCTATTCCAAATTGAGAGTTTACGGTCCACTAATCATTTTTGTGAAATTTACAAATATAAAGTGTACTTTCAAATTACAATAATAAGCAGTTTTTATTATTTGTCATTGATTATATTGAAATTATTTAATCAACAAGAGTTATTATATATATATATATATTTTTTGTGTGGGCTTAATCAATATAATTTCAAGGACGAGGTTCAAATCTTTCCCATTAATTAGAAACAAAAATCTCATCCAAATTTTTCTTTGGTGAGACACGAACACGAAATTTTTTTTATATTCAATTTAAGTGAGTGCTTTTCCAATTTGACTATGTGAATGGGTGGGGACTCTGCATTTTTGAGTGGGACTTGGTCCAAAATTTGGACAAAGCTAGCGTATAAGAAGCTCTAAAAGAAGGGAATTTATTAGTGCCCTAGATTGACTATTTCATTGGTCTGGAAACAAATCCAAAAAAAAAAAAAAAAAAAAAAAAAAGACCAATTCCATTCACCCAACAAAAAAGGTTCATTTGTCAACCGAACATATGTTGTTATCCTATCTTCCAATTTTTTCTAAGGTTGTGGCATGCAATTTTTAAGTTAAGCCTATGATGATGATTTTAACTAAATATGTAGAAATAGGTTTACCTAAAACATTTAATATCTCTAGAAGCTCCTTCAAGGTTTTGTCTTTTGCTTTGAATTATTCATGGTCTTGAATCTTGATCACTCCCAACCCTTCTTATATGCATGCTAATTTTTATTAGTGCACTGTAAGACCATTAACAATTATAAAATTAAACAAGTAACACACATTAATTTCTTGAAGTGATTCAATATTTAATAACTACGAACAAGAGCGAATCTAGTTTCGAGTCTACTGAAATTATAGTCTAATCTAAATTATTTTCTCAGTGATATGACACGTAAAGTTTTCGATTCTAACAAAATATAAATTAATTATGTAAACATTAGCCAATCTGCAATAACGTATATCTCACTTTTACAGTACGACGTGAAGATTCCTTAACTTGTGCTATTAAACCTAAATCACATTTAGTTATGGCCTTCATTTACCCACACCGATTGCAGTTGACATAATAAAGTCAAAACCAAAAAAATCAGTCAAAGTCAATCCACTAATAAACAATACACGCTTTTGTTGAAATACAGACATTGCTCAACTAAGAAACTTTCAAACAAATCCCCACTAGCTTTTCTTCCCATTATGCACATTTCCACTATAAGTATCTATCTCACAATTCCTCACTTCACCACCAAAAACATTTTTAGCTTACCAAAATGTCACCTATCACCATGAGACCAAATTTCTTAGCAAAAGTTATTATTCTTGCCGGAATACTTGCTGGAGCCTTGCCAGAGTTTATTGCCGGCCAGAACTGCGGATGTGCCGCGGACCTATGCTGTAGCCAATACGGGTATTGCGGCACTACCATTGATTACTGTGGCGCAGGGTGTCAGGGTGGCCCTTGTTTCGCACCACCGCCTACCAATGGTGTTTCTGTGGCAAGTATTGTTACTGATGCATTCTTTAATGGGATAATTGATCAAGCGGCTGATGGTTGTGCCGGAAAGGGCTTTTTCACACGGGCTGCATTTCTTGAGGCCCTTAACTTTTATACGCAATTTGGTAGAGTTGGGTCTGAGGATGACTCTAAGCGTGAGATCGCGGCTTTTTTTGGACATGTCATGCACGAGACTGGACGTAAGTTTTCAATATATCACAATTTCTTTGTACTTATATATATATATATATATATATATACACATAGTAGATTTTCATGAATGCGTGTGTGATTCAAATATAAGTAATTTAAAGATAATTAATTTTAAAAATATTAAGTCTTGTAGCTAGTAGTTGAGATTAATAGTACCCCCTTGCTGTTAGGAAAGGATTCAAATCTTATTGTTTACATTTAATATAAATTTTTGTTAAATAAAAGTTTGCGATGGACAAAATCGAAAAACTAAAAATGTGGCATAATGTCGAAATGGGTTCTGGTTTTATAGTATAGTAGTATATATTCTCATCTAAATATTTTGTCAATGATACATACGTACCAAAACACAAACTTAAAATCTATAAATATTTTATTGTTGCAGACTTTTGCTACATAGAAGAGATAGATGGCCCATCAAAGGATTATTGCGAAGAAGGAAACACACAGTATCCATGTGCACCGAACAAGGGCTATTACGGCCGCGGTCCACTTCAACTCTCATGGAACTACAATTACGGTCCAGCCGGAAGTAGCATTGGCTTTGACGGACTAAACAACCCCGAAATTGTGGCATCTGACCCCGTTGTGTCATTTCGGGCTGCTTTGTGGTATTGGATGAACAGGATGCACTCTATCATTACTTCTGGCCAAGGGTTCGGGCCTACCATCCGTGCCATTAACGGTCAACTTGAGTGCGACGGTGCAAACCCTAATACTGTTACTGCTCGAGTTCAGTATTACACTGAGTTGTGTAATCAACTTGGTGTTTCTACCGGAGATAATCTTCGATGCTAGGACTGAAAGCACTTTGACATTGTCCCGAAAAGTATAAAGAAAAACGTGAGGGATAAAAAGGATAAGAAAAAGAAAGTGGTACATGTTATTGTATTTGTTTTATTTATTTCTATTTTCACCCTTTTGTCTTTGTAATTTTTTCAGAAATCCAATCATTTGCAATGATGTATTGTGAAACATGATTGGAAGAGAAAAATATAAAAAGAATAGATAGAAGTAAAAGGTAGCCAATTAGGTTTATTACCTATAATTAATAAATTCAATGGTTTTGGATATATAGAGCTTCACCAGTACTTACTAGGAAATATTGTTTTGGAGTGGATAATTAATTAGTGTAAAAATTTGATATACTGATTATGAGATTTGACATTAATTATGTTCTGAAAAGAAAATAAGATTCTCAATTTAGAAAAAATAGCCTAGAACAATTATGAATTTAAGAAGCTAACATGTTCATAAAACGATATGATCGATGAAATTCAAGAGAAACACCACGCAAATGAACATGGAAGCTTATTTACATAGTGTTTTTCTGTTGATTTTCATCGTTTATGGCTTCTTGACTTCATTGTTCTTGGTTTATGAGATTTGATACATCATTAATTATGTCTTGAAACGATCAATTTGAGATATTATATGAAAATGAAAAAAAGAAAAGAAAAAGTAGAACTTGACAATTTTAAATATTTTAAAAAATAAAAATAAAATAGGACTATCAATTCACATAACCATTAACTTTATGGAAGATAACTCATACCTTGGATTCATGTTTAGTGTTTGTTAAATTGGATATGAGAGTTGATATTATTTGTCGTCAGCTAAGTTCTGGTTTAGTAGTAAAGGATGCATATATTCCAATCATATATCAGTCCCGAGTTCGAATCCTGCAAGTTAAAAAGGTGTAATCGAATTCCTTTTCTCCATCGGCTAAACCCAGCTGGCAAACAACCGCGTACCACCATCTCCAATTCATGTCAAAGGCAGTGTAAGTGGCAATGGAGATGGTACGTGGTAGGTGATGGATCGGTTGGGTTTGGCTGGTGGAGAAATATGAATTTGATTGAGAGTGAGACGAGCGAGTTGTAATGAGTATATAGAGCGTAGGGGCATTTTATGATAATTAATTTGCTCCGGACTAGCAAGGCAATCTAATAATAGTGGGACCCAATAGTCGAATTCGATCTTGTAGTAAAAACTTGTGAAAGTTGGACCTGCTACTACTTACGATTCGTTTGATAATAAGATGTAAAACTATGTAAGAAACAATCTATTTTTGTCGAAAGTTGGAAAATAAGTTAAAATATATAGTGAGATGTTCTCTTACCTTTTGATCCCTAATCAAGTCAACTGCAAACTTCGAGGTCGAGTTCATGGTTGCGTGATCGTATTAGGGTCTCGACATCAATGGTCACAGTCCCTCACCCGAGCCATTTTTCATCAGCAGAACTGGGAGGGCATTGGGGGTACAATGACGAGAAAAGCGACAAGTGAAAGTTTTAAAAACACTCGGCAATTTTCTCTCAATGTGCTTTTAAATATTTTGGTTTATGTATAATGTACCTTGTAATATATTTATTCTCTCCGCCTAAAATTAAGAATGAAGTTTGACATTTACATGTTCTGAAGAGTACATTGCTTTCCACATATATAATATTAAGAAGAAAACTTATGTACTATTGCGAGATATATCACACTGATTATGTTATTTATTTCTGTCCTTGAAAAAAAACTATTAAGTATTGAACGTAACTTGAGATATTTAAAAAAAAAGATGAGTGGATTTTAAAATTTGAGATGGAGTATAAAATTTTATATATAAGAATCAGTACTGCACCAAGCTTAATCGTATTTCTTTTCAGTCTAAGTAAAGCTTAATATATAGTTGAATCTTAAGTTTAAAACTTTTTGTTTTTGAATAATGCTCTCTATATTTTTAGTGATTTCTATTTGGGTACTTTGATATATAATTGTCAAAATTAATTCAGTGAAGGTAGCGCATAAATACCCCTAAAAAGGGAATTTATTAGTGCCCTATATATATAGACCATTCCATTATACTAGAAAAAGGGAAAAGAAAAAATAAAATAAAATAAAAATGAATAGTCAATTCCATTTACCTAACAAAAAAGGTTCATTAGTTATTTATTAATAGTCCTTGTAGAAATTGAATATGTAAATAGGTGGGTACCTACATGTAAATGAATTTTTAGGAGTTGGTCCAATTTGGACAAAGCTAGCTCATTGTGGCCATTTATAAGTCAAGCCAATTTTGATGATTCCCAATATGTTCAAATAATTAGTTTGCTGATTTTTTTTTTTTTATATTTATTATACCTAAGTCATTTAAAATTGCTAGGAGCTCGATCTTTGAAGGATTTTGTTTTCTTCTTCCCTTTGAATTACAATAATAGGATCCGAATCTTTGACTAGTCTCCACGTACTCTTTGTAAATAACAACGGGTATTTACTATTTTACTATTGGACATTGAGAGAAAATTATACAACAAGCGACACATAATAAAATTGGAAAAATAATAACATGTGCCCTTAAAGATACTGAAATTGAAAATAATGAATTATTGTATGAGAATTTGTATCATATTTAATACATGTTAGGATTTTATTCTTTCTAAATATAGGTGGTTAACATTTGTCCTTAAGATACACATTAACATGACTCATAGAATTATTATATACTTACTCCCGCTGGAAATTAAGAGTTTGCATTTCAAAAAAGCAAAAAAGAAAAACCCATACATAATGATTGGGTAACACGTTGATTTCTTAAGTTTATTGAAGATCTAATATACCTATATCTCACACATGCATTTACAGTAGTGTAATGTTATGGTTATCGATTCCATATACTAATTATTCATAATAGATATATTAATACATTGTACATTCTAAAACTATACAACTCATTATTATACCGGGTATATATATGTAGTAAATAAAAGAGGGAGAATATCACTTTTACAATATAGTGGAGAGATTGTTAGCTCACATGTGCTTTAATACTACACCTTATTAGTCACATTTAGTTATGGCTGACACTTACCCACATATTACATTTGACATAACAAAGTCAACCAAAATCCTCCCAACATTAGTCTATCCACTATGAACCAATTAACAGACGCATTTATTGAAAATAAAAACATAAATTGCTCACCTTATAAACTTTCAAACCCACCAGCTTATTTTCTTCCCATTCTGTGCACATATCCCCTATATAAGTACTATCCATCTCACAATTCCTCACTTCACCAAAAACATTTTTAGCTACCAAAATGTCACCTATACTAATAAACGCTTAATACTGTCATTCATACGCTCATTTTCGGAGTTGTTTGACGCGTTTATTTCTCTAAAACTACTCGGTTTGCCAACTTATTTCGCGATTAGTCTCGTAGCACTTTTGTATTTAACAATGCTTGGAAAGGCACATTTTGTGTTTATTTTGGTGTCTTTAGATTTCAAGAAATATTGTATTTAATACAATAGTAGAATTTTTCATGGACAAAAGGAATTCAAGAAAGTAAGTCTCCATGTGATAAAAGAGCATCCAAGAAAGAAAGTCTCCATATCCATGTGATTAAAGAAAGAAAGTGGAAGTGTCCATGTGATAAAAGAGCATCCAAGATAGTGGAATTCTCCACCAAAAATAAAAGAAAGCATTGTTTAATTTTGGCATCCAACACAACTCTCCTATTTATAGTCTTCATTGTTGCTTTGGATAGGGAGTCTTATTTTTATTTCTCATTTCTCAATTTATAGAGAGCTTGTAATATTTTTCTAGAGAGAGAAATGGAGTTCACTTTTATAATTCTTGTCTCTACATTTATTATGGAGTAAATTTCTTTGCTAAGGCTAAAAGATGAAATTTGCAATGCATTAATTATGTAAGTTCAATTCTCATTTCATTGTTAGTATTGTTAAATACATTTTGAATTCTTCATCTTCTCCATTTTTTTTAACCATTCATAAGCTAGTAAAATAATCTTCATATGATGATTTGACTTTGTATGCCTTGTATACATAGATCTCAAGCATTAATGAGAAAATGATACACTTGTATATTTCTTACTAGCCTATGTCCATTCTTTCTTTGAATAAGATACTTTTCATTGCCAAGCATGATTAGTCTTTGAATATTCATAGAAACACCATAAATTTGAGATTTTAATCTTTAAATACTTTAATGATATGTTGAGTGCTTTCTACACTTTATGTGATTTTAAGACTCATCATCTTCTTAGTTAAAGTATTGCCAAAGAGGATCTTTTAAATTTATGTCATAAATAACTTAATTAATCATTTTAAGGATTCAATTTGTATTTATCAAATAAGTCTATATAGGACGGTTTGACCTCCACCTAGACCTCCCAATCTTAGACAAATGAAATGTTATGATTTATCGAGCTAAACTCCTTGTAGTTGGCCATTTTCATAATCAAGTCATTTGCCTAGGGGAAACTAACAATGAGTTCTTAAATGCCTAGTTTAAATTTATGCCTTTTTCTTTTTGTGTATTTTAAGTTTGAATCTTGGTTGATATTATATGGGAATGGATTGCACTTGCTTCACACCCTTTGTCACAAGATAAAAATGAGAGATACATTTGTGTTGATATTTGCTTACACCCTTTCTTTATATGGCATTTATATGGGAATGGGTTGCTTTTGCTCCACACCCTTTTGCTTAGAAATGGGTAAAATATTCAACACTTAGGAATTGCATTGAGAACTTTGAATGAGATTGATTTTACTTAACTTTGCAAAACAAATGAATTCTATAATGCCTTAACCTTTTTTCATCTATTATTACATCATTTTAATTTTTATTGCAATACTTTAAAATCAACAACTAAAATCAACCAATTAAATTCTCTTCACAATACCTTGGACTCGTAATCACCACATCGTCTTTCTGACTATCCTTGTGGTTCGACACTTGGACTTACCAAGTATTATAACTTGACAACCTGCACTTGGGTACCTAAGCACGGAAGTATTTTCGGCGCGTCATATACGGTTATTGCAGGAGCCTTTCCAGAGTTTATTGCCGGCCAGAACTGCGGCTGTGCTGCAGATCTATATGTTGTAGCCTATATGGTTATTGCGGCACTACCAGTGATTACTGTGCCGTTGGGTGTTAGAGTCGCCCTTGTTTTGCACCACCTGCTACTAATGGTGTTTTGGTGGCAGATATTGTTACTGATGCGTTCTTTAATGGGATAATTGATCAAGCAGCCGAGGGTTGTGCTGGACAGGCTGCATTTCTTCAAGCCCTTATTTTTTACACGCAATTCGGTAGTGTTGGGTCCGAGGATGACTCTAAGCGTGAGATCGCGACTTTTTTTGGATATGTCATACACGAGACTGGACGTAAGTTTTTAATATATCTTAAATAAAAATATCTGTAAAATCAGACCGAACCGATTATTTGTATAAAAATATATATTTTAAAAAAATATCTTAAGAAAGAGTGTTTCATTTCTTATCTTACTTTCCTCTTCCCAATAAAGCTACCAACCATGACATCTCTCCCCACCTACCCCACCCCACGTGATTCCAATTTTTCTCTTCCTTTTCTTTTTCTCTCTTTTTTTTTCATTCTATCAAATGCCCGATATCTCTTCCTCTTTATTTATTTATTTATTTTTTGGTTACACGAATATAGGAAAACAAGAAAGTAAAAGCAAAAAACCAAAAACAAAGAGAAGGAGGAGAAATCAGTTAAGCTCAGCTATAGGCCACTCCTCTCATATCACACTCCATTTCTTCTACAATTTCATTCGAGGGAATAAGCATCCTGACTTCTTGTTTGGTTTGTTCACTTCCTATGTGAGCTAGAACGTCTGCACATTTATTAGCCTTCCGAGGAATATGAGTTAACCGGACTTCCATCTCTAAGATAAGAGTTCTACAATCATCAATTAGCACCCTGTTCAGGTTGTTTTCTTCTTCTTCCGAATCTTTGATGAGGTTAACGGCGTTGAGGCAGTCAGTTTCAATTACTATTCTTTTCCAATTCATCTCCTTGCAAAGTTTATGGGCATACGTAATGTACCCGCAAAAACCTTTGACCCACTTCCCTTGGTCTGTTCTAACAAGCCCTCAAAACCCTCCTCTCTGATCTTCCAAGGAGCTACTTCTGTCCGTATTAATTTTGATACAACCTGCACAGGGAAAAGTCCAACATATTAGTCTTTCCTCATGATTTGAATTACTTTGATAATTATTCTAAAAAACAATGGATACTTCTGCGGCAAAGTTTAAGCTCGTGGTGGCCACAAGGTTTTCATTTTGAGCTTTGTCATTGAATTGTAGCTCGTTTCACATTTTTCAAATATGCCACATAGTAGAAGCAAAAATCGTTGCCCAATTTACATTGTTAGTACGCTTCTCTTTGCTTTTCAAGTTTGCATCAAGCCAAATGAAAAAAAATTGTATCTCCCGGGTCATAAATGTCAACACATAAAATGAGACTCCACACTTTTCCCGCACGTGAGCACACATGAAAGATATGATTAGCAGTTTCTTCTAGCCCACAATGCTTACAAGAAGATATATTAGTGATACCAAGCCTCACACATATTTGATTGTGAAGAATATAATCCTGTGTAACTTAACAAGCCACAAGAATTGAATAATTCTTATGGGAAGTTTCAGTTTCCAAAGCCACTTCCAATTCGGCTCTCTACTAGCAATGATGCCCCTCTCTATTTAGGATGTGCAACTAGCAATATCCTATAGAGAATTTACCATTACGGGATAGTCCCCAAGAAGGAGTATCATTCGTCATACTCATATTAGAAAGGGGGAGATGGATGCTAAGAACATCATTAACTGCTACTGCCGGAATCAAAGTGGTAGCTTTTGCAATATCCCAATTTCTATCACCATTTATAATATCTCGAACCATTGAATTTTCAGGCAAATTTAAGTTTTGCCCCCATCTAGCTTGGAAGCTATATTTCCCACACCACTAATCTTTTAAAAAAAGTAGTGGTGCCATTTCCCACAATCCACTTGATCGTCTCAGAGAGGATATCCTTAGCACCTTGGATTCCTCTCCAAATGTGAGAGCCCCCTTTATCTTTTTTCCAAATTCCTAGGATTAGGAGGGATTTTGTATTTATTTTTCATCACTTTGATCCAAAGAGGATCTTTCTTATTTATCACATGCCAACAAAGACTTGCTTTATTATTCTCGACACAAGAGAGAATGCCTCAAACCTTTCTCCAACTAATAAGATGGATTTTGTTCTTGTCTCTTTTCTGACCACACAAAAAATTACAATTCAATTTATCAATTCTCTCACAAACATTTTTTGGGATCTTGAAAGTTTGCATAGTATAGTTGGGTATCATGGAAGTCACGGATTGAATGAGAGTTGTTCTCCCCACAAGGGAGAGAGTATTCACATTCCTCTTTTTAAACTTTCCAAGGAAGCTATTTGACTTGTCTTGTCTTTTCCTTTTCCTCATGACTTATGCCCAAAATTCCTTCCAAAATCCCATATTATCCTCCACGTTCCAATCTCTCACTTTTTCTTTTTAATTTTTCTAATTATCTCTCCCTTGCTAGCTTTCTCTCTTCCCACGTGAGCTCTCTCTCTTTCTTGCATTATTCTAATTTCTCCATCATGGTTCTTCATCCATTATCCCCTCTCTTAAGTCTCTAAACACTAAGGGAGCATATATACAAGATAAAGAAAACTTGTGAAAGACAATGATCGAAGAAATTAAAAGGGTGTGTTTGTTCTCTTATTTTCTCTCTCTATATTTTTTCGTGTACATATATACACATGCTTAAATCTAGGATATGTTTTGTATATATATATATATAATTTTTTCTTGATTCTATATCTGTGAATTTGTTGGTTGTAAAATGAGTGTAAATATGAATATATTTTTAATCTTTGATTTTAGTTTTCCCCCAATATGAAAACATATTCCATCTTGTTGCTTCATTTAGTTAAGTTTTTGTTGGCCACTGTCTAAACCGATTGGACTGACCGAAACGGGATTGTTCTAATTGGTTGGGTTTGGTTCGGTCTAAAGAGATATTTTGGTCCAATCCGGTTCAGAAAATTTTAGGACCGGAGTGATTGGTCCCGTTCAAAAGCATGGTAATGGCCAGCTTAACCGGATTGTGAACACCCTCAGTTGAGACTAATAATACCCTTGCTACTAAGAAAGGATTCAAATCTCATTGATTACATTTAATATAAATCTTTTGTTAAAAAAAAGTATGCGATGACTAAAAATGTGGCATAACGTTGAAATGGGTTATGGTTTTATAGTATATTATATATTCTCATTTAAATATCTTGTCAATGATACATACATACAAAAATATAAACTTAAAATCTAAAAATATTTTATTGTTGCAGACTTTTGCTACATAGAAGAGATAGATGCCCCATCAAGGGACTATTGTGAAGAAGGAAACACACAGTATCCATGTGCACCAAACAAGGGCTATTACAGCCGTGGTCGATGTTAGCTCTCATGGAACTACAATTACACCCCAGTCGGAAGTAGCTAGCATTGGCTTTGACGGACTAAAAAGCCTCGAAATTGTGGCATCTGACCCAGTTATGTCATTTCGGGTTCCCTTGTGGTATTGGATGAACATGATGCACTCTATCATTACTTCTAGCCAAGGGTTTGGGCCTACCACCAGTGCCATTAATGGTCAACTTGAGTGCGACGGTGCAAACCCTAATATTGTTACTGCTCGTGTTCAGTATTACATTGAGTTGTGTAATCAACTTGGTGTTTCTCCCAGAGATAATCTTCAATGGTAGGACTAATAGCACTTTTACAATGTCCCGAAAAGTATAAAGAAAAACGCGAGGGATAAAAAGGATAAGAAAAAGAAAGTGGTACATGTTATTGTATTTGTTTTATGGGTGATATACTTTTTGACTCCCATTTATTTACCTGTATTTCACTTTGGCACTCAAAGTTTCTATTAATTCTCTTTTGACACTTATTTGGATGGCTTTCTTTTGGTCAAAAAGATAAACTGATAAGTGTATTTTTCAATACCAAAAATGCCCTTCTGAGTAGATTTAAATGTTTCGCGAAATTATTTTTACAAGACTATATCTCACTCTAATCACATCCAAATGATGTGATCCAATGTTTCAGCATTCTTTTTTGTGAAATTTACAAATATAAAGTGTACTTTAAATTTTACGATAATAAGCAACTTTTATTATTTGTCATTGATTATATTAAAATTATTCAATCAACAAGAGTTCAATTTTTTTTTTGGGCTTAATCAATATAATGTTAAGGAGGAGGTTTAAATCTTTCCCTTTAATTAGAAACAAAAAACTCACCCAACATTTGGACAAAGCTAGCGCATAATAAGCCCTAAAAGAAGGGAATTCATTAGTGCCGTAGATTCCATTGGTCTGGAAAAAAAAAAAAGACCAATTCCATTCACCCAACAAAAAAAAAAAAGAGGTTAATTTGTCAACCAAACATATGTTGTTATCCTATCTTCCAATTTATAAGGTTGTGGCTGGCAATTTATAAGTTAAGCCCACGATGATGATTTTAACTAAATATGTAGAAACAAGTTTACCTAAATCATTTAATATCTCTAGAAGCTCGTTCAAGGTTTGTCTTTTTCTTTGAATTATAGCAGCAGGATTCATACTCTTGATCACTCCCAACCCTTCTTGAATGCATGCTAATTTTTTATCACTGCACTGCAAGACCATTAATAATTATAATAATTAAACAAGTACCACGCATTAATTTCACGAGATGATTGAAAATTTAATAAGTGTACAAGGGTAGATTTAATTCCAAGTCGACTGAAGCTATAGTCTAGTCTAAATTATTTTTTCAGTGATGTGACATGTAAAGTTTTTAATTTTAACACGGTATAAATTAATTAAATATTTATATTAGCACATCTGCAATAACTTATATCTCACATTTACAGTGTGTGATGTGAAGATTCCATAGCTTACGTTGATAATCACATATTAAATTCAAAACCAAAAAAAGAAAATTACGTTGATAAACCTAAATCACATAATAAATTCAAAACCCAAAAAAGAAGAAGTCAAAGTCAAAATCAATCCACTATTAAAAAAATACACGCTTTTGTTGAAAATACCCACGTTGACACTATAGAAACTTTCAAACAAATCCCCAGTAGCATTTCTTCCCATTATGCACAATTCCACTATAAGTATCTATCTCACAATTCCTCACTTCACGAACAAAAACATTATTAGCTACCAAAATGTTACCTATCACTATGAGACCAAATTTCTTAGCAAAAGTTATTATTCTTGCTGGAATCCTCGCCGGAGCCTTGCCGGAGTTTATTACTGGCCAAAACTGCGGATGTGCCGCGGACCTATGCTGTAGCCAACACGGGTATTGCGGCACTACCAGTGATTACTGTGGTGCAGGGTGTCAGGGTGGCCCTTGTTTCGCACCACCACCTACCAATGGTGTTTCCGTGGCAAGTATTGTTACTGATGCATTCTTTAATGGGATAATTGATCAAGCGGATGATGGTTGTGCCGGTAAGGGCTTTTTCACACGGGCTGCATTTCTTGAGGCCCTTAACTTTTATACGCAATTTGGTAGAGTTGGGTCTGAGGATGACTCTAAGCGTGAGATTGCGGCTTTTTTTGGACATGTCATGCACGAGACTGGACGTAAGTTTTCAATATATCACAATTTCTTTGCATATATACACTCATCGTAGTTTTTCATGAATGCATGTGCGATTCAAATATAAGTAATTTAAAGATAATTAGTTTTATAAAAATATTAAGTCTTGTAGCTAGTAGTTGAGATTAATAGTACCCCCTTGCTGTTGGGAAGGGATTCAAATCTTATTGTTTACATTTAATATAAAAAATTTGTTAAATAAAAGTCTGCGATGGACAAAATCGAAAAACTAAAAATGTGGCATAATGTCGAAATGGGTTCTGGTTTTATAGTATAGTAGTATATATTCTCATCTAAATATCTTGTCAATGACGCATACGTACCAAAACACAAACTTAAAATCTATAAATATTTTATTGTTGCAGACTTTTGCTACATAGAAGAGATAGATGGCCCATCAAAGGACTATTGTGAAGAAGGAAACACACAGTATCCATGCGCACCGAACAAGGGCTATTATGGCCGTGGTCCACTTCAGCTCTCGTGGAACTACAATTACGGTCCAGCCGGAAGTAGCATTGGCTTTGACGGACTAAACAACCCCGAAATTGTGGCATCTGACCCGGTTGTGTCATTTCGGGCTGCCTTGTGGTATTGGATGAACAGGATGCACTCTATCATTACTTCTGGCCAAGGGTTCGGGCCAACCATCCGTGCCATCAATGGTCAACTTGAGTGCGACGGTGCAAACCCTAATACTGTTACTGCTCGAGTTCAGTATTATACTGAGTTGTGTAATCGACTTGGTGTTTCTCCCGGAGATAATCTTCGATGCTAGGACTGAAAGCACTTTGACACTGTCCCGAAAAGTACAAAGAGTAATGCGAAGGATAAAAGGATAAGAAAAAGAAAGTGGTACATGTTACTGTATTTTATGTATTTGTTTTATTTAATTCTATTTTCACCCTTATATCTTTCTAATTTTTTCTGAAATCCAAACGTTTGCACTGATGTATTGTGAAACATGATTTGGAAGAGAAAAATATAAAAAAAGTAGATAGAAGTAAAAGGTTGCCAATTAGGTTTACCTATAATTAATAAATTCAATAGTTTTGGATATATGGAGCTCCGCCAGTGCTTACTAGGAAATATTGTTTTGAAGTGGATAACTAATTAGTGTAAAAATTTGATATATTGATTATGAGGTTAATTTGACATTAATTATAACCCGAAAAGAAATGACTCAATTTGACAAAGCAATATGTTCGTAAAACAATCGATGAAATTCAAGAGAAACACCACTGTTGATTTTCATTGTTTATGGCTTCTTGACTTCGTTGTTCTTGGTTTATGAGATTTGACACATCATTCATTATGTCTTGAAACAATCTATTTGAGATATTATATAAAAAAGAAAGGAGGAGTAGAACTGTCAATTTAAGATATTACAAAAAAAATAAAAATAAAAATAAAAATAAAAATAAAAATAAAAATAGGACTAATAATTCACATACCCATTAACTTTGTGGAAGATAACTCGTACCTTGGATTCTTGTTTAGTGTTCGTTAAATTGGAAATGAGAGTAGATTATTTGTCGTCAACCAAGTTCTGGTTTCGTAGTAAAGGGTGGATATATTCCAATCATATATCAGTCCAAAGTTTGAATCCCACAAGTTAAAAAGGTGTAATTGAATTCCTTTTCTCCATCGGCTAAACCCAGCTGGCAAACGACCGCGTACCACCATCTCCAATTCATGTCAAAGGCAGTGTAAGTGGCGACGGAGATGGTGGTAGGCGGTGTTGCGCCAAACCGTTCACAACTGAGCACGACACAATGTTGAGGGATCTCACAAGCCCAAATGGTTTACCCGAAAGAAGAACTGACACAAAAAAGTACACTCACAATAGAGAAATAGGAAATAAAGAAATAATTGCGCAAGACAAGGTTTTACCGTGGTGTCAGCGTAAACGCCACTAATCCACACAGATGATAGCTTCTATTGATAATTGGGAACAAAAAGTGATTACAAGCACACACATAAATTTCTCACCAAATTTAGCTCTCAAGTCACTCTAGGCAAAAAACAAATTTATGCACAAATGAGCCCAAAAAACAGCATATAAAGGAAAAATGCCCATTGCCAGAATTTTGCCAATTTCACTAAATGTGAGCCAAACTCACAAATCTCCACCTTGGCGAATCATGCAGCTATCCCGTCCAGCAAATTGCACACCTCATTCCTTTTGTTCCTCCATCAATACTACTATAGCATCACACCTAGCCTCGAAGAGCCTCCACCCACGAACGGGTCTTAACATCGAAGAATGTTAACCAAAGTCGAGCAATGCTCAAACTTGGTCGTCGGTACCACATTCGTCATCATCTCTGCAGGATTATCCTTGGTGCCAATTTTCTTCAAAATTACTTCACCACTCTCGATAATCTCCCGTATAAAATGAAACCGGACATCGATGTGCTTCGTCCGTCCGTGATGAACCTGGTTCTTGGCCAAATGAATAGCGCTCTGGCTATCACAATGTACATCGACATTCTCCTGAACCATCCCCAAATCACCTATCAAACCCCGAAGCCACAATGCTTCCTTGACCGCCTCTGTTGCTGCAATATACTCTGCTTCCGTAGTAGACAACGCCACTACACCTTGCAACATCGACCTCCAGCTAATCAGACCACCACTAAATGTGAAAACATACCCCATGATCGACTGTCGCTTGTCAAGATCCCCAGCATAGTCCGAATCAACATAACCGCAAATAATAGCCCCCTCGGTTCTCTGGTACACCAACCCCTTATTCTTCGTCCCTTGTAGATACCGCAAAATCCACTTAACGGATTCCAATGCTGTTTTCCCGAATTTTCCATAAACCTACTCACAATGCTCACTGCCTGAGCAATATCCGGTCGAGTACACACCATGACATACATCAAGCTTCCTACCGCACTAGCATACGGAACTTGAGCCATATACTCCACCTCTTCATCTGTTTTTGGAGCCATAGTTGCTGAGAGCTTGAAGTGAGGAGCCAATGGGACACTCACAGGCTTTGAGTCCTGCATCCCAAACTGAACTACCACTTTCTCTAGATATTGCCTCTGAGTGAGGCAAAATCTTCCCTTCTTCCTCTATCTAATTATCTCCATTCCTAGAATCTTCTTAGCTCCACCCAAGTCCTTCATCTCAAACTCGAGATTCAACTGAGCTTTCACCGTGTTGATATCAAACATACTCGATGAACAAATAAGCATATCATCAACATATAAGAGTAAGTAGATAAACGAATCTCCTTTGAGTTTCTTGAAGTAAACGCAATGATCAAAATCACTCCGCTTGAATTTCTGAGCCATCATGAATGTGTCAAACTTTTTGTACCAGTGTCTAGGCGATTACTTCAACCCATACAAGGACTTCTTCAGTTTACAAACACACTCCTCCTTGCCAACAACCTTGAACCCCTCCGGTTGAGATATATAAATCTCCTCCTTTAGATCCCCATGCAAGAACGCTGTCTTGACGTCGAGTTGTCCAAGCTCTAAGTCAAACTGCGAAACCATAGCTAATAGCACTCTAATGGAAGTGTGTTTTACTACCGGAGAGAAGACTTCATTATAATCCACTTCTTCCCTCTGTGCAAATCCCTTAGTTACCAATCTTACTTTATACCGAACATCCGAATCTAGAACCCCGTCTTTCTTGGCAAACACCCATTTGCACCCATTTGATTTTTTCCCCTTTGGCAACTTGAAAAGATCCCAGGTTTCATTCTTGTGAAGAGAATGCATCTCCTCACCCATGGCCGCCTTCCATTCATCACAATGACTATCCGCCATTGCCTCCCGATAAGAAGTCGGTTCATCGCCATAAACCACCAATGCATATGCCACACTATCTTCATAGCCAAATCGTTGCGGTGCTCGTCGAGCTCTCAGCTCCCTTCCGCTCGCCAAAGACTGTACCTCTCATTGTTGTTGACTAGACCCCTCAATAGGAATCACCACATTCTCTGAATTACTATCGAAAGAATCAACCGGATTAGTCACTTCCGATTGCACCGGAATAGTCACCACCGGCGTAGTAACTTCCGTTTGCACCACTCCGCTCTTCTCACTCTCATCGAGAGCCTTTACATTTTCTCCCGTAGGCATCTTGAGCAAATACGCCTCGTCAAATGTAACATATCTGCTAACGATCATTTTTTGATCTTGTAGACACCACAACTTGTATCCCTTGACTCCAAATCTTGAACCCATAAAGATCGCCTTCCGGGCTCTTGGATCAATCTTATCTTCACGGACGTGATAATAAGCCGGACACCCAAATATGTGTAATGAATCGTAACTCGCATGAGATCCTGTCCAAACCTCTATAGGAGTTTTGTAATCGACCCCTGAAGATGGCAACATGTTAACAATGTAGCTCGCATAGGACAAGGCCTCCACCCAATACTGTTTTCCCAAATTTGAATTTGACAGCATACACCTCACTTTTTCAAGTAAGGTACGGTTCATCCTCTCAGCTACTCCGTTTTGCTGTGGTGTACTTCTAACTGTGAAATGGCGAACAATTCCCTCATCCTGACAGTACTCCTTAAACGGATCACTAGTGTACTCTCCGCTGTTATCGGATCTAAGCACCTTGATCTTCTTACCAAGCTGATTTTCGACCATCTTCTTCCATCTTAGAAACACCCCAAAGACCTTGTCTTTGTGCTTCATGAGATATACCCAAATTCTCCTAGAGAAATCACCTACAAATGTAACAAAGTAATGATTACCTCCTAAGGATTTCGTCTTGGAAGGTCCCCAGACATCTGTGTGTATGTAGTCAAGCAACCCCTTCGTGCAATGAATAGCCGCCCCAAACTTTACTCGTGTCTGTTTTTCGAGCACACAATGCTCGCAAAACTCCAACTTGCAGCTCTTCGCACCCTTGAGCAAACCTTGCTTACATAACACCGTCATCGCTTTCTCCCCAGCATGTCCCAATCTCATATGCCATAATCTTGTCGAATCCGAGCTTGTACTTGCTCCACCAGCTTCCGTAGAAACTGAAACGCTACCCGTCACCGTACTACCTTGAAGGAAATAGAGGTTACCCTCTTTCTTTCCCTTCATCAACATCAAGGCACCGGAAGTAACCTTTAGCATTCTATTCTCGAGTACAATCTTGCACCCGTTGGAATCTAAAGAACCCAAAGAAATCAAATTCTTCTTCAGATCTGGGATGTACCTGACTTCATTTAGAGTTCTGACTGCTCCGTCATTTAGCTTCAACTTGACCGTTTCAATACCCTCCGTCCTACAAACGTGATCATTGCCCATCAAAATCGTTCCCCAATTCACCTTCGTCAAGGTGTGGAAAAGGTCCTTGTTTGGACACATGTGGTACGAACAACCCGAGTCTAAAATTCACTCGTCTGTTGAGCTTTTCCTAGGAGTAACCACTAACATACTCTCGAAATTCTCATCCCCTGAAGTAACAGAATTCGCGGTATCATCCGCATTCTTTTTCTTCCCCTTATTTACCTAAGCGTTAGGACAATTCTTCTTCATATGCCCTTTCCTTTTGCACTTGTAACATTCCATGTTATCCAAGTACTTAGTACGTGACTTGGACAGAGAGTTGTTGTGCTTTGCTTGTCTCCGATCATCTGTCCTTCCCCGCGTCACCAACGCATCGGACGATGTACTACATTTCTCCCTCTGTCTCTGCTCATTACCAAGCAGTGCCGAAGAAACGTCCTCATATTTCACTGAATCCTTACCATATAACAAAGTGGTGCTCAAATGGTCATAGGATTCTGGAAGTGAATTGAGCAACAAGATAGCCTTATCCTCATCTTTCATGTCCTCGTTCAAGTTTAACAAATCAGAAATCATCTTGTTAAACTCATCGACATGCTCACTCATTGATGTACCTCTAGCATATTCAAATCGGAACAGCTTCTTCTTGAGACAGAGACGATTCTCTATACTCTTCATCATGTACTTCTCTTCTAGTATCCTCTATATGCTAGCCGCGGATTTCTCATGCATAATGTAGTATATCACATTTTGAGCTAGATGCAACCGGATAGTGCTACAAGCCTTCAAATCATACTCTTCCCATTCAACATCTGTCATCGTCGTGGGCTTAGCTTTCACACCCAACAATGCCTTATGCAACCCCTGTTGAATCAAGACATCGCGCATTTGACATTGTCACATGCCGAAATTGACCAACTTTTCGTCGAATTTCTCTACGTCAAACTTTATCACTGACACCTTTGAGGTCTTAGAAGTAGTCATCTTCAATCACCAAAGAACTTGACAAACCAACAACGAGTCAAAGATTGAAAAATCTCACTTAGGAATTTTATCAAACACTTGGCGTGTGACACAAAAATCCACCTTTCTCGTTTTAGGCTATGATACCAATTTGTTGCGCCAAACTGCTCACAACCGAGTACGACGCAACGTCGAGGGATCTCACAAGCCCAAATGGTTTACCCGAAAGAAGAACCGACATAAAAAAGTACACCCACAATAGAAAAATAGGAAATAAAGAAATAATTGCGCAAGACAAGGTTTTATAGTGGTGTCGGCGTAAACGCCACTAATCCACACAGATGATAGCTTCTATTGATAATTGGAAACAAAAAGTGATTACAAGCATACACATAAATTTCTCACCAAATTTAGCTCTCAAGTCACTCTAGGCAAAAAATAAACTTATGCACAAATGAGCCCAAAAAACAGCATATAAAGGAAAAATGCCCACTGCCAGAATTTTGCCAATTTCACTAAATGTGAGCCAAACTCACAGGCGGTGAATCGAGTTTGGCTGGTGCCTTGGTAGAGAAATATGAATTTGATTGAGAGGGAGACGAGCAAGTTGTGATGAGTATATAGAGTGTAGGGGCATTTTTGTTCATTCTATGATAATTTGCTTCGGATCGGCTAGGCAATCTAGTAATATTGGGACCCAATAGTTGAATTCGATCTTATAGTAAAAACTTGTGAAGGTTGCACCTGCTACTACTTACATTTTGTTTGATAACAAGATGTAAAATTATATAAGAAACAATCTATTTTTGTTGTAAGTTGAAAAATTAGTTGAAAGATACGGTGAGATGTTATCTTACCTTTTGATCACTAATCAAGTAAACTTCTAACTCCAGGGTCAAGTTCTTGGCTGCTCGATTGTATTAGGGTCTCGACATCAACGGTTACAGTCCCTCACCCGAGCCATTTTTCATCAGCAGAACGGGGAGGGCATTGGGGTACACTGATGAGAAAAGCAACAAGTGAAAGTTTTAAAAACACTCGGCAATTTTCTCTCAATTTACCGATAGGTTTTGTGATATATTAATTTACTTTTAAATATTTTGGTTTATGTATATTGTACCTTGTAATATATTTATTCTCTCCGTCACAAATTAAGAATGAAGTTTGATTTTTACATGTTTTGAAGAATACGTTGCTTTTCACATAATATTAAGAAGAAAACTTGTGTACTATTATGATATTTATTTCTATCCTAAAAAATAAACTATACGTATTGAACCTAACTTGAGATATTTAAAAAAAAAAAGATGAGCGGATTTTAATAGAGGAAATAGTTAAAGGGAGAGACTTAGACCTTCTTTCTTTAAAAAAAATTGTATAACAATTAATTTGGCACAATAGTTAAGGTTCTGTTCCATAATAATATGAAAAAAAAAATGGATACTTGATTTGTTTGAGAAGTTGGAAAATAAGTTGACACACGTGACGAGATGCGCTCCATCTCATGGTCATTTTTATGAGTATATTTTTCCAATATATCCTTAATTATTTTTTGTGAGTTTTTTGTCTTTCTCAACCCCCAAAGAAAACTTTTCTATGAAAAAAGTAAAAAAGTAAGAAAATATCCAACCACATGTTTCAACTAATTTTCCAACCTCTTATATAAATCTATTGTTTTTATTTTTATTTTTCATATTGTTGTCAAATAGAAGTTTTCGGTGTGTTATCACTCTCCCAAATTAAAAGTCAACTATTCGTTTTTTGAATGTTCCATATATCAAGTGCACTTTCAAATTTATGATAATAAGGAACATTAAATTTGGTTCAATAAAAACTTTATTTTTTTGGGTACATAATCAATGTATTTAATCTGATAATCAAATATAAATTGTACTCTTTTAATTTATTAATAGTCCTTGTAGAATTTGAATATGTAAATAGGTGGGGAACTATAAGTACATGAATTTTTTAGTAGGACTTGGTCCAAAATGTGGACAAAATTAGCGCATAAATAGCCCTAAAAGAAGGGAATTTATTAGTCCCCTATATATATATAGACCATTCCATTGCATTAGAAAAAGGGGAAAGGAAAAAAATGAATAATCAATTCCATTTACCCCAAAAAAAGGTTCATTAGTTATTTATTAATAGTCCTTATGGAAATTGCATATGTAAATAGGTGGGGACCTATATGTAAATGCATTTTTTAGTAGGAGTTTGGTCCAAAATTTGGACAAAGCTAGCGCATAATAAGCCCTATAAGAAGGGGATTCATTGGTGCCATATATATATATATATATATATATATATATCATCAATTATATGCCAATATAAATAGTTTTCATAAAATTTAACATATAGAATGTGATGATCATATATTAGTAAACTAATTAATAATTGACATATTGATATATAGTAAATTTTTTATATTAAATATTTATTTCGATGTAGAAGTATTCAAGCATATAAAAATACAGAGAGACCATTCCATTGTACTAGAAAGAGATAAAAGAAAAAAAAAGATAAAGAAAAAAGGAATAGGCCAATTCCTTTTACCCAAGAAAAAAGGTTCATTTGTCAACCTAACGTAATGTTGTCCAATTCCTATCTTCCAATATGTAAGGTTTGTCTTTGTGGCCATTTATAAGTCAAGCCGATTATGATGATTCCCAATATGTTGAAATAATTAGTTTGCTGAATTTTATTTTATATATTTATTATACCTAAATCATTTAAAATTTCTAGAAGCTCAATCCTTGAAGGATTTCTTTTTTTTTTTTCCCTTATCCCTTTGAATTACAATAATATGATTCAAATCTTTGACTAGTCTCCACTCTTTGTAAATGTCAATCACTACTTACTATTGTATTATAGGACATCAAGAGATAATTATGGAACAAGCGACACATAATCAAATTGGAAAAATGATAACATGTGTTCTAAGAATACATATTAAAGATACTAAAAATAAAAATAATAAGTTATTATATGAGAATTTGTGTCATACATATTTAAAGCATGTTATTAGGATTTTTATGCTGTCCAAATATAGGTGCCTAACATTTGTCCTTAGAACACACGTTAGCATGACTCATAAAATTATTATATACTTTCTTCCGTCGGAAATTAAGAGTTTACATTTCAAGAGAGCAAAAAAGATAATCAAGAAAAACCCATACATAATGATTGGTTTACATGTTGATTTCTTAAGTTGATTGAAGATTTAATATACCTATATCTCACATTTAGACTAGTGTAATGTTACAGTTATCGATTCCATATAGTAATTATTCATAATAGATATATATCGATACATTGTACATTCTAAAAATAAACAACTCATTAGTGTGCTAGATATATTTATGTAGTAAATAAAGCAGGGACACTATTATTTTCTTTTACAAATAGTAGAGAAATTGTTAGCTTGCATATGCTTTAATTTATACCACACCTAATTAGTCACATTTAGTTATGGCCGACATTTACCCACATATTACATTTGACATAACAAATTAAAGTCAACCAATATCCTCCCAACCTTAGTCAAAGTCAATCCACTATGAACCAATACACACGCATTTGTTGAAAATACAAACATCAATTGCTCACCTCAGAAACTTTCAAACAAATCGCCACCAGCTTATTTTCCTCCCATTCATTGCACATATCCCCTATAAGTATCAATCTCACAATTCCTCACTTCACCACCAAAAATATTTTTAGCTCACCAAAATGTCAACTATCACTATGAGGCCAAATCTCTTAGCAAAAGTTATTATTCTTGCCGGACTTCTGGCCGGAGCCTTTCCAGAGTTTATTGCCGGCCAGAACTGTGGCTGTACTGCGGACCTATGTTGTAGCCAATACGGTTATTGCGGCACTACTAGTGATTACTGTGGCGCAGGGTGTCAGAGTGGCCCTTGTTTTGCACCGCCAGCTACTAATGATGTTTCGGTGGCAAATATTGTTACTGATGCGTTCTTTAATGGGATAATCAATCAAGCAGCCGAGGGATGTGCCGGAAAGGGCTTTTTCACGAGGGCTGCATTTCTTGAAGCCGTTAATTTTTATACGCAATTCGGTAGAGTTGGGTCTGAGGATGACTCTAAGCGTGAGATTGCAGCTTTCTTTGGACATGTCACGCACGAGACTGGACGTAAGTTTTTAATATATCTTAATTTCTTTGCATTTATATGCACACAAGATTTTTATGCATTTGAATATGAGTAATTTAAAGAGAATTATTTTTATAAAATCAGTAAGTCTTGTATTAGTTGGGATTAATACCCTTAGTAGTGGGAAGAGTTCAAATCTCATTGTATACACTATAATATAAATATTTTGTTAAATGATAGTCTGCGAGGGAAAATTTGAAAAACTAGAAATGTGGCACAACATCGAATTGGGTTATGTCGTCATATTATTGAGTAGATATTCTCGTTTATACACTTTGTTGTGATACATACGTATAAAAACGCAAACATTAAAATTTTCAAATATTTTATTGGTGCAGACTTTTGCTACATAGAAGAGATAGATGGTCCATCAAAGGACTATTGCGACGAAGGAAACACTCAATATCCATGTGCACCAAACAAGGGCTATTACGGCCGTGGTCCAATTCAACTCTCATGGAATTACAATTACGGTCCAGCCGGAAGTAGCATTGGCTTTGACGGACTAAACAACCCTGAAATTGTGGCATCCAGGGGCGAAGCTATGTAGGGGCAGGGGGGGCAGCTGCCCCTCCTTGGGTTGGGGCTTTTTTGTAAAAAAAAAAACTTTTTAGGGACTTATGTGCATAAAAATAAACTTGAGGGGACCTAACTGTAAGATACAAAATCTTAAAGAACAATTTGTTAATATTAAACCTAATTAATTAAATATCTACACCATTTTTTTACTACCACCATTCACCAATACTTTCAAAATATGAAAAATCATAGAATGTTATTGTAATTTATCATAATTGTTTGCATTTGTTATTTAAGTTGTATGAACTTTTATTATTAATAGTGTTATGTTTGCATTCAAATTTTATGGCTTTAAATATGATATAGTGTGTGTTGATTTTCGATTAAATTTCGCCCCCTGTTGCTCAATTTTCTGGCTTCGCCACTGGTGGCATCTGACCCGGTTGTGTCATTTCGGACTGCCTTGTGGTATTGGATGAACAGAGTTCACTCTATTTTTACTTCTGGCCAAGGGTTTGGGGCCACCATCCGCGCCATTAACGGAATTGAGTGCGATGGTGGAAACCCTAATACTGTCACTGCCCGTGTTCAATATTACACCGAATATTGTAATCAACTCGGTGTTTCTCCGGGAGATAATCTTCGATGCTAGGATTGAAAGCCCTTTTTGTGCACTATGTTTCGGTCTTGAAAAGTAGAAAGAAAAATGCAATGCAAAGAAAAAAAATAACGAAAAATAAAGCAGTACATGTAGTTGAACTATTTGTTGTATTATTTTTCTAGTTTCATCCTTTTATGTTTGTAATTTTTCCGAAATCCAAAATTTGCAATGATGTATTGTGAAACATGATTTAGAAAGGAAACATAAAAACAGTAGTTTCAATTAAAAGGTAGCCAATTAGGTTTATTACCTCTAATTAATAAATTCAATATTTTTGGAAATATAGAATATAAGCTCCACTAGTACTTATGTGGAAATAATGTTTTGAATTGATTAGATAATTATTTGGTTTGAAAAATTGATATACTTGATACATTAATTATGTTCTGAAATAAAATTTGATATATATGTTAATTATGTAAAACGATAGAAAAGGAAAGTCAGCTAATGATCTCTACTTCTTCACTATATATGTTATTTAAGAACATCCTGCTTCTTGACTAATTCATTGTTTTCGGTTAAGGAATTTGATGACACATTAATTATTGCGGCTCAAAAAGAAAAATGAAACGATTAATGTGAAACATTACCAAAAAAAGAAAACTGTATAACAATCATGGGTTTACCTAAAAATCCTAAAATTTAGCAAATGAATGAACTTATACTAATTTTTTTTTTTTTTTTACAAGTGCTAGTGAGTTTTTTTAAATTTTTTCTTAGATTGAAACCTACCCTCTCCCTCCTTGGATCCGCCCTCTTGATGACAAATTCAAGGAACATGCATTAATTTTGTGCAGATAGCTCGTACCCTGGACCCCCTCTAGTGTTATTAATTACTTGCATGCTAGCTAGTCCTAAAAAAATGTATATTTGTAAAAGCATGCACTATAGAACTCAAATTAATTTTTTTCTTTGTATTACATTTTTGGTTTAGAGTATAAGAGGACATTATATCATATTACTATCATATACACATTGATTTTTGTTGCTTGTCATGAGTTATACCCACACACGCATTAGGATGAGATTTTTCGCTTGAAAAACTAGTTTTTTCTGGCAAAAAGTGCTTTAATTCCAATAAGAATTGAATGCATGAACGGCTCACCCAAATAGAGCGCAAATTGCCACATGTCACACCTTGTAGTTATACTGTATATTATCATATTAATTTTATGTTTAGTGTTTGTTAAAATTATATTACATATAAGATTGGATTATTTGTCATTATGTAATATCTGGTTTAGTATTGAGGTGCATCTCAAAGGCATTTGCATTCCAATTATCAGTCTAGAGTTCAAATCCCGCAAGTTTAATGACATGTGCAATCGAATTCATTTTCTACATTGGCCAAACCCAGCCAAATGACTTTGTACGACCGTCTCCAATTCATGTCAAAGGCAATGTAGGTGGTTATGGAGATGGTGGTACATAGACGGTGGATTAGCATGGGTTTGGCCGGTGGAGAAATATGAATTTGATTGAGAGGGAGAGGGAGAGGAAAAGGAAAATGAGAGAGTTGTAAAAACTCGTAGTAATAAAATCTACAAATTTTGGTTCATTCTATCATATTTTGCTCCGAATCAGGCAGGCACAATGATAATAGTGGGACCGAGTAGTCAAATTCTTGAGGTAAAAGCTTGTGACGGTTGTAACTAGGATCCGTTCAATAACAAAATCGAAAATAATGATAAAAATAATTAATTTTTGTGTAAAGTTAGAAAGTAATTTGTGGGATGTGGTGACATCATATCATCTATGTGAGAATAAATATGACATCTTGCATACTAATTGCTTCAATCAAAGTCATCTTACCAAACAAGCATATTAGAAGCTAATTATTTTATTTATTGAAGCCAAAATAATGTAGTATTTAAGAGCAATAACTTCACACTACATTTTATTTCTTTAAATTGGAATCATGTTCCAAAATAATAATATATATATATATACTACATAAAAAAAACTAAGGGCCCGTTCGGTAGCGTTTTTAGAGACCTGTTTTTGTTTTTTGAGTCCAAAAACGGATAAAAAATGCGTTCGGTGGAACGTTGAAAAAAACACGAAAAATATTTTCGGAGAATGAATTCACGTTTAAAGCGTAAAACGCAAAAACACGAAAATGATGTTCTCTCCATTCTCACTCTTGCAATCTTCCTTTTCACCGTTTTCGTTATTGGAAAATATTTTCACTGTTTTCATTGTTGGAAAATTTGTTTTCTTGTTTTCATTGTCTGAAAACATTCTCCGAAAACGTTACCCAACGGACCCTAAGCCACTTAACATCTTAGATTTTCGCCGGGAAAAACACCAAGTTGGCTACAAAATCTTGTGTAATAATTGACGCGACTGGTAATAGCATTGTCCAGAAGTAATGATAGAGTGAACACTTCTCATCCAGTACCACAACGCGGCTCTGAAGGAAACAACGGCGTTGGTGGCCACGATTTCGGGGTTGTTTAGTCAGTCAAAACCATTGCTCTCTCCGGCTGGTCCATAATGGTAGTTCCATGAGAGCTGAAGAGGACCTCGACCATAGTAGCCCTTATTGGGTGCACATGGATCGATACGCTGTATTCATCTCGTTACAGTAATCTGTACTAGGACCATCTGTCTCCTCTATGAAGCAAAAACCTACATGCAAAGTATATCTCAGAATGGGTGGAAGTATATTATTTGTTTTTGATTTTAGCAAATAATAGGGATCGGAGATTTCTAATGGGAATTTTTTTTTTGCTAATGGACAATATTCCTATTGAACAATAATTTTCTATTGAATCCCGCAGAATAATTTAAAAGGTGCAATCGAATTCCTTTTCTCCATCGGTCAAAACCAGGCAAACAACTGCGTACCACCATCTCTGGCCAATTCATGTTAAAGGCAATGTAGGCGGCGATGGAAATGGTGGTAGGTGGTGGATCGGTTGGGTTTTGCTGGTGGCCGGAGAAATTTGAATTTGATTGAGAGGGAGACGAGAGAGTTGTAATGAGTATCTAGTGTAGCGGCATTTTTGTTCATTCTATCTATATAATAACTTGCTCCGGATCAGGCAGGCAATCTGATAATAGTTGAATGCGATAGGCAAATTCTTCTAGTAAAAACTTGTTAGGTTGCGTTTGCTAAAAATGCTAAAAATTTATATAAAAAAGATGCAATATATTATTTTTTTCACAAGTTAAAAATTAAGTTAAGAGATGTGATAAGATATTCTCTTACATTTCGATCGCTAATCAAATCAACTGCCAACTCCAGGAGTTGGGGTGAGTTTTCACTGTCGGTAATTGAAAAGAGAGACTAAAAAAATAGAAAAAAATAACACAATACCTAAATTTTTATTGTATGTTATCACTGTCTCAAATTGAAAATCAACTATTCTTTTTTCATTTGTTCGAAATATCAAGCGCACTTTCAAATTTATGATAATAAGGAGGGAACACCTAGTTTGGCAAAATAAAAACTTTTATTTCTTTGAACGTAATTAATAGCTGATAAAAAAAAACCGTAATTAATATACTTAATCTGATAATTGAATATAAATTGTATTATTTTTACAAAGATTGTGTTGACATTGGTTATTTTTTAATAGTCTTCGCAGAAATTAAATATATAAATAGGTGGGACCTACAGGTAAATGCTTTTTTGATTAAGACTTTGTCAAATATAGACCATTCCATTGTACTAGAAAGAGAGGAAAGGAAAAAATGAAAATAATAATAAAAAAACAATAGACCCTTCCATTTAACCAACGAAATTTGTCAACCAAACATAGTGATAATAATAATGTTATATTTATTTATAAATTTTATAATTTATTTTTATCGAATGTATTATATAAATTATATTTTTATAAAATACAATAAAAATATAATTTATTTAATACAATCGATTAAAATAAGTTGTAAGATTTACTTATAGAAAAAGTATTTTTCTATTATTAACGTTATCCAATTCTTATCTTCCAATTTCTAAGGTTAGTAATTGTGGGCTTGTGGCCATTTATAAGTCAAGCCCATGATTATGATTAAGTCAATATGTTGAAATAATTAGTTTGCTGAATTTTATTTTTTCTATTTATTAATTATACTTAAATCATTTAAAATCTCTAGAAGCTCTTTGAACTTAACGTTACGTTTTTCTTTGAATTAGAACAATATGATCCAAATCTTTGACCACTCTTCAATCTTCGTAAATGTCAACCGGTACTTATTATTGTACTACAGGTCATTAAGAGTTATAATTATGAAACAAATGGCGCATAATAAAATTATTATAAATTATGCTTTCTTCTGTCGAAATAAAGAGTTTATATTTCAAGAGAGCAAAAAGGATAATCAAGAAAAACCCATGCATAACAATTGATTAACACATTGTACTATCTCTCACATTTACAGTAGATCAAGTAATGTTACACTTATCGATTCTATATACCGATTATTCATAATAGATATACTGATAAATTGTATATTCTTAAAATATACAACTCATTAATATATCGGGTATATTTATGTAGTTAATAAAACATGTAGAAAATTATTTTCTTTTACAACATACTAGAAACATATATTGTTATCTTGCATGTGCTTTAGTAAACCAAAGTCACATTTAGTTATGGCCGACATTTACCCACATTACAATTGACATAATAAAGTCAACCAACATCCTCCTAATATTAATTAGTCAAAGTTAATCCACTATTAAACAAATGCACGCATTTGTTGAAAATTCAAACACTAATTGCTCACCTTAGAAACTTTCAAACAAATCCCCACCAGCTTATTTTCTTCCCATTCCGTGCACATATCCCCAATAAGTATCCATCTCAAAATTCCTCACTGCATCACCAAAAACATTTTTAGCTTACCAAAATGTCACCTATCACCATGAGACCAAATTTCTTTGCAAAAGTTATTCTTTTGGCCGGAATTCTCGCCGTAGCCTTGCCCGATTTTATTGCAGGCCAGAACTGCAGCTGTGCCGCAGATCTATGTTGTAGTCAATACGGTTATTGTGGCACTACCAGTGATTACTGTGGCGAAGGGTGTCAGGGTGGCCCTTGCTTTGCACCACCGGCTACTAATGGTGTTTCGGTGGCAAATATTGTTACTGATGCATTCTTTAATGGGATAATTGATCAGGCGGCCGAGGATTGTGCCGGTAAGGGATTTTACACGCGGGCTGCATTTCTTGAAGCCCTTAATTTTTATTCGCAATTTGGTAGAATTGGGTCGGAAGATGACTCTAAGCGTGAGATTGCGGCTTTCTTTGGACATGTTACACACGAAACTGGACGTAAGTTTTCAATATAACTTAATTTGTTTGCATATATATATACATTAAATTTTCATGCATGCATGTGCGATTCGAATATAAGTAATTTAAAGAGAATTATTTTTTATAAAATAGTAAGTCTTGTATTAGTTGAGACTAATAATACCCTTGCTAGTGGGAAGAGTTTAAATTATAATAAAAAAAAAATTTGTTAAATAAAAGTTTAGTGGGTTATGATTCTATATTATAAAGCGATATCCTCATTTATATATCTTGTTATTGATACTTACGTACAAAAACACAAACATAAAATTTACAAATATTTAATTTATTGGTGCAGACTTTTGCTATATAGAAGAGATAAATGGTCCATCAAGGGACTATTGCGACGAAGAAAACACACAGTATCCATGTGCACCAAACAAGGGCTATTACGGCCGCGGTCCGATTCAGCTCTCGTGGAATTTCAATTACGGTCCAGCCGGAATTAGCATTGGCTTCGACGGACTAAACAACCCTGAAATTGTTGCATCTGATCCGGTTGTGTCATTCCGGACTGCGTTGTGGTATTGGATGACCGAAGTTCACTCTCTCTTTACTTCTGGCCAAGGGTTTGGAGCCACCATCCGTGCCATTAACGGCCAACTTGAGTGCGATGGCGCAAACCCTGATACTGTCACTGCCCGTGTTCAGTATTACACCGAATATTGTAATCAACTTGGTGTTTCTCCTGGAGATAATCTTCGATGCTAGAATTGAATTACCTTTTGCACTATGTTTCGGTCTTGAAAAGTAGATAGGAAAATGCGATGCAAAATAAATAAATAATAATAACGAAAAAGACAGTGGTACATGTAGTTTAACTATTTGTTGTTTTATTTTTTTAATTTCACCCTTTTATGTTTGTAATTTTTCCGAAATCCAAACATTTGTAGTGATGTATATATTGTGAAAGGAAAATAATTATCTAAAAGACCGTTAGTTTTATTAAAACTTACGGTCAATTCTTAGCCACATATTTAATTAAGGCTAAACATTACTAAATTTCAACCAATCTTTATCATTAATAACATTTTAACCCATGTAAAATAGTAAATTCCATATATTTTAAGTAATTTTTTTATTCTTTCAATAATCAATTAAATTAGTAATTTTGACCTGATAAACTAAAATTAAACATAACATATTGATCAAGTAATTTTTAAAAAATATTTCAAATTAAAAATCTAATTTTTTTTTAGTGTCTGAAATTATAAGTGCTTTAGTTTTTCTTTTTTTTATTATTTGTAAATAATCATTGCACCAAACTTTATAAGAAAACAAGTTATAGTTTTATCAATTCAATTAATCTCTTTTAATAGTTTAATACTTTTAAATCCATTTTTATAAATATAATTTATATATATATATATATATATATATATATTATATACTTGAGCATATCATATTTCTAATTGGTAATGAAAAAATATAATTTAACATTGATAAAAATGTCACATGGTTGAGTTTAAAAGTCTAATTTTTTTGGATATCCCAAATTGAGTATTTCAATTTTAGCATAAATTTCACTTAACCTTTTTTAATACTTTACTAGTTTAATAGGAGCAATTGGGCATAATGGCTAATTCCAATAATAACATAATTATAAAGGATACTTACAAATTAACCATGTAAACTAAGGACACTGTACAAAAAAGACACTAATCCCATTCCTTATGACATCTCATTAAAATTAGTGCTAAACAAATTTAGTACCATGACAACAAACAGAAGGTGCTAAATATATTTAACACCACATGTCAACACACATGACAACAACTAGAAAGTGTTAAATGTATTTAACACCACAACTAGAAAGTACTAAATGCATTTAACACTGTCTATCAACATACATGACAACAACTAGAAAGTGCTAAATGTATTTAACACCACAACTAGAAGGTACTAAATTCATTTAGCACCATCTGTCATACACATAACAACAACCAGAAGGTGCTAAATGCATTTAGCACTATAACCAGAAGGTGCTAAATACATTTAGCACCACCTTTCAACATACATGACAACAACCAGAAGGTGCAAAATGCATTTAACACCATTTGTCAACACACATGACAATAACCAAAATGTGCTGAATGCATTTAGCACCACCTGTCAACACACCTGACAACAACACCTGAAGGTGCTAAATAGTTTTAGTACTAATACAAAACAAAGAACAACAAAATTAATGAGATCATCATCCACTCAATTTATTTATATGTCTATATATATATATGAATCAGTGTAGGGTTCGTAAAAAAAAAAGAGTTGCGATCAGATTTTTTTTTCAAATCTCGCTGGACTGTCGAAATTGGAAGATTTTGACAGCAAAATGACCTCTGATCGACTTTATTTTTCACGCAATTATATTAACTTTGTCTTTCGAACAACATATCTAAAAATCCGCCCAATCCAACAGCTTAATCAAAAGTTATATCTGTTTTATGATTGCACCTGAAGAAGAAGAAGAAGAAGAAGAAGAAGAAGAAGAAGAAGAAGAAGAAGAAGAAGAAGAAGAAGATGATGATGATGATGAAGATGAGAATGACAATACGATCAGAAAGTCTGAGATTGTTGGTGAGACATAGAGGAATATTTGATGGTTGGATGGGAATCTAAAGAGAGAGATGAGGTATTGGAAGTTTCGGTGAGGGAGGAGGGGCAAATTGATTTACAATTACTGTAGCAAGCATTGTCTATGATAAGAGATATTTATATTAGGGGTATTTTTGTCCATCAACATTTATCATTTTTCTTAAAATAAATTGATATTATGAAAAGTGTCCTTATTGTGAAACTATATTATGAAATTAGTATTACTTCCCTTTATCAATCATGAGTCCGTCCTTAGAGTTATAAAACAATACGGAGCGAGGCCCTATAACCTATTATCTCTTTTAAAATCTCTTTATAAATCTAAAAAATTATATTATATACTCGAGCATATCCAATTTATAATTGGTAATGGAGAATCCAATTTTACAATGATACAAATGTCAGATGGATGGATTTGTATAAACTATTAAAATTTCCTTATAAATCTAAAAATATATATTATATATTTGGGCATGACCTATTTATAATTGGTAATGGAGAGTCCAATTTTACAATAACACAAATGTCAGATTGATGGATTTGTATAAAAGATTGAAAAAATAGCCTCAATTTTGTAATTATGAATTTAATGATAATGATTTTTTTTTAAAACTAATCATAGAGTTTGAATAAGAGTGAGTATCCTTTTCAAATTTCTGATTAGAAATTGTCTCTAAGTTTAAAAAACTTACAATACCTTTCATGCTTGCAAAGTTCATGATTTGTAAGAGAAATATGCATGAGTTAGTAACATTTTTGACTCCCGAAGTATGCTAGCAATTTGATTTTTGTCCTTAATGTTTCGATTTAGGCGCATTAAACCCCAAAGTTTAAAAATTGTTACAATGTAGTCAAATTAGTAACTTCTGTTAAGTTTTTTAACGAAATTAACATGTGTGGCCGTATATTTTCTTTTCCATTTTTCTAGTGAAATTTTGCGTCGCAATTTCGGATCTCTAAATGGTCGAATTTGAAAAAATGTTGAACTACAAAATTTAAGCTCTCGAACTTCTCTTCGTGACACACTCAAGAAACCCCTGATTCGGAGTCTCGGGGAGAAAATTATGCTTTAAAAATTATTTGAGTTACTTTAGGTATCTTTGAAAAAATATTGAAAAGCAAATCCATTTTTTCTCTCTCTAAACCTATTTTCTCCATATAATTTACATTCAAATCATTTTACTCAATTTATCTATTGCAAATTTAATAGATGATATATCCAGTTGAGTCTTTTAGCTAATTGTTTTTTGATTAATCTTTTAAAAACTTAATTATTGAAAATCTATAATTGAGGGAGGCTAAAAGTAAAACAGCTAATCAGATGCACTGAAGCCAATATCCCTAATGAATGGATATTATCATCGTCAATTTTACTTTTAGCCTCCATTAATTATATATTTTCAAAAATTATGTTTTTAAAATATTAAAACAAAAAAAAACTTAAAAATAAAAAGAAGAATTAAGTCGTAATGGGATATAACAACCATTAAATTGACAACACATAAATTGTGTAAAACGATCTGAATATAAATTATATGGAGAAAATAAGCTTAGAGATTAAAAAGAAAAAAGAAAAAAATGTTGAATTTGTGAGACAAGATACCTAAAGTAACTCAAATAATTTTTAAAGCAATTTTTTTCCTTGAGACTCCAAATCACGAGTTTCTTTAGTGTATTACGAAGAGAATTTCCAAAGTTTCAATTTTGCAATTCAACATTTTTTTTAAATTCGATCATCTAGAGGTCCGAAATTGCGACGCAAAATTTCACCAAAAAAATTGAAAAGAAATTATATGGTCTCACATGTTAATTCGGTTAAGAAACTTAACGGAAGTTACTAATTGGACTATATTGAATCAATTTCTAAACTTTGGGGTTCAATGCGCCCAAATCAAAACATTAGGTACAAAAGTAAAACTACTAGCATATTTCGAGGATCAAAAGTATTATTAACTCGAGAAATATAAAAAGAGTTGTTAGAAGTAAAAGGTAGCCGATTTAATTTATTACCTCTAATTAATAAATTCAATAATTTTGGATATATGGAGGAGCACCAGTAGTACTCATGTGGAAATATTGTTTTTAAAATGGATAATTAATTGATATAAAAATTTGATACATTTACATTAATTATATATGTTCTGAAAATGAAATCTGATATATCTGTTAATTATGCAAAAAGATAGAAAAGGAAATTCAAGTATCGATCTCTAGTTCTCCTGATCTATGTATATATGATATATGTAGATCACTAGCAGCGTGTTTCTCGATCTGTTGATTTTCATCATTTATGAACATGTTGCTAGCTTCTTGACTAATTCCTTGTTCTCGGTTTATGAAATTTGATACACTTAATTAATTATATTTTGAAAAAAATAAAACGATTAATTAGAGGCATTACAAAAAGAAACATATGACACTATCAATTTATTACATGACGACTGATGATATCTTCAGTGAGAATAACAAATTCACGTACACATGCATTAAATTTCTGCAGATAACTTATTCCTTGGACCTCTTCCAGTGTAACTAACCAGTCTTAAAAAATGCATATTAAGTAGAAGTATGAACTCAAATTAATATGTTCATTGAATTACATTTGTCGTTTTGAGTATAAGAGGACATTATATCATATATACTATTACCATATATATACATATTGTTTTTTGGTCTTTGTCACAAAATATCCCCACGCTCGTATTAGGATGGGACTAATCCCTGCTCGGGAAACGGCTTTCTCTGCCTGCAAGTGCTTCCAATAGCAATCGAATGCAGCAACGGCTCACGCAAACTATTGGAGCATAAATTGCCATATATGTGTTTGCAGCTTGTACGTAGTTATACTTTATATTTAGTGTTCGTTAAAATTTCTGATTTAGTAGTAGAGGGTGCATGTCAAAGACATTTGGTTTCCAATCATCAATCCAAAGTTCGAATCCTATAAGTTAAAAGATTGGTGCAATCGAATTCTTTTTCTCCGGTGGCCAAACCCAGCCAAATGACAGCGACGACCATCTCCAATTCATGTCAAAGGCAGTATAAGTGGCCATGGAGATGGTGCTAAACGATGGATCAGTTGGGTTTGGCCGGTGGAGAAATAAGAATTTGATTGAGAAGGGGCGAGCTAGATATTTGTAAAATCTTGTAGTAAAAAAACTACTACCTTTGGTTCATTCTATGATAATTTGCTCTGGATTAGGCTCGCAATGTGATAATAGTGGGACTCAATAGTAAAATTATAGTAGTAAAAGCTTGTGACGGTTGGAACTAAGTTCTATTTGATAACAAAATCGAAAATGACAATAAAAATAATATTTTTGTTAAAAGTTGGAAAATAAATTACTGTGTGTGGTGAGTAGTTATTTTAGTTTTTGGCCTTTAATTTCAATTTCTCACAAAAATAAATATGAGATAAAGAGTATCACACAATATCACTAAATATATTTTCAAAAAAAATTTCTTACAAAAAAAAATAATTGTTCTCGCTAAAAATTGTTTCCGCGCTCTACTTGAATTCAAACCGATTTTGATTCATAATATTCAAATACTCTATCATATAATCTATGTGAGAATAAATTTGACTTCATGCACGTACACTAATCATATGAGACATCTTACCAAACAAGCAGGTTAATTAGAAAGGAGAATCTTTGTCTCCAACAAGCTAGTTATTTTATTTTATTTATTGAAGCCAAAATAATGCAGCAATTAAGAGCTGCGCGCAACTTCATATTACAATTTATTTCATTTGGAATCATCTTCCAAAATAATAATATATAATTAAAAGAAAAAACCTAAACCCCTTAACATCGTAGATTTTCGCCAGGCGAAACACCAAGTTGGCTACAAAATCTTGTGTAATAATCAACGCGGCTGGCAACAGCACCAGCGTTTGGACCATTATTGCATTCTTGTTGACCGTTAATAGCTCTAATGGTTTCGCCAAACCCTTTTCCAGAAGTTATGATAGAGTGAACGTTTCCCATCCAATACCACAATGCGGCTCTGTAGGAGACGGCGGAGTTGGTGGCCACGATTTCAGGGTTGTTTAGTCCGTCAAAACCGTTACTCTTTCCGGCTGGTCCGTAATTGTAGTTCCATGAGAGCTGAAGAGGACCTCGACCGTAGTAGCCCTTATTGGGTGCACATGGATACTCAGTTTTCGTCTCGTCACAGTAGTCTTTACTAGGACCACCTGTCTCTTCTATGAAGCAAAAACCTGCATGAAAGATATATCTCGATCAGAATAGGTGGAACTATATCTCAAAAATTGGATGGAGATGTCTAATAGGAAAGAAAATCTGCTAATGGATAATATTTCTATTGAACAATCATTTTCAAATCAAGTTTAAACCATTAAGTGGCAACACATTTCTAAACACTGAATGCATATTTACTATAATTTTTTACTGACTTATTATAAATTTTGTGCTTTTGAATGATTCAACAATTAACAAGATGTTCATTTAGAAAAAAAAAAAGAAAAGAAAATGAATTTTGAATACTCATAGACAAAAGCAAATTTGACACATTCAACTAAATATAAGAACAACTAATATAAGAAAAATTAGGATCCACTCATAAAATAAAGTAAAAGAAAATTTATGATCCAGTCCAGAGTTCAAAGCATTTTAAGATATGGTCCATAACTTCTTCTTCTTCTTTTTTTTAAATAAAGGAGTATATATATACTGCCTCGCAGTTTCTCTGGTATCTCTAGATACTGTGAAATTGAGTTCTAAATAGAGACGGTATATCTGTCTAGGGACCACATCTTTTGAAAATAAAAATAAAGAACTACATTCATTAGAATTTATATCTCAAAAACCGAGTCCTAATTAAAACACCTTTAATATAAAATGTCGGGTTAAATTAAAAATAGAGAAGGAGAGCTCTAATCTTGACTATAAAATTCGGATGGGGTCAAGTTGCCAAAAGTTAGTCACCAAATTAATTAAAATGATATATAATTATAAACTAATTAAAGAGGAAGAGATGGGAATCATATATACCTCCGGTCTCGTGAGCGCTATGTGCGAAAAAAGCCGCGATTTCTCTCCTAGAATCGTCCTCGGTCCCAGTTCTACCGAATCGAGGATACGAACCAAGGGCCTCAAGAAATGCAGATCTCGTGTAAAATCCCCTTCCAGCACAACTCGCAGCAGCTTGATTAACAATCCCACTGAAAAATGCGTCCGTCACAATACTTGGGACCGACACACCGTTGGGCGGGTCACAAGGGCCACTTTGACACCCTGGTCCACAGTAATCTCTACCTTGCCCGCAATATCCGTACTTGCTACAGCATTCATTCGAGGCGCATCCGCATTGACCCTGACCAAGAACTAACTCCGGCAAGGCTACCGCGAGAACTCCGGCCAAAATGATGATTTTGGCTAGCAAATTATGGTTGCG
This sequence comes from Lonicera japonica, assembly GCA_021464415.1. NCBI lineage: Eukaryota > Viridiplantae > Streptophyta > Magnoliopsida > Dipsacales > Caprifoliaceae > Lonicera > Lonicera japonica. The sequence continues at coordinate 99,477 of JAKCWG010000197.1, forward strand.
TCTCATTTTGATGGATTTTTTTAACATAGGATGCAACAAATGTTGTAGTGTGAGAAGAAAGGTTAAGAGGGGGAGATTTTTATAGGGTATGGAATGGAAATTGCATGGAAGTGTCATAGGCGGTTTATTATTAATTTAGTTTTTTAATTTCATTGACCTTGACTTGAAGGCTAGAAAATTGAAGTGTAGTGTCATTTTCATTGTCCGTACATTCCTTAAAGATATTATTAATTACAATGTTCAGCATCACAAATTTAGCTGGGGTAGGTAAGGCACCAGTAGAATTTGTATTTCAGGGTAATTAAGTTACCATTAATTATAACTTTTTAATTGTTTTTGATTGAAACAATACACTAGTATATTGTTGTTTTTGTGAATTGAATTGTCACTGAGAGCGATAATTTTAAGTAGACATATGTGACATATTAGATGAAGCTAGCGATGATTAAGATTAATTTTTTTTTTTATCACAAATCTATTATATTAGTCAATAAATAATTGACACAATAATACGTTCTACTTTTTTGTCAGATATATGTGTTCATGTAGAAGTATTCAGGCGCCAGGTAGAAAACCTACTTCCGTCTCCACTATTTTAACACTCCTGATGTAAGTTAACATTACATTTTTAACAAAAAATATTATATTAATTTTGCTTTTAATGAAAAATAATTTATCTTTCAGTGTTTCAACTTAGTTCTCAAATCCTAAATTTGCCTGGAATGAGGAATATATATCACAAACGGGATAGGGGAAAAAAAAAAAACCTTAATAGTGTTTTTATGAAATTTTGAAATATTTTTGGAATGGTCTATTGGATTAAGTTTCCTTCAGTTAAAGCTGACGACTTGTTGGTATATATTGCAGGGAAGACTGACTTGGTCAATATGTCCTCACATTTTCTCTCTGTCCCCATTGTTTAAGAATGAATATAAAGTAAATATATATATGATTCATTCATTTTTTATTTTATTTTCTTGAATTTTTTGCTATCTGGATTTCCCTTTTATTTTTTTTTTATTGATTTTCATTTTATGATTTTTTTTATGTTAATTTTTTTTTATGTTATAATGAAATATTTTTGGAGGTCATGTTAGATAATCAAATGAAGTATTTTTAATTAGAAAACCACAATTTTGCTTTTTTATCCAACCTAAGTGACTAATTTTTGTCAAATGGTGTACAAGGGTGTGAATGAAAAATAGTAAGTTTTGAATGTATTTATAGTACTAATATTCTTTAATTCTACATTCAATGAAAAAATATTTTTTTTTTTTACGTATTTCAGCTCAGTTTCAAATTTTCTTAAATTCGCCATAGAATGCATATATACAATCCAAATGCGAAAGGAGAAAAAATCAAATCATTAATAGGTGTTTTTATGACATTTTGGAAAAAAATTGGAACAATCTGCCACATTTTTTGGGTTTTTGACCTGTTATTATGGATCTTAATTATAAATATTAACCAATTATTTTTGAATGTGCTAATTTCATTTAATCTCAAAGCAATCTGATCACTAGGTTAAGTTGCATATTTTTTAGAGTAGTCCAGGGTTCAAATTTCAATATTAATAATTCTTTCAATTAATATGATCATATAAAATTTCAATAGATAAAAATAAACATATATATATATATATATATATATATATATATCCCATATTCAATTTACACCTACTTCTAGTTTGAATTTTTTGATGAAATTTTATAGAGATGATCTAATCATTATAGTTATATATTCATCAAGTTTCATGAAAAAAATTCATTCATTTATCCCTTAAAATAAATGGTATTTTTTTTTTTTAAATAAGGACAATATTTATAGGAGGCACTCTTATACAGCAAGGATTTGATGGATTATCTATTTAACTTGGTTATATAACTTGGTTAACAGTTTGACCGTTTCACTTGAAGGTTCTATCTATTTTTAGGTCCAAAGGCCAAGAAAAACAGATTATTAAGTTTCGTTTAATAGCAACATGAAAAATGAAAAGAAAAATAACTAATTTAAGTGAGAAGATGAAAATTAAGTTGAGAGATGCGGTGAGATTAACTTTTGCATTTTGCTTTTTTCCATGGCAAAATTTTCTTTTGGTGATAATGGAGAAATTTTTTTCACAAAATATTAAAAGATGATGAATATACTCACAAAAATTAGTATGAGATATAGAGTATTTCACCATATGCCTCAACTTATTTTCCATCTTCTGACCCAAATTATTTGTTTTTATTTTTATTTTCCATGTTACTATTAAACAGAGCTTTAAGTGCAAAATTTTATTATGAAAATTTTATAGACAAAATAAGCCGAAGACAAAAATAAAAAATAGAAAGAAAAAAGAAAAAGAACACGCACAACAAGAAAAATATTTATTATTTTTTTTCCTCTTAAAAAGAAATGTTAATTTTAAATAAGACCAATGTTAACACATGCCAATGTTAACACACGTTAACACGATCTTCTCCATAATTAGACTAAAATATCTTTAAAATTAATTATGTGTGATCCATGCGATCTTTTTTTATCAACTTTTACGGCAAAAGCGAATAGATAGAACCTTCAGAGAAGAATTTTTGTTGCTAAAAAGATGTTTTAAAGTTTTGGCAATAAAATTTCATTGTTAAAAAGTCAGTCTGTACACTGCTATTATGTACCCGGGGATATACATATATATATATATATATATATATATGTGTGTGAAAATTTTCAAGTAATAACCATCATTTAAAGACCATATTTACGGACTGGGCCATTTGGCATATTTTCCGATTCAATTTTTTGATAAAATTTGGTGGGGATGTTCTTCATCATGTATAGAACATCTCCACCAAATTTCATCAAAAGATTCAACAAGAAAGTGGGTTAACTACATAATTAAAAAATATTGGTCCAAAAATATATATATATAATCCAATCTTTTTTCAATCCTGTAATTTACCTACTTCTCGGCTGAATTTTTTTTATGGAATTTGGTAGAAATGTTTTACACATGATGAATAATATCCCCACCAAATTTTATCCAAAAAAATCCATCTAGAAGCTGTCAAATGGCCCAATTTGCAAATATAGTCTTTAAATAGTGGTCAATACTTGAAAAGTACCCTATATATACGGGTGAGGCCTATCAATTAGGCCAAGTAAGTTTGAAACTTGTCCCGTTCAACTTATTAAATTTTGATCTGAGTAATACAGTCGAGTTTGAATTGGGCTGAATTTGAACAAAATTCTGATTTTAAAATAAGTTTTTTTACATGATTTGTACATGCATAGACCAAAAATAAAACAATACTTTACATCATAAAAATTATTGTACAGATTGAAACTTTTTTTAAATTCTAGTATTATTATATTTGTTGTTTTATTTTTCCGTAAAATTTTAGAGGGCGATATACATGGAGAGGAGCTATACGCTGAATACTATAACGAATACTAACATCAAAGTGCACAATATCCTTACTCGCTACAACAGTCGGTCGAACCGCATCCGCATTGACCTTGACTGAGAACTAACTCCTAAGAGGGGGCAGATTTTTATAGGGTGTGGAATGGAAATTGCATTGGCGGTGTATTCTTAATTTAGTCTTTTAATTTCATTGACCTTGACTTGGGGGTGAGAAAATTAAAGTGTAGATACATGTTCAAAAACTAAATTTTTTGACTAAATGGTATAAAGTTGTCATTGGAATAATCTTGGGATTGACGTGAAACTCCTAAGGTCGACTCTCGGCATTCTCAAATAATGCTTGACTAGCGAAAGTCACACACTGCAAACGGGAATTAATCGATGTGCGCAAAATCAGGCCCGCACATCCCGTGAGAAACCCAAAAAAAAAGTTACTTGTTCATAAATTTATGTAGTGTCAATGTCATTGTCCCTACATTCCTTAAAGATAATATTAATTACAATGATGGGCCTCATAAATTTAGTTGGGGTAGGTAAAGCAACAGTAAAAATTAAGATTTCGGAGTAAGTTACCATTTGAACTTTTTAATTGTTTTTGATAGAAACAATACACTTGTATACTGGTGTTTATGCAAATCGCACTGTCGCAAAGAGCAATAATTTAAGTAGATATGAATATTTGATATATCCAATGAGGGTATGATTAAAAAAAAATACTTATCACGGGGTAAGATTTTGGAGTAAGTTACCATTAGAACTTTTTAATCGTTTTTGATAGAAACAATACACTTGTAAACTGGTGTTCATGCGAATCGCACTGTCTCCAAGAGCGATAATTTCAGTAGACATGAATATTTGATATATCAAATGAGGATATGATTAAAAAATAAATACTTATCACAAATCTATTATATTAATCGATGAGTAATTGATACAATGATATGTCATTTTTTTTATGTTAGATATATGTGTTTATGTAGAAGTACTAGGCGTTAGGTGAGAAACCCACTTCTATCTTCACTATTTTAGCACTCCAGATGCAAGTTATCATTACATTTTTAACAAAAAATATAAAATATTCTATTAATTTTACATTTAATAAAAAATAATTTATCTTCCCATACTTCAGCTTAGTTCTCAAATCCTAATTTCGCCCTATATACAGATCGAATATATATCACAAACGGGACAGGGAAAAAAATTACTTAATAAGTGTTTTTATGAATTTTTGAAATTTTTTTGGAATGGTCTATTGGATTTAATTTTCCTTCACTTCAAGCAAACGACTTGTCAGTATTGTAGGGAAGACTGACTTGGTCAATATATCCTCACATTTTCTCTCTGTCCCCATTGTAAAATAATAAATATAAAGTGTATATATATATATGATTGATCCATTTTTTTTCGAAGGAATGAATTTTGGTTATCTGAATTTCCCTTTTTTGATTAATTTGTTTTTTATGAATTTTTTTGTTTAAATTAATTTTATGTTTTGATGAAATATTTTTTGTGGTTATGTTAGATTATCAGATGCAATATTTTTATTTAGAAAACAAAAAAAAATTGCTTTTTCTATTCCAACTAAAGTGACTAATTTAATTCGTCAAGTGAGTACAAGTGTGAATGAAAAACAATATGTTTCTTGAAAGTATTTTAGTAATAATATTCAAATAATTCTACATTCAATGAAAAATAATTTTATCTTTACATATTTCAGATCAGTCTTCAAATTCTAAATTTGTCCTAGATCCATAATATATATATATATATATATATATATATATATATATATATCACAAATGAAAAAGGACTTGCATATTTCAACTCAAAACCTCAAATCCTTTCACTTTGGATGCAAAATATATATCACAAATGTGAAAGGAACAAAAAATTTCTTTAATAGGTCTTTTTATGAGATTTTGGAACGATCTGCCCCCTTTTTTTTATGAGTTTAAGTTTCTGACATGTTATTATGTATCTTATTTAGAGATATTAACAAATTAGTTTTGAATGTGCTAATTTTATTTAATCTCAAAGCAATCTGATCATGTGTTTAAGCCGCATCCTGTTTAATGGACGCAAATAAATATATATATATCACATATTCATTTTACATTCTCACTTATAATTTGAAATTTTGTGGATATGATCTACTCGATTATTATAGTGATCATATTCACCAAGTTTCATGAAAAAAAATCATCTGGTTACCCCTCAAAATAAATGGTATTTATTTTTCTTAAATAAGGACAATCTTTATAGGAGCCGCTCCGTGTGTGTATATATAGGAGGATTTGGTGTGGATTATCTATATTCCAACTACACTTTCAGAGAAGAATCTTTAATTTGTTGCTAAAAATATCTTTCAATATTTTAGCAAACACAAATTATCATTAAATGATCGGTCCGTACATTGATATTATGTATCAAATCTGGGCCATATTTATGTGGTCTATCAATCGGCCCAATTAAGTTTGAAACTCATTCCGTTCAACTTATTAAATTTTGAACTGAGTAGTAATTGAGTTGAATCGAACTAAATTTAAACAAAATTCTGATTTAAAATTAAAATTCAGGCCGAGCTCGGACTTCAAGCAACTTAGTAGCCAATTGGACCCGGAATGTATAGATTAAGGTTAATTTTGCAACATGAGATCATTTAAACCCCCAGCAGCCACTTTCAGCATGTCAGTGGAATTACTGGAATTTTTATGCCATTGGTTATTTAAATCAGTGCTGAAAAAAATTGTTATTTTGTCATTGTAGATCACTACGTCATGTAAGTTTTTTACATAATTTGTCTATTTATAGTCTAAAAATAAAATAATACTTTACAACACAGAAAATGTTGTATATATAGATTGAAACCTTTTTTCTAGTATTATATTTACTTGTTTTATTTTTCTTTAAAATTTTAGAGGACAATATATACATATATATGGAGAGAGGCTCAACACTGTGGGAGAAATAGAGTAAATAATCTTTGAAGAAAAAGAAGAGAGAGAGAGAGAAAGAGATATAATATTTTTTTATTAAAAAAATATTTCAATGAGATTAATTATCTAAAAAAATAGAAATTGAGAGGCCAAGGGAAAAAGAGGCGTAATTAAAACGATAGAGAGAAAAAAAATCTCTTTGTCAAGATAACTTATTAAAAAGGTAAAATAAGAGAATGAAAAATGACAAAAGGGAAGAGAAAAAGATTTTTCTTTTTTTAAAGATAACTTTTGTTAAAAGAAGCTAAAAAAAGACAGGGAAAGAAGTTGGAAATATAATGGGAAAAAATGACGAAGTGCAAAACGTTGGAAATATGTGGTTGTGCACTATTTTAATATTGGGCCACGTGTAGTTGTCTAACCGACGTACCAACAGGGCCAGTCCTGCCCGAATTAGGGTTCGAAAGTCATTAAAAAAAAAAAGTGAATAGAATCCTTTAAGGCCTCGTTTAATTCGGATATTAAAAAGTGGGATGAGATTATTAATACTATTTTTTTTATAATATCTTATTTGATTCTCGCAAATGTGCTGGGATATTAATACCGGTACTAACTTAATACCACTCTTTGTGCTATAATTTAATACCAGGGGAGATGTTGTATTGTTTATCTAAGATAAAAAAAAGGAACCATATATTTTCAAAAATGCTATTACTATTATAATATTTTCAAAAATGTCACTACTATTACTACTACTATATTATTATTATTTTAATTTATTTAAAAAAAATTAAATTTTTTTTTAAGAAATTTCTTTTTAAAAATTTTTTTTAATTTTTTTTTATTTTTTTTTATTTTGTTAGTCCAAAATATAATCACGTATACGAGTTACAGAGCCAAACATAGTATTAACATCAGCATAAGATATCCCAGTATTAATACTCCATGAATCAAACAAGGTATTGGCATTAAATTAATACCATGATTAATTGTCCAGTACTATTAATACTGATATTATTAATCCCACTAATTCTAATACCTAAATCAAATGAGGCTTAAGTATATAAATTATCATTATTTTAGGCTGATCGAGCTCAAGTTTGAGCGCTAGACACCATTTAATTCAAACCGAGTTTAAACAATCTCAAGCTTAACTCATATATCCCTCCGATTGACAGACTAAATAAGAGGTGTCCGATTGATCACCAAATATATAATAAATCGTCCATTTCATATAATAATTGACAGAGTAGATATGTAGTCATACTTCAAAGAGAATTACAATAATTTGTTGACTTGAACATACGGTTTCGGTTAATGCAGATGACTTGTAAGTATTGCACTGTTACACACGGCATTAAGGGTGGACTAACTTGGTCAACTGGTCAAGTCTATCCTCACATTCTATCTGTCCCAATCTCTAAGAATAAATGTTTGATAAAATAAATATATGATTGGTGCCAATCCATTTTCTCGTTATCTGATTTTCCCATTTTTTATTTTTTTTTATTAAACTTTTATGTTTTAATGATTTTTATTTTATTTTATATATAAGTGATGATAGATCCGGGTGGTTCTTGAGAAAGGGATAAGGGAGAAGAATTGAACTGTGGCACCTTGCGTGAATTATCTCACTCATGACCCGGGACAAAAGCATAAATTAATCTTGAAGGGGGCCAAATTTTTTTCTCAAGTGTATAAAACATATTAATAAATTTGAAATCGATCATTTGAGGAGAGTATATAAAAGTACACCAAAATGTTAGGGAAAATATGAAAGTACACTAAAGTTTAAATCATAACATTACATATATAAAAATAGGGGAAATTTCAGGTACAGATTACTGTTCACGGATTGGCTCGTTTGGCACGCTTCCCGATGGAATTTTTTGATGAAATTTGGTGGAGATGTTCTCCATCGTGTGTAGAACATCTCCACCAAATTTAATCAAAAAATTCAACAGGGAAGTGGGTTAACTATATGATTGAAAATTATTGGATTTTATATATCTATTTCTGGATCAATATTTTTCAATCATGTAGTTAACCCACTTCCCGGTTGAATTTTTTTATGAAATTTGGTGGAGATGTTCTACACACGATGAATAACATGCCCACCAAATGTCATCAAAAAATTCCTTTGAAAAGTATGCCAAATGAGTCAATCCTTAAGGCCAATCCGTGAATAGTAGTCCGCACCTGAAATGCACCCAAATAAAAATATACCAAAATTTGAAGGGAATATATAAAAGTACACCAAAATCATAACCCCCAAAATTAAATTATAAGTTAGTTTCGTCCGTGCTCTTGACCACTTAGACAAAGTTCGAATCTATGTTTTAACGAAATATTTTTGGAGCATATAGTAGTGCTTCAAATTGAATATTTTTATTTACACAATAGGTCATGTAGGTACAAATGTGAATGAAAAAAAATAGTATTTCCAGTACAATTATAAATTGGAGAAAGATAAATGAGTGCCACTTATTGCATTGACAAGAACAAAGATTTGAAGGAAAAAACATTTTGTCTCGTATGTTTAGTCCTCCCTCAAATTTCAAGTTAATTACTATAGATAGAGTAGCGTTTATATATATATGTTTGTACATTATATTTTTAGCACAATAATTATTCTGACAAAAACAATTACAAATTTCAGAGCTAGCAATTTTTGTTATATTTTATAACTCCATTTTTTTATTGAAATTTGTTGAAATATATCAAACACTATCCACATCCAAATAAAAGTTTTGCAACAAATTGGCGGATATGCTAACTAATTAACCGTAGGAAAAAATAGTAGAAAAATGACTTCTACTAAAGTATATTGTACTTCAAAATTGAAGCATAATTTACAACCATTAAATGATATATATATATATTTATATTTATATATTAACTACCAAGTGTGATCCAGTGGTCGCGATACTAGGATCAACGATGGGTTCGACTGGAAGATCGCAAGTTCAATCTCAGGGAATGAAGTAAACTCTTGGCTAAGAAACTCTGTTTGAAAAAAAAAATAAGGGAAAGGAACACTTGATTTGTGTGAAATGTTTGGAAAATAAGTTGAGGAATGCATGTGGTGTTATATATGTCTTCTTATTTTTTTTACTTTTCCACGGAATTTTTTTTCTTTGAGAGTTATGGAGGAAAAAATTTCCACAAAAAATAAAGAATAATAAAGGACATATATTCATAAAAATGATCATGAAATAGAGAGCATTTTATCACATGCCTCAATTTCTCACAAAAACGGAGCCTAAAAGTATATATTTTTATTATTATCTTGTGTTTTTCACCCCAAGCCCAACCTATAGGTACCATTGATGTATATATGCACTAACGGAAATAGTCTTCTTGTAAGAGAATATCTTACTTTAAGAATAATAAGGATCATTTATTTCTAGAGATAAATAGATGAGTAGATCATCTCTTCAAAATTTCATCAAAAAATTCATACCAGAAATGCCAATATATATATATATATATAATAAAAATGTGATAATTTTTTTTTCATCCGCCGAAATTTTATATGATCTTAGGGTTATGTTAACGTGTGTCTTAAGAGCAAATCTTACGCATATATATGTATATATGGAAAGAATAGTGTTCCAACATGCATTAAATTAAGCACTAATTTCCATGAGCGATGTTATTCGTTCCATTAATAGTGTACTTATATGTGCCCCAATGGCACATGTTAATATTTCCATGACGATCTACTCATTATTGATATCATCTCCACAAAATTTGATGAAAATTTTGTTCATTTACCCCTTGAAATTAATGGACGTATATTGTTTTGAAAGTAAAGCATTTCCATATGCACTAATATATATATATACACACAAAAACTTATCAGAAAATAAAGAAGACAAATTAAGATTTCATTATACAGCAATAATGCAACAATACAAGTAATCATTAATCATTTCACATATTCATGCAAGAGTGCTAGCTCTTGCGTCTATGAAAATGGATTTTGTTGAAGCTAGGGCTCCTCTCACAAAAGGATCAAGAGTTAGAAACTCCATCCTTTTCTTTATTTCCTAAAATAGTACTACTACAATACTAAAACACCAAAATTAGTGCCCTTAATTAGCAACTAAGATTATCACCGGGCGCAACGCCAAGTTGGGAACAATAGTTTGTGTAATAATTAACGCGGCTAGTAACAGTATCAGGTTTTGCACCATTGCACTCTTGTTGACCATTAATTGCGCGAATTGTTTCCCCAAAACCTTGGCCAGAAGTTATGATAGAATGAACGTTTGTCATCCAAAACCATAAGGATGCCCTAAACGATATGCCATTATTAGTGGCCACGATTTCGGGATTGTTTAGTCCATCGAAACCCACACTTTTTCCGGCAGCTCCATAGTTGTAGTTCCATGTGAGTTGAAGGGGACCACGGCCGTAATATTTCTTTCCTTGTACACATGGATATTGTGCGTTGTCTGCTTTACAATAGTCTTGAGAGGCGCCATTTATCTCTTCTATGAAGCAAAACCCTGCACAAAAAAATTGAGAGGCGCCATTTATCTCTTAAGGTTGAATTTCAAGTACATTCAAAATACCACCCCTTTAAGTTCTAGTTGTCCATTAAAATAAATTTTTAATGTAATGTTTCCAAGGCATTCATTTTTATTTTTCTTATATATGGAACTGAATAAAAGATTAAATGAGCGCATTGTGTTATAATCTTCCGATATATGAAAATGACCAATGTAAATAATATTTAGGATTCCATTGTTACTTACGTGAAGTCTCTTGGCTAGCATGAGCAAAGAAAGCCGCGATCTCGCGCTTCGAATCATCAGCAGAGCCGGTCCTTCCAAATTCAGGAAACGAACTAACAGCCTCAAGAAACACGGCTCTCGTATAAAACCCACTCCCGGCACAACTTCCATCACTATTAACAATCCGTTAAAAAAACTATCTGTCACTATATCCGCCACCGATGCTCCACTTGGAGTCGACGGCGTTCCGCCTGCCCCCGTACACGGCCCTTCTCGGCAATTTTGCCACAATACTCCTCACCAGTGCCACAATAACCATATTGGCTACAGCAAAGGTCCGGGGCACAGCCACAATTCTGACCCACTATCAGCTCCGGCAGAACTCCGGCGAGGATTCCGGTAACAAGAATGATTTTTGTTAGTGAATTTATTTTCATGGTAATGGGCGACATTTTGATGTATTAGAGGTAGTACGTGACAGAAGGAATTGTTTTAAGTATGGTGTGAGAATAAGGTTATGACATGTAGAGGTATTTATAGCATGCAAAAAGGACTTAGAGTGCATAGATTTTCTATGAAAGCCGTGTGTAATTTTCAGGTCTATTTTCTACGTTAATTCGTCAA
>JAKCWG010000876.1:0-88363 GCA_021464415.1 Lonicera japonica
AAAACTTTGTGCATGTTTTTAGAATAAGTAAAAATCACAAGTGGATTTTTTATTGGAAAATTTGAAAAAATAAAATGTTAATATTTATCTATTAATTTTTTATTTATTTATAAGTTTCAAACATGTACGATCATTGTAATATCTTGTAACTTATTTTGGGAAAGTTGATGACACTAGACTACACCAGTGGGGGGGTTCGAGTGACGTAGTCAATTGATTACGTCGCCTATGATATACACAGGCGACGTAGAAACACATAAGTCTTTTTAAGTTTTCTTAGACGACGTAGGATAAAACTTCGTCTCCTAGGATAAAACAATGCGGCGTAGTTATTATCTACATCGTCTAAGAATGTCTACTAAAATCCTTTTACCACCATCACTTTAAGTGATGGTCAACTAGGGTTTGACGTGTCCTTTTAGGCGACAGACTTATATATCTTCGTCAACTTTAGTTAAGTCTTAGGTGACATGTGTAAATACTTATGTCTCCTAAAGGTCTTTTCATCTTCAAAAAGTAGCAGCTCCTTTATTTTTGAGATTTGAAGGTTTTGGAGTGATTATTGGGCGATTTTAGCGACTTGAAGCTGAAAATCAACATTATTTCCTTCATTGATGGCTAATTTGATCTTTAGGTAGTTTATCTCTTATAAATATTAATTTTTAAGTAATTTTTATATTTATATATATGTTGAGATTTTTGTAGAAAATGTATATTTGTTGTTGAAAATATGATATTGTTGTTAGTTGTTGTCCCTATTTGATCTCTTAGTTAATGTTATTGATAGTGGATGCTAATATTTTAGAAAAAATTTGTAAATTTGAAAATATTTATTTATTTTTGAAGGTTTTGGAGTGAATTTTGGGTAATTTTCGCGACTTGAAGCTGAAAATCAACATCATTTCCTTCATTAAAGGCTAATTTGATCTTTAGGTAGTTTATCTCTTATTAATATTAATTTTTAAGTAATTTTTGTGTTTATATATATGTTGAGATTTGTGTAAAAAATGTATATTTGTTGTTGAATATATGATATCGTTGCTAGTTGTTACCCCTATTTGATCTTTTTGTTACTGTTATTGATAGTGTATGCTAATATTTTAGTATAAATTTGTAGATTTGTAAATTTAAAAATAGATGTTTATTGTTCAAGGTTTTGGAGTGAATTTTGGGCAAATTTTTGGCGACTTGAAGCTGAAAATTAACATCATTTTCCTCATTAAAGGCTAATTTGATCTTTAGGCGCTTTATCTCTTATTAATATTAATTTTTAAGTAATTTTTGTGTTTATATATATGTTGAGATTTGTGTAGAAAATTCATATTTGTTGTTGAATAAATGATATTGTTGTTAGTTGTTATCCCTATTTGATCTATTTGTTAGTATTATTGATAGTGGATGCTAATATTTTTTAGTATAAATTTGTAGATTTGTAGATTTGAAAATATATGTTTATTGTTTAAAATATATATTGTTATATGATAGTGAAAATGGATAAATCTTGGATGCAATGCTTAAGAGGTTCAACGCAATTCATTGTGGAGGTAATCGATTTCTGTACGTTTGTACGAAAAAATGAAAACAGTGCGACGGGATTGTATTTGTGTCCTTGCAAATGGTGTTACAATATGGGCACATAGCTAAGCTTGGATGACATATACTCCCATTTGACGAGTAACTATATAATGCCGTTATATACCTTATGGTACTTACACGATGAAGTACGAGAAATACAATAGTACATGGCGTTTTCGAGTAACAGTGTTGATGATTGTAGTAACCCAACTGTGGCGTTCGTGTAGATGCTTTTCCCTTCCGTGAATCGTATGATCCCCCTGGCGGTGATACTGTATTTCAGGCTGATCCAGTTGTCAAAGAAAATATGATGTTATATCAGGTCTCTTAGACTAAGCAATGACTCCACGGTATGAGGGTTGCTTAGAGCGTTGCAGCTGAAGTAGGGTTACAATATGACGGACACGGTCTTCAATAAGTGGGTTGTGAAAATGAATTAATTGTTAACCGAAGAAAACAAATATCTAGACTCATAAGCAGCTGCAAAGAAGATCTTGAAAAAGATCAGCATGGGTTATGTGGTGATCCACGCTTATTACTACAGTTGCTTCTTGTTTTACAAAGAGGGTGCATATCTAGATCAATGTCTCATTTGCGGTGAGTCGAGATGGGAACAAGATGATATAGGTGGTGGTAAGCGGATTGCCTAAAAGACTGTTTGGCACTTCCCTTTGGTATCGAGGTTGTAGCGTCTGTACATGTTCGAACGCACTACAAAAGAAATGCGGTGGCACGGGAAAAGAATAGCAAAAGATCCTGAATTTCTGAGACACTCAGCGGATGGAGAAGCATGGAAAGATTTCGATAGGTGAAGTATATATTTACAGTTTGTATTTGTATATATATATAATAATTAATAAACTGTTTATATATTCGAGTATTGTTTTGTTTTGTCATTTTCAGGTCACATCCGCAATTTGCGTCGGAGTTCAGAAACGTGCGCCTCACTCTAGTGTCCGATGGGTTCAGTCCCTATGGGTCTATGGCTGTGTCGTACAGTGCTTGACCTATTATTGTGATGCCTTGTAATTTGCCTCCATCATTGTGTATGAAGAATGAAATTAACATGTTAGTGATGCTTATATCTGGCCTGAAGTATCTGAGAAAGTGTCTCAATGTGTTTATGAGACCAATTATCGAGGAACTTAAAATGTTGTGGGAGACGGGGGCAGACTTGGGATCGATACGGTGAAAAGGCATTCAACATGAGGGCAGCCATGATGTGGACCATAAGCGACTTCCCAAGATTAGGGATGTTGAGAGGCATTCAGACGAAAGGGTACAAGGGGTGTCCCATATATTTTTCAATATTGATGCAGTGCACAATAATGGAAGAATGTCATATCAGGGCGTACGTAGATAGCTACCCTTAGATCACCACTATCGGACTCGGCCAGTAGTGTTTAATAGTAAACAAGAGTTCAGAACTGCCCTACCAACTATGTCAGCAAGTTAGGTTTACGCAGCGACCATTAAGCATTTATACCCTCTTCAATCGACGTATCTGTATAACGACTTCAAACAGGTACACCTCTTAATACATGATGTTGTACCGAGTTTGTAATTTCAATTAAGTTTTAATGAGTTTGCATCCACCTTTTCAAGGACCTAAAAAGAGAACCTCTTGGACTCACGTCATTATATTTTAGGAGCTGCCTTACTGGACTACATCTAGTGTGAGACATGCATTAGATGTCATGCACATCGAAAAAAATGTGTGCGACAACGTCTTGATCACTGTTCTAGGTCTTGATGGAAAGACTAAGGATGATGCGAAATCTCGTATAACTCTAGAGAAGAAAGGGCCGTCAGGCAAAGTGTTGCTACCTCAGGCTGATTACACAGTTCGGCCTAGGGATTAGAGGGTTTTATTTGATTATATTGCTGGTGTTAAGTATCCAAGAGGTTATGCGGGAAGCCTAAATAATAAGGTCAAAGTCTCTGATAAAAAGTTCTACGGACTGAAGACTCACGACTGCCATGTCATGCTTCAGCGTGTTCTTCTGGTGGTCATCCGGCCATATTTGGGAAGTCAAGTCGCCGATGTGCTAGTAGCGTTGTCCTGACTCTTTAAGATGATATGCACCCAGGACTTGAAGAAATCGGATGTCTGCCAAATGCAAAGCGATATTGTCATGATTCTCTACAAGCTGGAGATGATCTTTCTGCCAACTTTCTTTAGCATCATGGTCTATCTCTACATCCACCTACCCGAACAGGTCCTACTCATCAGTCCCGTACATTATACCTGGATGTTTTCTACTGAAAGGTATGAATTATTTTTCACTGTTCATAATTATATATATCCTTACTATATAACTGCGCAATTTTATAGGTAGCTCGGCGAATTCAAGAAAGTTGTAAAAAATAAGCGTTACCTAGATGGGTGTATTGAAGAGTAAAACATCATGCACAAGTGTGTGACTTACATCAATAACTATCTCGATGATCCTAACGCGAGTGATGAAAACATTCTAGAGGCACCTCGGTGGAACATATCAGTTGTTTTTGATCTCGTGAAGCCAAGCAGTTGCGTCAGGACCGCCAGCCTGAGGAGAGCACAAATCGGGACGGCTCACTGATGTGTGATGAAAAGCTGTACCGAAGCACAACGGTATATAGACATTCACCAAGATCAATTTACTGACCTAGCTCCAAACGGGACTGATGAGGAACGTATTGCGTCGTTTCTTGACCATGTCCCTAAATGGGTAAACATTCAACCTTAACTTACTTGTATTTGTTGCATGCATTTGACTTATGTTGCATATATTTTGTTATGCAGATACACGATCTGTACAGTAAAGGTGCTTCTAAATACAATCGGGAGGTACAGATTTTAGCATCTAGGTCTATGTGTTGCACCATTTATTCAGGTGTGACGTAAACGGTGTCAAGTAATGGCCAGTGACATCACATACTACGAGATTCTGCAGGCTGTTGTCCAACTAAGATTTGTGTGTGTATTATAAATAAGTATATTCTTTGGGAGAATATTTTGGATTGATTTCTCGGCTTTGTAAGGCACTAATGGTCCATGGGGTTGACTTTACATACCCTGATTCGTGTAGAGGGATCCGGCTTTCATAGCGGTAGGAGGACCCCGCGAGGCAGCATACCCTACACCACTAGGTGGTCCATGGGGGGACCCAGCTTTGGGGGCTGCATACCCTAACCTTGGGGGCTTAGATCACGATTGCTGTGCACAGTTGAGTAAATCTTAGATATCAGATGTGAGACGAGATTGACGGTTACTAGATTGGTGCCTATAATTGTCCTACAATTATATTTCCTTATGATACTTTGTTATAATAACATTTTTGTTCCTTATTGATAAATTCTTATTATATAATCGGGGCCATGATAGTATTTGACATGCACTTCATATAAAATGGTATATATATACACATGCATGGTTTTAAAAATGTATTATGCTTATAAAAACCTTATAGTTCCCACTGAGCCCGTGTTTGGCTCACTCCTATTTTTCAAACCAGTTTTGTTGGTACTTCCTTGGGGTGGCACGCGATAGAAAACCTCTGGTGACCGTATAAGTTTTGGTCGTCCGTGGATGACTTACATCTCATGAGTCATATATATATTAATATAAGTTGTACAATTTGTATTATTGTTGTATTCAATTTTATATATAAGTGATGTACAAGGCCTTTTATAAACTATTGGGACCTCGTTGGAGGAATTGTTATTTATTGAACTGCTTGATGATTTATGACTTCAAAAGTGTGGAGTTTTGTTTCTATTTAAACTTTCTTTATAATTTATAAGTTAGTTTTATTGAAATTACAGACTCCACATGCCAAAATTTTCTGAAAAATGCGGCCTTATTTGAAATTTTCTATTATATAAATTCTAAGTTATGCATTCCAACCCGCCGTCGTGCACAGCACCGTGATTAACTGGGTTGCGGAGGTCCAAATCTCATAATGGGATTCGGGGCGTCACACACGTCATCTCCTCCACACTCTCCATTCAACTTCACTGCGATGTGCATTCAAAATCTTATTATTCTTAATGAAATGAAGAAAGATTGGGATGTTGAATCGGCAAAAATTAAAGAGAGCTTGAAAAGGATGTGAGGAATGCTTGAGGAAGCGACGAAGGGAAATCGTGAGATGGTAGAAGCCGAGGAGAGACAGAAGAAGAAGAAGAATAAGAAGAAGAAAATTTGATTTTTTTTGTTTTTTAAAGTATTGTTCTATTTTTTTAACATATTGTTCTATTTTTTTATTTATAATGAAAATTACTAATTAATATTTTAATATTTTTTCTAAGTTCAGTCACAACTTAACCATATTAATTTTCTCCACTTATGCAATACATGTTAAACTTTGAACTTTTAATTGAATAGGGAAATGTTAGAAATAAACAAGCCCCAGTAATGAGGATTACCGGCCCCAGGAATGAGGATTACTAGCCACAATAATCCATCTTATTAGCCCAAGTAATCCGTTAGAGCAAGTTTAAAATAGCTGACTTATTTAGATTTTCATATTCCACCAATTTGTGACAATGACTCAAACACAAGCATTCATACAATAGTGACAAATGAAAATAAATGGTGTACAAGATGAGATACAGAGAAATAACTTCTTTCCCATTGATGATTGTAGAATTACAAAGGAAGGACTTCGAGATCCAACTGATTACATATTCAAAGTAAGAAATAAACGAGCCCCAAAAAGTTTAAAACTAAAAGATGGGAAATATAGCACCAAGTGTTCAACAAATAATAAAAGAGAGTGGTCTTATGAAGATAACCCCCCGCAAAATAATAGGTTCTCTCTAACTGGAGAAAATCTACGTGATAAATGGGCAGGTGACTGCGCTGCTAAGGGCAACTTGTCAACGAGCCCCAAAAAGTGAAACTCCCTAGGAATCCCAGATCAACTTAAAGGAGTCAATCCAAAAAGACCTTCAAGAGAAAGAACAAAAGAGGGGGGACTGGGACTGCACAGCTAAGGAAAAGACTAGATGATGGGAAAGAAACCACCTATTTTTCGGGTGGCAAATCCTTGATTCATAGAAATACATGGGTAAACATGTTATTTCCGATAGATTAAGGTAAGTTTTTTCATCACTTGACCTTCTCTCTTTCCCCCTACCCTAATCACTCACGCAGTTGGTCCCTCTTTGCGGTCACGGAGGCAAGACGTTGCTCTAGGTCTCTAATGGTCTGGATCAGATTTTTCATCTTCTGAACCTCTCTTTCAAGTCTTTCCACCCTCCGGAAAAGTTTATCAACTGCACTAGGAGTCACATGAGGCCTATAAGAACTGTTAGCCTCTGAAACATTATCCATTGGTAATAGTATTAGAAATGTGATGAGAAAGATGTAAACCTGATAGGATGGAATGGGTTACTTATAGCCTGAGTCCCGCGCTGCCACGTGGCTAAACCCCCTAACCGCCAATTAATAACCTGACGACTCGAAATGATGATATGCATGTGTAAAGTCACACAAAAAAATTTATATAAAAATTATAAGGATCTAATTGTTAAAAATACACATGTTATAGTGTGCATTAATTCTACACCATCTATATTATAAGGGAAGGAAACATCACATCATCAATTTATCTTATTGACGGCTCACATTTAATTACAATAAATAAGATAATTTTCTATATTTTAAGGGAAGGAAACATCACATCATCATTTTATCAAATCGACGGCTGACATTTAATTATAATAAATAATATAAGATAAACAGATATAAGAGAATAGCAGAAGACAGAATAGAAGAGACATACCTCGTCACCCACGCGGTCGACCAGATAGTCAAAAGTATCCTCGGGTAAAGGATACTCAGGCACGGTGTAGCGGCGAAGATCGGCACCAATGTACGTAATGTCCCGAGGAAGGGATGGGATGTCAACCAGAGGAATGGATGGACCCGCTGGTACCGCTGTAGAAGTAGATCCACCCTCCTCACGAATCGGGAACAAAAGGGGCCGGGAGGAAGAACCACCAAGTCTAGGAGAGCGAGCCGGAGGGCCCATAACAGTAGATGGAAGAGGGG
This sequence comes from Lonicera japonica, assembly GCA_021464415.1. Lineage (NCBI taxonomy): Eukaryota > Viridiplantae > Streptophyta > Magnoliopsida > Dipsacales > Caprifoliaceae > Lonicera > Lonicera japonica. Next base: position 7,616 of record JAKCWG010000876.1, read on the forward strand.
TCAATGTGGCGTAGGTACGAACACCTGGAGGATCCACCATAGCCGTCGCTCTCAAAGGTGGGACCCCGCTAGAAGGAGTGGTCGCAGCAGCAGGAGGGGTCCGCCCAAACTGCTCATAGTCGACCCCAAAGTCTGCAGGCTCCCAGGACCGCTCTGAAAAATCTACTGCACCTCCCTCAGTAGCCTCAGCAACCTCAAAAATAGCCCTCGGAGATGCTGACGGACCAGTGGAGAATTCAAAACCCTCAGCAGGCTGCTCCTTTCTAGGCGTAGTCTGAGGAGGTTGCTCTGGAACAGTCGCTGTCCCACCTCCCTCACCGCCCTAGGGTCTATCATCGCCTCCCTCAGCACCAGCAGGAACGTCCTTCTCTCTCTCAGGGTCATTATCGTCAGAGTCCAAAATGTTGTCCCTCTGATCGAGGACAGGCGGCAGCTGACCGGGAACTGTTCGGGACAAATGAGTCTGTCCTCGTATGTAGTTGGGATCACCTCCCAACGCCCGGTACCTCTCATAGAAGACCCGTCCCTGAGTCCCCTTCGGCTCCCTCATCAAGTAACGGGCAGCGAAGACAGCATAATCTCCCCCCTTGGTCAACATTTGAAAATCGAGCCCGTAAACCAACGCCTGCACCGTCACCGAATCGATCTCGCCCGTCCGCCTCATCAGAACTGGCGGGAATGAAGGAACTCTAGGCCACTGGGCCGGTGTGTGCTGGCGAATGACTCTCTCACCCAAGTAGAAATGAAGGCCGTACTCGTCTTTAATAAGCCGCCTGGTCTTCGAGGCAGTCAGAGTGCGGCCATATCCGAAGTGGAGGCCCAAATCACCCCAGGGGGCCCACTCAATCTGAATAAGAACAAATTTTATTTCAGTTATTTGTATTCTATTTTACTAGTTAATTATTAAAAAGAAAAAAAGAATACTAAGATATTTACCTGCTCCTCTAACAGGTCATGGACGACAGTAGCTCCGGTCTCCCGAGTTCGGCATACATAGGGAGCCTTGTAGTTCCCCGCAATGAATCGGCAGAGAAAAGGAAACTGATCCTCGTTCTCGACGAGGAGATCCACCTGGGCACGACCCAGACGGGTATATGACACGAACCAACTCTGAAGAGGAGACAAAGAAAATCAGCAACAACATATAATAAATATAAGGGACTGAAGCAAAGATAAGGGAACAAAAGTGTATACCTCCCACAGCAAAGAAAAGCCCTTGAAGTTCAGGGCTAGATGGCGAGATACCTGGTCCATAGCATCGTACAAAACAGCCAGAATAAAACCGCCCCACTCGTAGTCGAATATAATGCTGAAGTCTTTGAGATAAGGCAACCACCAGAGATGGGATGTGTCCCCCCCTCTGGCCTCGAACAGATCATGGAGCGTCAGCAAGAGAAGAACACGGGCATACTGACGCGCCTCCTGACGGGTCATCGGCGCTCCAGAAGCAACTAGCCGGGCTCTCTCTGTAGCCAGGCCCATAACCAGGACATTCCGAGGAATCGTGTCGCCCGAACTCCGTCGCTCAGGAAACCACCCTAGTGCGCCCACGATGCCCTCTGCCGTCAGACGCAAAGGGACATCAATCTGGATAGGGACCCCCTGATGGAATCCCGGTTAGAGCAAATAGGTCCATGGGGGTCATCGTCATCTCCCCCCAACTCTAGTGGAAGGTATGAGTGGTGTCCCACCAATGACAGGCCAGAGCCGACACCAACACAGCCGCCCAAGATACCCGCTCTGGGAGGGCATTGAAAAGAGGACCAAATAGAATCGCAAAGAGCAACTCCTGGACAGGGGTCAGTGCCTGCCGCCACTCTAAGGAAATAATGTTGGGAGAACCCCAACCTCGGCCGACCCACTACAGACAAAATAGAAATATAAATTATGAGAAACCTGAGGGTATTTTGGTGTAATTATGAGAATTATAGGGTTATAGGGGTAAAATATGTAATTTTCCAAACCTGAGAGTACTTTGGTGTAATTATGAGAGATATAGGGTTATAAGGGTAAATTATATAATTTTCCAAACATAAGGGTACTTTGGTGTAATTGTGAGAGATATAGGGTTATAGGGGTAAATTATGTAATTTTCCAAAACCTGAGGGTACTTTGGTGTAATTATGAGAGATATAGGGTTATAGGGGTAAATTATGTAATTTTCCAAAACCTGAGGGTACTTTGGTGTAATTATGAGAGATATAGGGTTATAGGGGTAAATTATGTAATTTTCCAAAAATTGAGGGTACTTTGGTGTAATTATGAGAGATATAGGGTTATAAGGGTAAATTATGTAAATTTTCCAAAACCTGAGGGTACTTTGGTGTAATTATGAGAGATATAGGGTTATAGGGGTAAAATTATGTAATTTTCCAAACCTGAAGGTACTTTGGTGTAATTATGAGAGATATAGGGTTACAAGGATAAATTAGGTAATTTTCCAAAATCTGAGGGTACTTTGTTGTAATTATGAGAGATATAGGGTTATAGGGGTAAAATTATGTAATTTTCCAAACGTGAGGGTACTTTGGTGTAATTATGATAGATATAGGGTTATAGGGGTAAAATTATGTAATTTTCCAAGCCTTAGGATACTTTGGTGTAATTATGAGAGATATAGGGTTATAAGGGTAAATTATGTAATTTTCCAAACCTGAGGGTACTTTGGTGTAATTATGAGAGATATATGGTTACAAGGGTAAATTAGGTAATTTTCCAAAACCTGAGGGTACTTTGGTGTAATTATGAGAGATATAGGGTCATAGGGGTAAAATTATGTAATTTTCCAAACCTGAGGGTACTTTGGTGTAATTATGAGAGAAATAGGGTTATAAGGGTAAATTATGTAATTTTTCAAACCTGAGGGTACTTTTGTATAATTATGAGAGATATAGGGTTACAAGGGTAAATTAGGTAATTCCAAAACCTGAGGGTACTTTGGTGTAATTATTAGAGATATAGGGTTATAGGGGTAAAATTATGTAATTTTCCAAACCTGAGGGTACTTTGGTGTAATTATGAGAGATATAGGGTTATATGGGTAAATTATGTAATTTTCCAAACCTGAGGGTACTTTGGTGTAATTATGAGAGATATAGGGTTACAAGGGTAAAATTATGTAATTTTACAAACCTGAGGGTACTTTGGTGCAATTATGAGAGATATAGGGTTAATAGGTGTAAATTATGTAAATTTTTCAAACCTAAAGGGTATCACAAGTAAAAGTATGTGTTCGCTAAATCGGGCATTATTTTTAGGCAGACATGCATACTAACATTGTTCAAAATACATCTAGGAAACGACATAAATAATAGAACAAATAAATACACGAAGAGAAGACATACCAGAGACCGTCGACGGATCTCATGAGACACAGGCTCCATCAAAAGCCAAGGAACGTCCGGGATTGGAGCAGCCCGGGTCACATCCCGATAGACCACCACCCGACCGCGGTCTACCCCATCCTCGCCATACCAGTCAAGGTCCTCCCAGTCATCATGGTGAGGGCTACACCGGAGAACGCCCTGAGCGTCGGTAAATGTGACCTCTTTCTGGTCACCTTCCAATCTATTAGGCTGAGTAGGGTCCATCTTTGTATAAATGGAGTAATGAGAAGGTCGAAAAATCAGAAAAGCGGCAGGGCTTCCGTGCTTAAAAGAAGAGAGAAATAGAGCTAGAGAGAGAAAGAGAAAGGAGAGAATAAAGTGGAATGAGCTCAGCAAGGGACTTATATAATGAACCAGTTTGTCGCGCGACAAATGGGCTCATTGTCGCGCGACAAAGAGCCTTGCACCGAAATGTCGCGCGACATATTGGTCCCCTCTCCTGATTTTTTGACCTTTGTCTCATTTTATCTCCTACAGGGGTACTTCAGAGAAACAGTTTTCGAAAAACTTGTTAAATACCGCACACCCAGGATGAAAATTTGAGGAAAAGAATTCCAAATCATCTCTCCGAAAATGCGAGAACAAATACAAACGGTTAAAGTAGTCTCTAATCTCCCAAGAAGGACCGAGACCATCAATGAGAAAAAGCAGAATATCAAGATAAGACGGGAATAGAAAAAATTGAAAGAGTAGAAAAGAGAAAGAACCCGCATGAGCTCCCAAAGCAAGCGAGAGAAACATAAATGCAGAGTGACAGGGAGAGCCACACCAAAAGTGACAGCTAGGCCAAAATCGGCTCAGGGCTTCGTTTTGGGTGAGTAAGGCTCCTGATCACAACAAAGGGTTAAAAAGACTCCTGGTCAAAAACAGAAAAGGCCAGGAAAAGTCTTTCCCAAAAAGAGGGAGAAATAAGGGCATCGAAAACAGAGTTCGATGTGGGCCCACCAAAAGAGAAAACTAAGAAGAGAACAGAGATCAGAGATTGAACTTTCAAACAAATTTTCTTTTCAGCACGATACAGATTAGACCCCGAGAAGCTCTTTTCACCCTCACAAATTTCTCTCTCTCACTCTAGCAGTCTAAGAGAGACAACAAACAAATTCACCAGAGTACAACACAAGCCCTCGCCAGAGGCAAATCAAAAACACAAGCCCTCGCCAGAGGCAAAAATACTCACAAAAGCCCTCCCAGAGGCAATTTTCTTTCCTTTTTCTAAATCAAAAGCCCTCCCAGAGAGGCACAGTGTAGCAATGGTAGTCCTCCCACCTGAGGCAAGAAGATCAAAAGTCCTCCCAGAGAGGCACATTGTAGCAATGGTAGTCCTCCCACTAGAGGTGAGAAGATTAAAAGTCATCCCAGAGAGGCACAGTGTAGCAATAGTAGTCCTCCCACATGAGGCGAGAAGATCAAAAGTCCTCCCAGAGAGGCACAGTGTAACAATGGTAGTCCTCCCACTTGAGGCGAGATGATCAAAAGTCCTCTCAGAGAGGCACAGTGTAGCAATGGTAGTCCTCCCACCTGAGGCGAGAAGATTAAAAGTCCTCCCAGAGAGGCACAATGTAGCAATGGTAGTCCTCCCACCTGAGGCGCAAAGTGAAACAAATGGTAGTCCTCCCATCTGAGGTGAGTGGAGCAAATGAAAGTCCTCGAAAGAGGCAAGGAGGTAACACAAGCCCTCTCCGGAGGCAAAACCAAACATAAAGCCCTCTCCAGAGGCATTTCACGAACACTTTTTGGATACACACACTTCCTTAGAGTTCTTGAGGGAGCCATGGATCATGGTCTCTTCCAGTCGCCTCAATCCCTTGTAAGCAAGGAGCTTGAGTCGAGAGGGTCTGTAGACACCCCGATCCGTGATCCCCGCAAGAACCCTAACGACCTTCGAGAACTACTATTTTTGGAGTCCGGGACTCACCCAAGCACCCGAAACTACCCTGAAAGGGTTTGTTGGCCAGCATACCTGTTTTTAAGTGGGATTGTCGCACAACATATCAGTATGTCGCGCGACAATCACTGATATGTCGAGCGACAATCACTCAGATGTCGCACGACAAACCCCTCTGACCCCGACCATCCACTCTCTGACAAATCAGTCTGTCAGAGACATCACTTCAGCCGTTTGTCGCGCGACATTGGACACAATGTCGCTCGACATATGCTCCTTTTAGGGAAGTGTCGTGCGACATATTACTCCCACCACTATAAATAGGCCAACACCCCCAAGGTTTCAACGAGGGCAACTGGGAATCGAAGAATTATTGGCTTATATATGATTTTCTAGTCTTTTGTCAAGCATTTTCTGTTATAATCTTATTTCTGAGGAATTATTGAATCCATTCCGGACACTCGACGTGTCCCGTCTCTGGAATCATATTCTCGAAAATATCTGAAGAAGGAAAAGATCATTATCGCCAGAGATCTCTCTGCCGCATTATATTTTTTTTCTTATTATTATTATTCTCGTCGGGAAGGTAAAGAAAGTCTCTTCTAGTATTTAACATTAAATATCTGTGTACTTGTTTTACTCTTGTTGTTTAGTCCACGTTTTATTTGGATAAACTTATTGCCAAGTTACAAAGTAGTTTACCATTTTCAAAACAAAAAGACCCTGATAAAATCATTTCCAAAATCAGAAGAATAAGTACATTATCATCCGGATAAAATTCTGTTTTCAAAACCCGGACTGATAAGACTTATCTAGGGATCAAAATCAACATATCCTGTCATCTCTATAGACTGCGATGTGTCTGACAAAACTCTCCTCAGAGAGTTCTAATTCCATATTAAATTAGTCCCGATACAAAATTCGAACTTTTACAAAAGTAATCACAACACGAGAAAACCGTCATTATCTGAGGAAATAATACATGACCCTCTTTCAAAATAAAAGGTTTTGTCATTTGTATTTACATCTTTTCAATAATAAAAACATCAGATCTTGGAACACAAAGGTTTTTATCCCTTTTCCCGCTTTTCAGAGAAATTAGGGTTTTTCACTTGGAAAGTAGTAGACTGTCAGTAAAAGTATCCAAGTTTTTCAACATAAAATAAACATATAAGATCATTAGAGACCGAAAGGGCGGAATGGATGCTTAACACCTTCCTAAACCGTAATATAGTTTCCGAACCCTATAGAATCCTGGTTTCGCAGACAAATGTGTAAAGAAAGGCTGATCTGTAGCATTTCCTCTTACACAACCATTTTGTCCATTTTCTTGTAAAACGTACTGGCGACTCTGAATGAACCCCCTTGTATCTAAAAATAGAATAGAAAGACGCACGATATGAATTATCAATACAGATCGAAGCAAATGGAACGACGGAACTCTTTCCGACCTTTTCAGACGCCCAACATACGGGAGCGAGGCCCGGGGGTCGCATTTGCGGATTCTCACAATATCAGAGTTCCTTATGTGTATAAAACTTATCAATGGTGTATAAATAATGCACACCATGACATGTCTATCATTAACCATTAGATTTTTATACTTTTTGGATAAAATTTTTGGTCAAAGATTTCAACTAAAATTGCCGCAGTAATTTTCTTAAAAATATCTTAGGTGACATATGAGTTATAAATACGTCTCTCAAGGTACTCCTAGGAGACGCACGAACATATTACGTCGCCCAAAAGTATTCCCCCCACAAATTTTCACAAAAAACTTTAAATAATTTGAAAATTTCAAATTACCTTAGGCGACGAAGTTTTTAAATAATTTGTAGTATACTTACATCTCCCAAGAGTGTGGTTATAAATTGAATCTTCCCCCCGTTCCATTCTTTACGAACCCTAACATATCTTCTCTCTCTCTCTCTCTTTCTCGAACACCACCACTTCTGGCACCCTCCTCTCTTTTCCTCTTCTATCCCCCACCCTTCACTCTTTCCCCACACACGAGATCTTCTCTCTCTTCTCTTCTACACCGCCTACACAACCCCCCATCTCTATCTCTCTCTCTCTCACACACAACCTATTTCAATTTGGTAAGTTTCTTACTCTCCATTTCTATTAGTTTGCAATTATGTGGCTTGAATAGGCATTATTGCATGAAATTAGATAGTGTGGCTTGTATTCGAGTAATTGTTCTTATGTGCCTGTTACCAAAATTGTATTATCCGTTGTATGAATTGGTCCAAACACCAATCCAAACTTATTAATTGTGCTTCATTTTCCCCTTAATGCTCAGAACAATATTGAATGCGTAATGGATTACTGGTCCCACTAATGTATGTGTGTTTGTTTTGTTTTAAGTTTCCTATTCCGGTGAATCATCCAAACCCAAACACATAACTAAAAGGTAAAAAAATTGAAATAGCTTTTAAGAAGCACCTTTTAGTATGCCCATAAATTCAACAAATTAAATAACTATATTGCCACAATTATCTACATATATTTTTCATTTATTTTAAGCATGAACACGAGATATTATCCTATTTGCCTTTATTTTTGGCATTTATGAGCTTCGCTTTACTATTTGTCTTAAGTTGTTGTATAATAGCCTCATAATATGAACCTTCATATTAACATGTCAGTAGGTTCATATTCAAGCATTTGGTAGTTTAGTTAAATCGAATTGTGATTTAATACCCTTTGTTCTGTGTGGACTATAATTTGATGAGCCGCAATGTGAAATACGTTGGAGAATTAGAGTTTTCAATTCTTCAATATCAAATTCCATTCAATTTGGGCAAAACATAAATAGAAACTAAAATTAGGGTGAAATTGAGATTAGGGCAATTGAGATTCAAGTCGCGATGTTGCTCACGATTGAATCTCAATTGAAACCCTAAACTTCAATTTCAACTGAATTCAAATCAATTAAGGCAAAACTGATATTGAAACTGAAATTTGGGTTTCAAGTCAAGATGCCTCCGAGAGCGTATATGACCAGGAAGAAGTTGCGCTTAGAGGTGTAATACGGTAAGCTGCAACAAGCCTTGTTGCGTGTGGCCTCCCAGCCATCCCAGTCACCGGCGTTGTTACTGGTACTCCCTAGCCGGTCTACAAATTCGACTACCGGCAGCACCACTAGTGCCGGCCTCCCCGTATGCAGCATTCGCTCTAGGCATGCTGTAGCGGAGGCCACTGATTAATTTATATACTTTTATTTGTAAGTACACATGGGCCTCCTCTAGTAACAAGAAGATATGAGTCGTCACCGGGAAGAGTACGATAACGATCGTTCGTACGTCCGGAAAGTCCCGGGTGACATACGACCCTGCGATTTCTGGGCCACCAAAGGAGGTTCATTCCCGACTCGTCAGTGACATGTAGATGTTCTTAAAAGACTGAGCGCTGATGTTGTACCCGACATTTGGGGAAATGCCTCTATCGAAGCGGATGATGCTCTTCGACTACCTATCGACAAATACTTGTTTCTTATTCTAATTAATTTTTTTATTTGTACTGATGTTTCTTCCTGTTTGGTTTGTAGGAGAGTTATGACATCGATCCCGCTAATAAGGCGCTTGTTACATGGATACAGAAGAAGGCTGTGGATCGCTTCAAAGATTAGAAGTATAAGATCCACAGGAACTGGCAGACGTAAGGCGGTGCTCCCATTCTAGTGGAGTTCATACATCGGTTGAACAAGTGGGAGTGGTTATGCAACCACTTCAAGGGCGATGATTTTAAGGTAATTTTTCATTTGTTTTACTTAATTTTTTTTATTTTGTTTCATTTAATTTATATGTTTATAAATGCTTAAATAAACATAACTGTTTGTATCTTGCAGGAATTGGGCCCGCAAATGGCCCAAATCCGGGCCTCTGAGAATAAGAAGGCCCACAGTCGGGGGGGGGGGGCAAGGCCTTTGTCCTCCAGGCTCATGAATTGAAGCAGACGGAAGATCAGGTGCCTCACCTCACTACTTATGTCGAGGCGTATAAGAAGTACGACCTCGACCATGTGGTAAATCTTTTTTATACAACACTTTAATTATTTTTTTCATATTATTGTTATTTAGTTAGTATTTAATTATAATAACTTATATAACACTTATAATTATTTGCAGGCGGCTGTTCAGTCCGCGAGGACTGCCGAGGTGGAAAAGATGATGGCCGATCTACCTCTGATTGATGAAGTGTCTGACTGTACATAGCTGGCCGGTGCCCTGGCCCTGGTCCTATCTTACAAGATCCAAGTCTCTGTCCTTGAGACAATAGTGGGTCCTTCAAGAGGGACGAGGGTGAGTAGCTTAGGGAGCGGCAGATCTACGAAGCTCGCGGTTGAGGTCGCCCAGCTTAGGGAAAATCAAGCTGCGATAAAAGAGCGGCTTCATAGGGAGAGGGTCGAGTGAGAGAGGGAGAGGGTAAATTTTGAGCACAAGATGTAAGCTCAATTAAAGTATGTGATCAGAGCGGCCGGGATTAAACCGACGATTCCCCCCTTGGATGGCTCCTTCCCCTTAGGTTTTATTTAGTGTTAAAACAATTTCCCTTTGAACTGTTAATATTGTTGAATGGAATTGAATAAATTTTGATAGTTTATTTGACATATATTTATTCAATGATAAATTGGGCAGGTTGTATTTGCTATTGAATATTGCGCGCATGTTGTATATGCGCAGGTGCAGCTGCACACAAAAACTAGGATTAATCTAGATTACTACTGGGCCCAGTAATTTGGATGCCCAGAAACTTGGATTACCTGCTCCAGTAATCTCGATTATTGCCTATGCAGATTTTTTATTATTATTGTGACTAGCTTTTAGGGGACATAAGTGCATGGCTTAGGCGTACACTTAGGAGACCTACTATAATACATAAGTGGCCTAGGTACCTCTTAAGAGACGAAGGATAATAAGTTCGTAGCTTAGGTTTACACCTTAAGAGACAGAGGATAATAAATACGTGGCCTAGGTGTACCTTTTAAGCGAGGTAGTATAATACCAATGTGGCATAGGTACCTCTTAGGAGACGGAGTAAAAATACTAACGTCTCCTAGCTTTCCTTCTTAGCAGACGTAAGATAATACTAACGTTGCATAGGTGTGCCTCTGATGCGATGTAAGATCACACTTTTGTTGCCTAAGTGTACCATTTTTTACGATCGAGGATAACAAATACATGGCCTAAGTATACAATCTTCTACGATGGAGGATAACAGATCCGTGGCCTAAGTGGAAACTAAGATGACACAGTAATAAAATACGTCACTTAAGACTTGGGACGACTGAAATTAGGTGACGTATCTAAGGTGATGTAATTTACGTCGCCTAAGATAAGGCGATGTGAAAACATCTCTTAGGCGACTGAGATGATAAGTCGCCTAAATTCCCTCCTTAGGTAGTGAGTACTATATATATATGCTATGTTGCTATGTTTTAAGCGTGAATCACACTTTTGATATCCCTATTTAATTAGTTAAGTGCCCTTCACATAATGTTCCTTCACTTTTAATTTATTTAAAAAGTGAATTTGTTAAATTTACACTTTACTGTGTTAAAAATGTTGATAATAAGGTATGAACACATTGATTTCAAGGGCAAAAATATAATGTTTTTGCTAATTGATATAATCACAAGTTTTAAGTCTTAAAAAATATTAGATATAACATTGCACACGCATCAAGTGTACCACATGTAATGCACTTTTCCTTTTTCTCCATACACAAATAAATCACTTTTTCCTATCAAATAATTTTCCATGCAAACTCCCCATTTTATAAAAAAATGGTTTTTGAAGATGAAACTAGTTGTCTCAACGTTCTATTAATTTTCCATCTTGAAAAAGAAGAATAAATATATAGTTGTCTCAACATTCTAATTTTCCATCTTGAAAGAGAAGAATAAATATATACTTGTCTCAACATTCTTCTCTACTTGTTTCATTTCAAGAACCCCCAAATTTGTATCCGAACATGAAGGTTGCAACTATATTTGTATTACATTACCGGCCTTTCTTTGATGCAAAGAAGGTCGAGACATAAGGGGAATTTCTGATTGTTTTTTTATCCTAGGGGCCGCATGCCATGATGAACTGTTTTCACGAAGAGTGGCAGAGTTGAAAGATGCCTTAAAGAGAGATACTTCATTTACGGTGTTTTTGCAATAAAATGGTTTGGGTGGTAACCAAAACAATACATGGTTTTGTAATTTTTGATTACTTATTTTGTAGTTAGAATTATCATTTTGCGAAACTAATGAGATTATCTTTTTGCAGTTGTAAATTTGTAACACTCTTTAAATTATTATTTTGCATGATCACTAACAGTTGTAAATAAAATTGAAGTAAACTTAGCTAAGATAAGACCTCTGTGTCATCAAAGGGCACCCCATGACACATGCCTTCTTGTATAGGCAATAAATTTGAAATCTGAACCAAATAAAATAACTAAAAATATATAAATGTACTATATTATATAAAGTCGAGATGAATTTCAATCTAGTGAAGTTGTGTCAGACTTTATTTGTATTGTCTATTTTACTCTTGTAGTTTCCTTTTACACTGCAAAAAAATTAATTAAATGCAATGGGATTTAAACCTAGGACATTGGGAGCAACATAAAGTAACACTCAACCTGCACACAGCAAATGAACATCTTTTATACATTTTTTGTTTTAATTAAATATATATGAATAATATAATATCGTATGTATAGTATAATGACTAAAAAAACACAACACTAAATATTTCTAAAGGGACATAAAACGTGATGGCCAAGTCCATGTCCTTATTACAATAATAATAATAATAATAATAATAACAATATTATTATTACTACTACTACTACGAGGTTTGTTATTATAAACTCTTTGGGCCTTTTTTTTTTGGTTTCATCACTAACTCCGGTCGTCATTTTACAATATGCTTGATTACAAATTTGACAACTATATAGAAACTATTTGTAGGATTTACAGGGCTTTGATCTGACCCGAATAGGGATATTAAAATGGTTTGACCCGCGGGTTTTAAACCCTGCCCAATCCGATTGAGGTAGGTTTGGGGCAGGTTTTTTTTTTATCGGGTTGGGCTAGGATTTTTCAAAACAAAACCTGCCCGTGGTGGGATTCGGCCTTTTCAAAGTAAACCGTGCTTTGGGTCGGGTTTGGTTTAGCTTTTTCAAAGTACAACTCATTAGCCCCGAGTTCGGGTATGTATAAAATAACTTGTTTAATCAGGCCTATTTCAAAATATTATAATTTTTGGTAAACGCAGTAGTTTGATATAAAGAACTATTATTAAACAACAACAAACAGCCCAAGCCTTTTTAGTCCACCCAAGCCCATTAACTACTTCTAAACCAAGCATGCGCTCCAAATTAAAGTGGCCCCAGTCTTGTTGTAACAAATTTAACTGAATAATTGTGTTAAAACTTATGTCATTCCCATTGTAAGCTCAAATTTTCTCTCAAAATCTTGTTGTAAGAATTTGTTTCATCATTCAAAAGTGTTTCTGCAAGTTGAGTAAGAGCTCCAATCTGTCCCTTAATTATGTTAAAAAAAATAAAAAAACTCTCATCCCTTGACTTGTCAAAAAAAATTTTCTTAATTTGAAATGAGTAAATATTAAAAAAGCAAAAAAAATAAAAATTAAGTAAAGCGAATTGTTGACGGGTGTTTTTTAATTAAAAAAGAAATATATTTAAGTGACTTCCTAGAACTATTCAAATGAAACCTTGCTTTGAGGTTTCTATTTCTAGTGGTGTTTGATTATGTAATTTCTTAAAGAGAGTATAATAATTTTTTTCTATTTTTCGAAGGTTTGAGGATATAACACCGTCTCTTTTACCCATTCGGGCGATAGAGTGGATTTTTATAACATAGCCTAGACTAATTTTCTTTTTCTTTTTTAATTTAATTCAAAAATTATTTCCACTTTATATTATTATTTTTCTTGTATATTTTATCATGTATAAAAGTTTTATATAATTCCATTATGTCCCACCCACGTTAACAATTAATTTTCCTTTCCAGTATTTATTTATCACAAAAATTCTGGTGAATTATAGCAGCCCAAAACAAGAGAGATGGAGTTGGTGGAGATATAACCCACCACTATCTACTAAAATTGAAAGGCTTCATTGTCTCTTTAGACACTTGTTTCTCCAAAGACCACAAAAAGTGAGGCAATGCAAGGTCACTATGGTGTTGTGGTCCTGTGGACATATGTGATATAATGCAAGGGCACTATGGTGTTGTGGTCCTGTGGACATATGTGATATAATGCAAGGGCACTATGGTGCTGTTCCTGTGGACATATGTGATATAATGTAATGTGATAATTGAAATTTTTTAAGTGTGGACCGGACTTTTTTATGACATTTTTTCGTTGTAAAAAACAGCCCCAAATGTTTTTACGACGTTTTTTCGTTACAAAAAGACCCGGTTTGTATGGACCGGTCCATACCAAAAACGAACTCATGTGATAATAGTGTTATTCATAATGATAAATTTATTTGATTTTGAATCAAGAAAATGGTAAATTTGTATTTTGTGAGTAAAAATAAATTATCTCTAAAATTTAGCTAAGGTGAAAAAAAAAGTTGATCGAATAATAGCATAAAAGTGAGTTTCGTATAAAATGTGCAAAATTTACGTTTATTCTAATTAATTGTTATAAAAATTATATATTTGAATTCTTTTTGTGAAATTCATTACACAAAACTTGATGAATTATAGAAGATTACATGCTGTAAGGATTTTCCAAAATTTCAACAAAAGTTTGTTGAGGATTGAAATAATTAGAACATTTAAGTGAAGTTATGAATAACCAACGATACATGCGGTTGATGTGTCATGTATGTGAAATTAGCATACAAAATTTGTTGAGATAAATTTGTCAGTATTCCATCATTACGTACTGCAATTCAGTGACATTGTTGTCCGAGATTTTTTTTTTAAAATAGGGTAGTTTAAAATCTTATTTTAATAGGTCAGATAATTTTCAACTTATTTGTGGAAATACAGTTAAAATTAAAAATGTGAGAAAATGTTACCTTTTTAAAGTTAAAATATGAGAAGAGTTCATGGTTTAAAAAAATAAAAAAAAATTCTCACTGTAAAAGCTCGAGAACAAATCAATTTTTTAAGTGTGAAAACGTCCATCTTACAATTTTACATACTCCCCTATACAAACCAAACCCCTCCAAACAAACTTAAACAAAATCACCCTATCCATCGATGAGGAATGAGCCGCTGGAGATGGTGAGGGTGCTTTTGTTTGGGTTTGTGCGGAGGGGGTTTGGTTTGTACAGGAGAGATTATAAACTCGTGAAATGGAATTACAATTTTACATTTAAAAATGTGAGTAATTCTCACAATTTTTATTTTTAAATCGTGATCTCTTCTTACATTTTTAATTAAAAACGTGACATCTTCCCAACATTTTTAGCTTTAACTCAATTCTCGGAAATAAGTTAAAAACTACACTATCTATTAAAATAATATTTTAAACTACCCTATTTTAAAAAAAATAAAAAATCTCGTATCAAGTTTTTAAGATAAATAAAGGGACAGAAATAAAAGGGTGAGAGTAAGAGAGAGAGAGACACAGAGAGAGAGAGAGAGGGATATCCAGAGAGAGAGAGAGAGAGAGAGAGAGAAATGGAAGAGAATAAGAAAGGAAGAGTATGTGTAACAGGGGGAACAGGGTATGTAGCATCATGGTTGATTATGAGGCTTCTTCAACATGGTTACTCAGTTAATACTACCATTAGATCTAATCCAGGTATCACTCAATTTTAATTTATCAATTACTAAAATATTTGA
Source organism: Lonicera japonica (assembly GCA_021464415.1). NCBI lineage: Eukaryota > Viridiplantae > Streptophyta > Magnoliopsida > Dipsacales > Caprifoliaceae > Lonicera > Lonicera japonica. The sequence continues at coordinate 22,712 of JAKCWG010000876.1, forward strand.
ATATATTAATTAATAGTTGTATTGAGGAAGGTTACTAACTCCTTCTCCTGCTAGTGAGGGTCAGTAATCATATGATACTAGGATAAAATATATAATATGATAAAGGGTTGTTTAGACTTTGGGTGTCGTTTGTTATGCAGAAACAAACGTTAGGTGTCAAAGTTTTGGTTTGAGTGCCATCTTAGATAGTAACTTTTTCACCCATTTTACCTTTAAAAAAAGACAAAACATATTACTTTTGCTTAGAGGTAAAATGGTCAAAAATTAACGGAGCTAATGATAGACTATGTTGACTAATGAATTCCATCCAAAATGACATCCAAACATTTATTATGCAAAACTTTGGCACCAAACGTCTGATTGTAAGAACAAATGGCACCCAAAGTCTAAATCACCCTCTGATAAATGATTGAATATTTAGTTTTATATATGAACTTGAATTAACCATCCAATAATTGGATTAATTTTGCATATATTTCTTTTTTGGAGCAAATAGCTTAGCCTCGAGATACATATTACACCTTGTTATATATTTATCTTAAAGTATCTTTTGAAAAAACAAAAACTCTCCGTTTATTTTGTTTCTTGATTAATTCATTAATTCTTGGACTGTTTGAAAAAAAAAGAGTTTGTTCGGTTAGCTGAAAACTTAATGTATTTTAAGTTGTGAACAGTATATTGGTTAACCATCATTTTTTCATTTACGATGCCAATTCCAAACACGTACATTGAAAGTTTCTCCTTCATAGTTATAATGATCATACTCCATTGGTTATTTATATTAAAAAAAAAAATTTCTTATCCGCTTCATCAACCGGTTGTTTCTACAATAAGTAATAGGTTGACTCAGCATAGTGTTACCCATTTATCTAACAAGCTGTAACTTCTTAAAAATTTTGTGTTGCTAGATAAGAAGAAAGACGTTAGCTTCCTGATAAACCTACCGGGTGCATCAGAAAGACTAAAAATATTTGACGCGGATCTTGACATGCCAGAAAGTTTCAATGCGCCCATTGAAGGGTGCATCGGCCTTTTTCATGTAGCCCATCCCATAGATTTCGAGGACACAGAAACCGAAGAGACAAAGGTCAACAGAGCAATAAACGGAACCCTAGGCATTTTGCGCGCATGCCTAAACTCAAAAACAGTGAGACGCGTAGTGTACACTTCTAGCGCGTCTACTGTTTCTTTCCACTCGCAAGAATTGGCACTAATAGATGAGAGTTGTTGGACTGTTGTAGATTTCATTAGAGCAAAGAAGCCTTACGGAGCTTCTTACTACATTTCCAAGACATTAACTGAAAGGGCAGCTCTAGATTTTGCAAATGAACATGGATTGGATCTTGTCACCATAATTCCTACTTATATTCACGGCCCTTTTATTTGCCCTCAATGCCCTGGCTCTGTGAGAGTGTCGTTGGCGATGATATTCGGTACATTTTTTCAGACTAATGTCATAAAAGTACCACACAGAGAAGCTTGACAATGGATACTGTTATGAAGTTTTCACTTACCTGCAGGCATTGTGTTATTTTTGCAGGTGATTTGAAACTGTACAAACTTCTTGTGAATATACCCTTTGTGCATATAGATGATGTAGTAAGTGCGCACGTGTTCTTGTTTGAATATCCCAATGCAAAAGGGAGGTACATTTGTACCACGACTGAAATATCGATTGATAAATTGTTTGAACTTCTTTCGGCGAGATACCCTGAATATAAGATACCACCACCTAAGTGAGTTTTTAGATTTCTTTCCTCATTTTTGGATAATGAAATAAAATTGTAATTACATATATATTTGATTGAGTATTAAAATTTTGTTATGCAGTTTCTTGGAAGAGAATAAAGGGGTTAAATACTCTACCCTCTCATCAAAGAAGCTTTTGAACACTGGATTCAAGTACAAGTATGGGCTTGAGGAAATGTTTGATGGAGCAATTGAGTGCTGCAAACAAAAGGGCATTCTCTAGTTTATGTTAATTAATTTGCTTAAGTTCTTTTCTTATCATCATATCTTTAAGCTTAATAAGTTGTTGGATAAATATATTTATACGGAAATTTTCAAGTGCAGACCGGTCTGCACCAGAAATGAACTCCTATCTATATATATTGAGCACATCCATGTAATTACGTACATTTTGTATTAGCTAGAAAACATATATATTTTCTTTTGTTGGTGATGGAATTAATATACTGTATGAGCAAACTTAAATGAATGGTTTAATTATGTCCTTAATTTGCTTGCTAATTAGTTCTTAATTTACTAATTGGCCGGATATGTTGTTTAAAAAATATTGGGACAATATTTTTCTACTTAAACAAAGGTTAAACTGGTACTCATAATAATCCACCCGACTCCAAGAAATTGGTTCACGGAAGAGAAATCAATTCCCTTATTTTTCTTCTGAAGGTGGGAAAATAAAGTTCTTGTCAAGTTGTTTTTCTTGTGTTTGGTAAAATATAAAAAGTATTTAAGTAGGGGTATTGCTGTCCAAACTTTTTTTAATAAATACTAGGAGATCACAAGAGAAAATCAATCGCGTGGGTTTTGAGAGGAATGACTTCATCCCCCTAGTTTTCTCTCTGTCAAGAGAGTGTTTTCGAAATTTGTAATTACCAAATAAAGAAAATGAAAGACTTTTATTTCTTAAATGCTCAAATCCGTAAACCAAACGAGATTTAAAAAGTTAAATAAAACTTTCTAATATTGATTTTGACTTGTACAAGTAATGCTACACTCATAAAATTTATGTCAAAAATTGTGCGCAAGACAATTTACTCATAAGATTTATACAATTGTGTTATATAAGTATCCCACCTAAAAAAAATTTAAGGATCCGCGCGCCCTGATCGAGCCTATATATACATTAGGCTGTACCTTATTTAACCTATTTATTTACTTCATAAATCTTTATCATAGAGTGAGTTGTACTAGATATATTTTTTTTAATACCTTATTAACCTATCAAGTATCAACCACCAATTTTTTTTTTTTTTTTTCATAGAATGTGTTCAGAATATAATGGAGCTCTAAAATACATATGCCCTTATCATATTTGATATTTCATTTAACTCCAAGAAAAAAATGATTGTACTTCACTAGGATAAATATATTGTTACTAGCTTCGTCAACGAATTATATGATATAGTATGTTGTCATTTTTTGGTAGTATTATGTGTTTCCAGATAAGAAGAAAGACCTTAGCTTTCTCACAAGTTTACTAGGTGCATTACAAAGGCAAAAAATATTCAACACAGATCTCGACAAACCAGACAGTTTCATCGCGCCCATTGAGAGGTGCGTGGGTGTCTTCCTTGTTGCGCATCCCGCACATTTTGAGGAGACAGAACTAGGTGATGAGAAGGCCAACAGAGCCATAAGTGGGACCCTAGGCATTTTACGATTTTCCAGTCGAAAACAGTGAGTGCCTGGTGTACACTTCTAGCGGGTCTACTATCTTGTTCCAAGAAAAAGAATTGGGACTGAAAAGGAAAGGAAGCTCTAGATTTTGGAAGCTATAGAGAGTTCATGGAGTGATTTAGATTTCATTAGAACAAGTAAGCCTTATGGAGCTACCTACTATATTTCAAAGGCATTAACTGAAAAGGAAGCTGTAGATTTTGCAAATGAAAATGGATTGGATTTTGTCACATTGTTCCTACTTATATTCATGGCCCTTTAATTACCCCTCAATGTCCTAACTTGGTGCGTGCGTATCGATCGTTGGCAATGATATTCGGTATGCTTTTTAGGTTGGTGTCAAAAAAGAATAGTACTATACATAGGCGTGGTGGACAATATTCTGAAGTTTACATTTATGAATTTTGTTATTTTTGCATGTGATTTGGACATGTACGAACTTCTTTTGAACACACCTTTTGTGCATGTGGATGATGTAGCAAGTGCGCACGTGTTCATGTTCGAATATCCAAATGTGAAAGGGAGGTATATTTATTCTTTGTGTACATATTAGCTTACCATACTTAGTATTCACAATCTGTTAATTATGGTATAGAGAATTTGGGTTTTTCCTTTCCTTTACAGTTGTCTATCATGTCCCTATATAAAGGGCCTTCTATTGTATTATTCCAATCATTCAATCTTAATACAAATTGTCCTTCTCACATCTTTGTTATTATTCTAATATGGTATCAGAGGGATTTTAAAATCCACTTACTATCATCAACTCTACCCATTACCATATACAACCCACAACCTTCATCCTCAACCATCATTGTGACACCCCGAATCCCGTTAAGAGGTCTAGACCTCCGAGACCCAGTTAATCACGGTGCCGTACGCGACGGCGGGTTTGAATTAAAATAATTTACGTATTATCAAAAACATTCCTTGTTTTAAAACCCAATTTAGAAAAATTTTGGCATGTGGACTTTGTAAATTTAACAAATCCAAAACCTGTATACAAGAATATAATTTCAATCTTTTCAATCAAACTCCATATTCAAATATATATCCGACCATATAAAGTGACAAATATTTATACAATCAAATCCCTCCAAGGAGGTCCCAAACAAGGATTAATAAGTTATACAACATTTATACAAGGTATCAAAAATAGATAAATTACATAAACACTAAGTCGTCCTTGGATGACTATGAGGTTCTAAGCTATCAGAGGCGTCCTAGACTTGTACTCGTGTCATGCCTTTAAGAATACCTATGAAACTGTTTTGAAAAATGTAAGTGAGCCAAACGGGCTCAGTGGAAACTATAAGGTTTTATATAAAAATACATTTTCAAAAAGATGCATGCAATGTGCAGTGTAAATCATAGTTTGAAACCATATACATGTGCTTATATCGTTGCCATACATATATATATATACATACACCACTTATGTATATAAGTTATGCTTATTCATATAACATGAAGATCATATGCATGCAATGCACACCAAGTTCTATCCCAACCCTGAAAACATTGTAAAGAAAATAACAACAAGATACAAGTAAATCATATTAGGAAAATATGTATTTCCATCTCGTATGTATAGAAAGCCGTTGGCTAGATTATAAAACATGGCACCCCAATTGTAACATGTAAGTGTACCACATCTGAGATAATCGTATCAATAATCCACAACCAGCCAAGCGTATAACTAGGTCTGCATTTCGTGGCCTTTCACTCACGCGGCAATAAGGCCTCCTGTTTGTTTCCGTACACGGTTTCGGGTCTTACACCCAGGAGACTGTGTCCCAACTTTCGGCCCCAATCTTTAGAGACCAAACTTGGGACCTTACCATGGACTAGCGCAACCATATGTGTATATATCCAGGCAACCCGACCCCGTATTAAATCGAGAAATGTACAATGTGCCAAACAAAATAACATAAAAGTTCTTGTTGAACTCATCAACTAGCCAGCACATTTAAAGGCAAGGGAAAACCATACTTATACACAAATACCATATATATATACAATCAAAACTTACGGAAATATGAATCATCCATCAATCACATGATTTCGTATAACATAAAATAGTATTTATTTTGTACTTTAAACTAGATTCGCCAAGTCCGTTAACTAGTGGTTGATCTAAAAACTTCATTCGTTGGGGAGTTTCATAACCTTTCACAACTTTGGCGCTAAGCCAAATTTAATACATCATTTATATCATTGAAATCAATATAATCTTCCCCGTACGTTCTTAACACATAGTTCCTTCAAAATGGATATAAAAATGTGTCCAGCGTAGTTAGGGATTGGCTAGTTACTAAGCAATCTTGTAAATAATGAACTAATAGTGCAAATACCATGATAATACTTCAAATATAAGTAATTATAGCCAAATCATACTTTTAATTTCATATATAACTTCATATATATGCGTATCATAGTTTTGTTATTCGCTATCATATCCGTACATGAGAGTTTTATATTAACCTTAATCAAATTCCATTTATATTAGGGGTTCTTATATAATAATCATATTGGAGTTATATGAAATCTAAATAAAAAAAAGAATCACAAGAAAACAACCCAAACCCCCATGATCATGCAATTTTAGAAATTGTTGGCAAAAACCCCAAATTTGGTTTGATTAGGAAGATGTAACATATAATAATTTGAAATAAAGTTTGAGTACTAGTATTGCCACCTTATTGAAGCTTTATCTTCGAAGATTGAGCGGAGGATTGAGCCAAAGCAAATCTCGAGTATCTCCTAAATAGCTTCAAGCTCTAACAATGGAGGATGAGGAAGATGATGAATAGTGATGGATTAAGGATGATTTGGAGGGGATTTTGTGTACGGATGATGGATGGTTAAAGATCCCTCAATCTCTTTTTCAGAAGAGCTCTCTTTCTCTCTCTAGATGGTTCTAGTGTGTGTGGGTCGAAATATGAGAAAAGGAGGGGCTAAATACATGTTTATAATTGTCAAGTGGGCCAAAAATTACATGCCAAACTGGTCTGGAAAACCCCCGTACCGGTCCGCATAATAACATTTTAAGCTCTGGTGTACTGCTCGTATTTTGGTCATAACTTTTCGCTCGAAACTCCTATTGGGGTGATCTTTATATTTACGAAAAGCTAATTCAAAGATCTACAACTTGCTAAGAGGAAGTTTCTCCAAATTATGGATATATTAATACCAGAAATTTGTAGAAGACAAAAGTCTGCTGTCGAGTTACGATACGATCAGATTTTAGCGATCGGACTACTTTGCATGTTGTTTTGACCAACGAGGAGGATTAATTGGCTTTCACAAAAGTTCTAGAATGGATGAAAACCTAGACATGGGCGTAAATGGGTACTTATTCGGATAAGAAATGGAGAAGTTACGATTTTTTAAAGTTAGCTAAAATTAAGCAATTGCGTAAAGTAAAAACACACATTTAACATCTTGATTTTAATTCGGACCACTCGAATTACAGAAAGATTGTTCCCAGATACTTAAGATACCTAATATAACATGCTTAAAGTGTTGGATTGGCTAAGAAGGATTCGAAACCAAAAGTTCATGCCCTAACGGCGATTTAGCCTTAACCGGGCTTGAGATTATTAGCTTGAAAATGGAACACGGGGTATTACAATCATCTTTCCAGAATCCCAAACACCTCTAAATTGCACATCCAAATATCTTTGAATTCCACTTACGCCTCGAAATCATCATCTCCAGTCTTCCAAAATGGAAACCCGCACGCCTATCGTGATCACCTGGCCAAGACGATTCTAACGCCGTCAAAACCAAGCCCATTCGATATACCACGCGCTCCCATGCGCGGAGAGTAGATCTTGAGTACCATCCTAAAAACCCACGCGCATCATCTATTCATGCTGACCACGTGCTTTCAGGTAAGCCCTCTAGAGCCTCATCAACAAGCCATGTCATTAGCCACGTCAACGTTGACTTATCCACTTTAGCCACCACGTTACCCCTAGGGTAAACTTCTATGATATTTTCATTTTGACCCTAGACTTTTTTGATAATTATATATTGACCCCAAAAATTTTCAATTATTTACATATTAACCTAAAACTTTCAGTGACTTACATTCTGACCCCAAAACTTTCGATTATTTACATATTAACCCCAAGACTTCCAGATATCTACATGTTGACCCTAAATCTTCCATATTAATCCCAAATCTCCTATTATTTCCATACCAGCCTCTAATCTCCCAATTACTCCCATATTAATCCAAACTCTCCAAGAATTACCCACAGAATCACCCTAAACATGGATCGATCCGAAGTCACATGTCCTATTTCCATCATTATTAATGGCCCAAATTACATCCATTGGGCTCAGGAAATGACAAGTTATCTCCAAGCTTGTCGAGTTTGGTGTATTGTGACAGGTGAAGTGACCATCCCTGTTCAAAAGAGAGATGAATATGAAGAATAATTTGCAGAAAGACAAGATAACTGAATAGAAACAAATTGTGATATTATATTTGTGCCGAAATACCTCGATTCCCAACATTAGTAAAAAATTCGGGTGCTTTTCCACTGAAAAGGAAGTTTGAAACTTTTTAAAACTTAGATATACCACCAAGGATCTTACTCACCAGTATCAACTGTTGACAGCTTTACATGCCAAATGCCAATAGGCTGGTCAAACCATCGATGAATTTCTATCTGAGATGCAAATTTTTTGGGATCAATTGACCTCTTTAGAACCTGTTCGGTTTTGTCCCATTGACGCTACTAAATTTATTAGTTACAGAGATCAACAACAAGTAATGAATCTTTTAATGGCCATCCATGATCGTTTTGAACCTGTTCGAGCTTTTCTCCTGCATCGCCATCCATTGCCAACCCTTGATGACATTATTACAACACTCCATTTTGAAGAAACAATGTTTGGTTCAAACTCTCACAAGTTTGAGAAATCATCATATGAGTGCACATATTGCCATGAGACAACACACACGTTACTCCATTGTCCCAAACGAGTGTGTAAGTACTGTCGCAAGCGCGATCCAAAACATTAGGGCTTTGATTGTTATAAGAACCCAGCCAAAAAAACCAATAGCAAATCCGTCATCGCTGCCGCTACCAATCTACAGCTAAGTAGCCCACCCTCATCTGTCACCAATAATGATCTTGCTGAAATGTTAAAATAGGTTTTATTTGGTTCCTTTAATGTAATGTTTGCAACTCTAAGTAACACTTAGTACTTTGATTCTGGCTGCTGTATCCATATGACTTCTGACTCCACTATCTTTCCTTCTAAAAATCCTACCACCACACACTCATCGTCCATTAAAACTGCTGATGGATCTATGTTACATGTCACCCATATTGGACTCCACATCTAACTTGTCTCTTTCATCTACTTTTCATATACCCAAATTGAATATTAATATCATATTTGTTGGATAATTATGTGATCTTGGCCTCACTATATTATTTTCTTCTTATGGTTTCCACGTACATGATCCACAGACGAGGCAGGTTATTAAGATAGGCCATAAAGTTGGTCCCATGTTTGAGCTTGTCCACCTTCGCCAGCCATCAAAAGTCACCACCTACCCTCTCTGCTGCTCCCGCCATCTCCAACTCCTATTTAGAACTTTAGCGTTCTCGGTTAGGTCATGTGTCTATTGACATGCTTAAGTCTCTTATTTATACTGGTAGATTAGGAATAGTTAAGTCTGAAAGTATTACATGTTTGTCATGTCAACTTGAAAAACAACATGCATTATGTTTTAATAAAAGTGATTCCATTTCATCTACACCTTTTGACCTTATTCATTCTGATGTATGAGGGACCTTCTCTTTATGACACTATAGGGGGTCTAGATACTTTGTTGTTTTCGTAGATGACTACACTCGTTTTAGTTGGATATATCTCATAAAAAATTGTTCCAAACTACCATATATCTATTTCATCTTTGCACACATGATTCAAATCAATTTTCTCGACCGATTAAAATTTTTCGTGTTGATAATGCCATGGGATACAAAGAATCAAAATTTTTAAAATTCTTACGTGACCTAGGTACTATCTCTCAGTACTCTTGCCCTGGTACATCCTACCAAAATGGTTGTGCTGAACACAAACACTGCCATATCCTAGACGTTGTCCGAACCCTACTCATATCTAGTGGTTGTCCTGGCTGTATCTGGGGGGAAGCATGTAAGGTCTATTAGTATTGGCATTATTCCGATAACAAAAACACCAAATTTTCTTGTACGCTGTTGATTCAATTCAAATTCAAAATGAAGACTACAAGAAATTCAAGCTACCAAGATTTGATTTCAAAAGATTTAAAATGGTAAGCTTGGTAAGAATATTTGATTCACTTAGGTGGTGATGTGTTTATTTGGAAGTAAACTTTAAAAATCTTGTCCTACTTTCTGGACCGGTACAGTGATTGTACTTGGACCGATCCGGCGTTTAAATTCTCAAGGAATTTAATTTTGAATTTTGGGCCGGTACACGAGCTGTAGTTGGACCAGTCCGTCATTTATGCTATTCCTTAGTTTTCTTACACTGTGGACCGGTCCAGCTCTCGATAACTTGGGCTGGTTTGGCAAGGATTTCTCTGGGCAACTTTTTTTTTTTAATCCTAAATACAATGTTAATTTGGTATGTTTCCTATTTCAACTAAGAGATATACTCTTTGTTCTCTATAAATTAACTCCTAGGGTCATATATCAATTAACGCTCTTTTTATATCAAAAGTTTTATTTTTAAGATAGCAATTTTTAGATCACACCACCTAGGGTTTTGAATTAACACTTCATGCCAATCTAATTGTTCTTCCTCAAAAGAACAAAGATCCCAAACCTACTGTTGAAGCGTGAGGTTGTCAAGGAGATCGGAACGAGTCTGAGGTGTGTGATACGTTGTGTACCAAATCGAGAGATTCAAAGAAGAAGCTACTGCACTATAGGTTACTTCTAGAGCTGTTCTTGAACGATTCAAGACTTGTACTTCTAGTCGGTTAGTGATTAATCGAGTTTGTACGTCTATGATTTTAATAGTGAAATTCTTTGTTGAGGATTAGTCCTGCATTGCAGGGATACTTCGTTATATTTTGTCTTAACTGTTTTTGATTGATTTTTTGGTGTTCTTATGCATGCTAGACAAGATTTAACAAGCTTTCTGAATTAAAATATGTTAGACTCTTAAGGTTAATTTCTGCTACATTAATAAAACTATTTTTTGCATATACCAAAGCATAATACACCTAGGTTAATTTAATTCGCACGCTTTCGTAGTTTTTTTAATTGGTATCAGAAGGTGTTTCCTTAATTTGTTAGGAAGATCTTGATCTAGGTATTTCTTTGAGTTTAGTATGGGTAAAGGTGAGTCTTCTCCTCCTATCTTAAATGGATCTAATTATCCTTACTGGAAAGCTAGAATGTGCGGTTATCTCAAATCCAAAGATGAACGCCTATGGTTAGCTATTCAAACTGGTTGGACAGCCTGTAATACCCGTACTTTAAGTTATTTTAAATTGAATTATGTTAGCTTATTTATACTTATATGAGTGATCGTTTGGTGATTCAGGTGGTCTGAATCAATTTCGGTTGGTAAATAAGAAGTTTTGGTTCTTCGCGATTTGTTAATTCTAGTTATCTTTGAGCTATCGTAATTTCTTCGCTATTTATCTGATTAAGATTCCGTTCTCTTGGGTGTCTAGTATTTGTACCATTCTACAACTTTTGTGTTTTGGCCAAAGTCCAATTCACATTCCTCATGGGTCAAAACAAAGCGTAAAGTAGGTTTATTGCAAAATTCTGGTCATTCGATAGCTCTTCGGTAGAGTGCTATCTTCTGTGAATTTCTTAGAAAAATATATCCAAAATTTAAGAAAACTTCCTCTTAGAAAGTTGTAGATATTTGAAATACCTTTATGTTAACATAAAGATCATCTAAATCGGAGTTCCGAGTGAAAAGTTATGGCCGAAACAAAAACAGTGCTCCAAGGCCCAAAGTTAAAGTGCGGACCGATATGGCCTTTTTGGCATACCGGTCCGGCACCAAATTTTGGAAAATTTGTGCTCTGGGGACCGGTATTCGATATTTGGCATACCAGTCCGCCAGTTAACTATTCCACTGACTTAAGCACGTTTTGAAGCCATTTTTGTTCATTTTTCACCCAACCTTCAACCCAAACTCTTCCATACTCCTCTAGAGAGTTCTAGAGGGCTCTAAAGAGAGAAAGAGAAATATTTCTACGTATTTCTCATCCCCAATCGAAGAATCAAAGCTTTAAATCAATCAAACATCATTCTTTTTTACTATTCATCATCTTTTACCTTAGTTTTCTTCTAAAAAAGCTCAAGCATGAGCTTTGGCTACTCGAGTCGGGGTCTATACATCATTGATTATGGGGTTTTGTTATTCTAAGGACGTGGTGATGCGAGAGCTTGAGGATTTCACTGAACGGGGCTTCGGTTTATCATTTTGTTCATTTTTTTGGTCTATACACATGAGGTAGGGGTTATATCTTTTCAAAACTTGATAACATGATTTTATTTATAGAAAGATGAAAGATTTTATACATATATGTTGGATATGAAGCACATACTTCCTTGTTGTTGATTATACTTGGATTTTTTATACATGGATGCTTACTATGAAAACCATGTTAGTTGATATTAAAAAACCATGCATGATTAAGCTATGATTCCATGATTTGAAGCGATATATGCTAAATAAACTCAATTCTCGCGTAGTATTTGATCTCTACGGGATGTCCCTCAGGTTTGTATGTGTTAATTTGAAATTAATGGACTAGAAAATGATTTTGGTATACACCAAGGGACAAGTATGTTGTTTGATGAGGTTTATATGGCATATATTGTTTCTAGCTTACATTTAGAGCATGAATTGCACGCTATGCATCATTATTGTGTCAACCCGGCATCTCGAGGATATCTTGGCAAATTCAGAGCATTCTTATAGCATATGGCATGGAAATTGTCTCTTGGGAGAATTATATCTCATTTCTATGATGCAGATGGCTTTCTATGCTCTTGTGGTATTCTTAAACAAGTGATTATCTATCTTTGGGAGTTCTTCATTAATATGTGGATATATTCTCGGCTGTGTTATATGGTGGGATGTTAACCACAATTATCTGTATCTGTTTGGCCTCCTTCAGTGAAGGGGAATGATTATGGTTAGTGCTTGCTGGGATGGGGAAAATAGGCAGGGCCTGGTGCCCTTGGGTTGAAAAATCCTAAACCTCTGGGGGGGGGGGGTACTCTAGTAGTCGGCTGTCTAGGGCCCGCGGTGAATAGTCCAAAAATCTAGACAACGGCAAGACACTAGTGAGTCATTGGCCGTCTAGAACCCACAGTGAATAGTCCGGAGATTTAGACAATTGTTAAGAAAATCGATATAAAAATGATGAGTTGATGTGATATTGCGGACTGTGGTCCAATTGTTAATTATCTGTTGGTATTCACCTGAGACGGAGAGGCCATATTCTGGTGATATATGTTATGATCTTGATATTCTTTCTCTTGGGGGCGGTCAGGCACATTGTCATTATGATTATAAAGTTGTTTAGCTTTGGTATCTCTTGAGAGCGGTCAGGCCCATTGTTATGATTATTATGGTTCGGTTTAGCTTTGGCACCTCTCTTGGAAAAGTGGCCCACATTCTGTTCTGGTGATTCGACATAATGGTTGACACATAGGGAGGTAACCTGCATATGTATGAGCATGCATTGTTTTGTGAAATCATATATTTACTTGGATTGATGGTTGAAGTATAAATTATTAAGAAATTGATGATTAAGCTTTCCAAACACATTATCCCCTATATTCTCCCCTATTGAGCTATGAGATCACCCCGTTTTTGTTTTAACTAATACAGGTACACAGGGAACATGTGACATTAATAAGACAGCGGGTTTGGGATCAATATAGAAGGCTCTAATACGGATTCATTTTTGTTGTATATATGTTATCTGGGGAAGCCACGGCTAGTCTGAAGTGTTATCTACTGACTTGCACATGCTCAGTTTGTTTTTGTATATTGGTTACATGTATGCATGATTATGTACAGTACTATCATCATCAGTAGAATTATGAAGTTGATGTTTGACATGCATGATATTACTATTTGTATTTCTTTATGCATTTACATATATACCCATTTTAGTCAATCTAAGATGGGTTAGTAGCACTCTAGGTCTTAATTGTGGGTGTTGTCCTGTAGATTAAGGCGGAGGTGTTACACAACCCCCACAATTACATCAACTGTTGATAATATAGTTAGGACTACACCCAAACCAGTGGATTAGTGGTCAAAAGATGAACTGGAACTCGCTAAGTGGAATTCAAAGGTTTAAACGCAATCCAAAATCATGTTACCGAGGATGAATTTAAAAAGATAGCCACATGTGAGACCTTAAAAGAGGCGTGAAAAATCTTACATGTGATTTATGAAGGCACTAACACTGTCAAAAACTCTAAAATCCAACGTTTAACTACTGAATTTGAAATGATTAAGATGAAATAGAATAAAACAATCACCAAATTCCATAGCAAGTTAAAAGACATAGTAAATTCTATACAACCTAGATGAAATCATCTCTGAACATCAAGTTGTTAAGAAAATACTTAGGTCTTTACCAGATCGTTTAATTCCGAAAATAATCGTTAATGAAGAGAGCAAAGATCTGAATTCTCTAAAAGAAAACGACCTCTTAAGATCACTTCAAACCTTTAAAGTTGATGTGCTCTTAAAATCATCATCCTAAAATAAGGACAAGAACATTGCCTTCAATGCTCAAAATCCCATAATTCTGACGTTGACAGTGATGGTGATGACCTAGACCTTAATGATGATAAGATGGCCATTCTAGCAAAAAATCTTGGAAAATTTCTTAGGTTGAATAAAAAGTTCAATAATCACTTTAATAAACCAAATGGAAACAATAACAAAGGAGGATCATCGAATCAAATAAGTAATCAAGGGTCAAAACCGCAGTTTGGGAATAATAACGCTAGAAAAGATGAGTGCTATGAATGCCATAGGAAAGGTCACTATGCTTGGGATTGTGAGACAAAACTCAACAAGCTTAGAAAGGCGAACCAAAATAACCGTTCCATGAATGCGACTCTTAGCGATGATGAGGATGGTTTGCAATCCTATGAAGAGCAACAATATACTGCTTTTGTCGCATGCCTAGGACAATCTTTAACTTCTTTTGATTCTAAAGAATAACAAATTATTAACTCTAACTCTTCTCACGAGTCAGACGATGCTTCCGATGATGATCATGGAGAAGAACTTGATTTTCAAACGGCCTATGACCAGATGTGTGAAGAGATGGTTAATACCAATAAGAGAAACATCAAATTGAACATTAAGCTAATTTTTTTTGATGAAAAGATAGATCTCTTAAGAAAGTGCAAAAGTTTAATCGGACTTTTGAAATTTGAGAAAGAAGCACTCTTGGTCAAAGTTTCTAAGGTTGAATCTTTAAGACTGTCGATACTTGAAGAGAACGATAAGCTCAAAGTCAACCTTACGTCCTTGGGTAAAGACAAAGAAAGCCTCGAGTCCAAAATTCAAAATCTTGAAAGAGAATTAAACGAGGCTAAGTCTGTTAAGGTTGAACTTAAGACTAGGTCAGAAAAACTTAATAAAATTTTGCTAGGACCAGTCCACTACTCGAATGATAGAGCAGGTATAGGCTTTGAAAAATATAATCCTTCCACTTTCCAAACAAAACCTATATTTGTGAAACCTTAAGAAACAGAAAAATCTACTCCCAAATCTCAAAATTCTAGGACATTTAAGTAGCATTATTCAATTCCAAAGAATTCTAGAGCTAAGAAACTCACTCCTAAGAAAACTTAAAATAAAATAAACTTTTAACCATATCTTTGCACTCATTGTCATTAGGAAAGTCACCTAAAAGAGTATTGTTATCAACTTAGGACTCCATCATATGTCTTCACACAATCAAACTATAGCCCACTGACTAGTTTTGATGAGCATCTTTCATACTTGGTCAACAAATCTGAATATCTCATTAAGAATCTAGAAATGACGTCTTTCCTTAGAAAGAATCTTAATAAAACAAAGACTAAGAAAATCAATAACACCAAACCCCCTTCACATAGTCAATCCAAATCTAAGCAAGTTTTGGTAAGAAAAGACTCCAATAAGTGTTATGTGATTCATATTGTTTTCAAAGCTCAAAATACATCTCTCTGGTATTTTGATAGTGGTTGTTTTAGACATATGACTAGAGACATAGCACTTTTCTCTAACATAATTGAGAACAAAGATAGTGCATTGCTGTTTGGGGATATAAGTAAATCAAACGTCCTTGAGAAATGACCTATTTCCAAATTCGATTTCCCAATTTTAAATGATGTTTTATTTGTGAAGGTTTGAAAGCTAATCTCATTAACATAAGCTAGTTGTGTGACAATAATCTTCGCGTAAACTTCACTACAAAAGAATGTGTGATTTTTAATTTTGATAGAAAGTGTGTTTTTCATGGAGAAAGATCGTTTGATAATTGCTATTGCATATTACCTTAGCCAATCGCTGTCTGCAACAATGTTACACTCAATAAGGGTGAGTTGTGCCATTAACGTCTAGGCCATATGAATTCCAAAGATCTCAACAATGTATCTAAAAAGAGTCTAGTACGTGGCCTACCATCACTAGGAACACCTTCATCTGAAGTATGTGGAATGTGTCAAAAAAAGGAAACAGATCCATAGTCTACATAAGAAGTCTGGATTTCTTGCTACTTCTCGAATTTTAGAATTAATCCATATGGATCTAATGAGTCCTACGTAAACAGAAAGCCTAGGTGGCAATAAATACATACTAGTGATGGTTGATGACTTTTTCAGATTTTCCCTTGTTTAATTCTGGCGGGAAAACACTGATGCTAGTGATTCCATTATTAGTGCCATTAGTTGATTCAAAATCAGAAAAAACTCACCATCACCTGCATTCGTAGTGACAACGGTGGATAATTCAAAAATTTAAATCTTATCGAATTTTGTGATCAACAAAGAGTTAAGCATGAATTATCCGCACCTTGCACTCCACAACAAAATGGCCTTATTGAAAGAAATAGCAGAACCATTCAAGAAATGGCTCGTTCTGTTCTCTTCGAAAAATAAGTTCCTAAGAGATTCTGATCTGAAGCAATCAATACTGCATGTCACATTGTGAATAGGGTTTATCTTCGTCCAGGTACAAATCAGACTCCTTATGAAATTTGGAATGGAAGAAAACCAAATTTGGCCTATTTTTCGTGTCTTTGGTAGTAAATGCTATATCCTTAAAGATCATGGAAATGCAGGGAAATTCGATTCTATGAGTGATGACATAATATTTTCAGGCTATCCTCCTACCAGTAGAGCTTATCGGGCATTCAATCTAAATACACACAAAATTGTTAAATCTATTAACATTGTTGTAGATGATAAAGCTGTGTGTAAGTTCAATGAGCCTCAAGTAGAATTCACAGATGTGTTTTAGTCTAGTGACGAAAGTGAATCTGAAAGTGAGACAGAAAGCAAATATGAGACAGAAGTTTATGATGATGACAATGCACCATCCTCCTTGGATGTTGATTCAACCCTGGCTGCTCACTTAAAATCAATTCACTTGTGAGAAACCTCATCGTCGGATGATGATGTATCTCTTTCTCAGGTTCAAAAGGTGTCGATACTTCTAAAATCATTGAAAATCCTTCTACTAATATAAAAACAAGTGCCCAAATCAGGAATGAAGTAGCTAATCATTACTACATTTCTCAAATTGAACCCAAGAACGTCAAAGAAGCTCTTCTTGATGAAAATTGGATTATGGCTATGCAAGAAGAATTGCTTCAATTCGAGAAAAATCAAGTGTGGGAGTTAGTTCCTTGTCCTAAATATACGAATGTCATTGGAACCAAGTGGATTTTCAAGAATAAGTTAAATGAATATGGTTTCATGACTAGAAATAAGGCGAGGTTAGTAGCTTAAGGTTACACACAAGTAGAAGGCATATATTTTGATGAGACCTTTGCTCTTGTGGCTAGGTTAGATTCCATTAGACTTCTTTTAGCTATAGCTTTCCACCTCATGTTTAAACTTTATCAAATGGATGTCAAAAGTGCCTTCTTGAATGGATACTTACAAGAGGAAGTATACATTGGGCAACCAAAAGGATTTCAAGATCCCAAATTCCTTGATCATGTTTATCACCCCTGAAAAGCCCTTTATGGTTTGAAACAAGCTCTTAGAGCTTGGTATGAGCGGTTAACTTTCTATCTCTTAGGGAAAGGGTCTACTAGGGGTAGCATATATAAGACTCTATTTGTTTGATATAAAAATAAGAGAATTTTTATAGCTTAAGTCTATGTGGCTGATATGGTCTTCGGATCCACAATATATGAACATACTCAAGAATTCGCCGATGTCACGGAAAGTGAATTTGAGATGAGTATGGTTAGTGAACAGACTTTCTTCCTAGCTCTTCAAATACATCAACGAAAGGATGGGATATTTACATCTCAAACTAAATATGCAAAAGAACTAGTGAAGAAATTTGGCTTGGAGAGCACGAAACAAGCTATCACTCCCATGAGTGTTGGCAAAAAGCTATCCAAAGATATTATTAGCAAGAATGTTAATCAAACTTTATTTCGAAGTATGATAGGTAGTCTTCTTTACCTAACTGCTAGTCGTCCTGATATTGCCTTAAGTGTGGGTGTATGCGCTCGATTTCAAGCTAGTTCCAAAGAGCCCTATCTCACAACTATTAAAAGAATTATCAAATACGTTAGTGGTACTCTAGACTATAGCATATGGTACTCTTTCGATACTAATGCTTATCTTTTTGTGTATTCCAACGCCGATTGGGCCAGGAATGTAGAAGATCAAAAAAGCACAACTAATTATTTTTTTTTCACAGGGACGTCTCTTGTTTCTTGGCATAGCAAGAAGAAAAATTGCATCTCTCTATCCATTGCTGAGGTTGAGTACACTGCAGCCGAAAGTTATTACACTCAACTTAAATGGATAAGATAAATGCTGAGTGATTACGGGATAGGTCAATACACCATGATTGTCTACTGTGACAATACGAGTACCATATGAATTTCTGAGAATCCTGTTTAGCATTCTAAGACCAAATTTATTAAGATTCGATAACATTTCATTCATGAGTTGGTCGAAGAAAAAGTTGTGTCCTTATCATATGTTCCTACTGAAAATTAGCCTGCAGATATTCTAACAAAACCCCTAAATAGCACCACTTTTCATAATCTTTGAAAATCTTTCGGTATTTGTCTTGTAGAATAAGCCTGGTAGGATTAGCATTGGTCAGTTTAGCTCTTTGCTTAGATACCGTTTGCTAGTTTGATGACATTTTGATTTGTCTTGCAAAATAATGTGTTACCCATAATTTCATATACGGTATTTACAATAAAAAGAGTTTTTGTGCACTTATCATGATTTATGATCAGTTTATCCTTATGCACTGTTGAAATACCATCCACAATCTTCTAATATTTTTATAACTGGTAGTATGTTAACTCAATCGCATAAGGGTCTTCTTGTAATTCCCTTTCATTTTCCATTGCACAATCTCCATGAATTTTTTTTGACAAATCACATGCGTTAAACTCTATGTGTTTTCGTCTTTAAATAAAATTTGACAGACTCATATATATTCTTTTTAGAGAGAAAAAGTCTAAGTATTGTGGTTGAATTTTGTGAACATATGGTGATGGTCATTTGAGTGATTTAAAGATCAAATAAAGTGAGGGAAAAATGTAGAGGGGATGGAAAAAGGCTACCATAGTGGCAAGATGACCGAAAGCTCCCAAAATGGTGTATAGCTGGCCTTCTCAAGGGGTGAAAGCCTCCATCAATTTGTTGGTTGCCTACAATAATGAGAAAAAAAAAGAAGGGAAGAGCAAATTGAAAGCAAAAAAGGAAGAAATAGTTGAAAATCTAATGTCTTAGAGGCTTTCTAAATTTCTATGCATACGAGTGTACATTTTTTCCGAAGCAAGTGTTTTCAAATGATTTTATGTTTGATCCAAACTTTGTGCACTATGGGATCTATATGTGAACTCCTTATCGGTTGGTTTACACATGTTAATATCTTGTCTTTTATTACGATACTCAATCAAGTGTATTTCCTCACTGCATGATTATTCAGACCATTCAAAATTCATAGACATCAGTGCAAAAAATTAAGTGTGCTGGCAGTTTTAATTGTCGGACCAGTCCAAGTTAGCAATAGTTGTACTGGTCCGACGCAATCTTTTCCAAGAAAATTTCCCTCATTGGACCAATCCAAGTTATCAAATCCTATACTGGTCCAGCGTCTGTGAATGCCGAACTAACTCCCGGGCAAAATCGTAACTTTGCACCAAAATCAAAATTTTCTAATATAACCGTCCATCTTCCCTCTTTCTCTCTAATTTCTGTAAACCAACATCTATTTTCCCTCCCTCATAAACCCTAGCCTTCTTCCATTGCCATCATCTATCACCATTAATCGAAGCTTCCTTGTCTCTAAGATTTGGCAAGTAATCTCTCACTTACTCTTCTAGGGTTTTCATTCTATCCATTTCTCATTATGTCTCTATTTTTTGGAATTGGTTTCTTCATGCTCTGTTTTTCATTAATTTTCATGGCTAGCACCAAGGGTTCAGAGAAGAACCCTGAAGGCTCAAATTCATTTCACTTTCCTCCTAACCTATCTCCTACTACCCCCTTGTCAAACGCCCATGTCACGATGGTGACTCATCGCCCCCACCTCCATCCAAGGGCAAAGGAAAAGGCAAGATTGTCAAAATCCTCAAACCCTTCTAGAGAAAATTAAGTCATGGCCGAATCTCACTTAGTTTCGGGTCAATTTTTCCCTCGATTCCATTATGAAAAGGAATCTCACACTTTGGGCAATCGTATTGCCAAAGTTCCTGTTACATGTGAAAGGATTTTCAATATTGATGCCTTTCGTACACATCAATCCAATCCTTCCATTCCTCCAAATATTTATAATTGGACCACTTCCCGTCATTGGGAAACTGTTTTGGTTAATCATGGCTGCTACCCGCTCATGGTTTGAGAATTATATTTTTGGGCTGTTATGATTCAAGCCACAAATGAGTCATACAGGATAGTGTCATGGGTTCGTGGAATAGATGTCCATATAGATGCGCAATCCATTAGTGATTTGTATTCCCTTCCATGCACTCATTGAAAATCCCCAATACCCATACTTTGCTTCCATAATGCCCATGCAATATGAATAATGTATTGTCTAAATTGATGGGTAATGTTCACGCCTGGGGTAATCTTATTCGTGTCTCCACCAGCTTTCTTAAGCCCGATTACCGCATGCTTCATTCTATTTTCCATTATTGCATATCTTCGAATTCTTATCATTCAGAGACGGGTCCTCGTGATGCCACTTTTCTTTATGCCGTTGGTAGGGATCACTTGATTGACTTAGCAGAGGTTTTGTTCACTCGAATTGTTGAGTGTCTCACTCATTACAAGGAGGGTTAAGCGTCCAAAATTGGGTTTGTGTTAGGCTCTCTCATCACCCGGATTATACTAAATTTGTGGAAAGTTATTATCTTTAAATCCGAATCTTTGGTTCATAATTCTAGAGGAACTTATAATCTCACTTCTTGGAAGAAGTCTTTGTCATAGGCACTTGTCTATATTCCTCCCGAACATGATGAAGATGATCCGTTTCTCGAAATGAAATCTTTGGGACAACATGGCTCTAAAAGCAAGATCATTCAAGGCTCCCCTCGCCAACGCATTCATTTCACCCCTTCATTCAAACAACCCGAAAAAAGGTGTAAAAGGGATGTTATGGCTTATTTTGAAGAAAATGGACTACATTGCTTCAATCCAATGAAGTTGACTCACAATCAGGTCAAATTTGGAAGTCAAATTCACCAAATTGGTTCTTATCTCGAGTTGGAGGGTTTTGTGGGTCCATTTGATGAAGAAGCTGGTGTGCCTAAAGTGCCGAGCAATCTTTTTAAAGAAAAAGAAGATGGTGGTTTTGATTCTGACTACAATGGCAAAAAATGGCTAGTTACTCTATTAGAACTTAGCTAGTTGTTTTCTACGTTACAATTTCTTCTTTTGGTTGATGATTGTCTTCGTTTTGAATATTTGTTATTGTCGCATCAAACTATATTTGCGTTTTTCGTATAATATCTATGGATATTTTTAACTGCACGTCTTACTTTATTCTATCTTTGTCTTTCTCCTGTGTTTGGCTATCCCTTACAAAAAGGGGGAGAAGATTGGTTATTTAATTTAGGGAGAGATAATGAATTGGATATGCTGTGTATTGAATTTCTTTAAGAAATTAGTGTTTTTTTTTTAATATTTTTTTTTATTATGCATAAGCTTCTCAAGGTGTTTTTGAGTTTGTGATGTTTCAAGACTTATTGTGATACAACCGCTGGAGATTTGAGGAATTGGCATGACTAAGTATCTAGTTTTGTTTGTTTAGACTCGATTGGTGTTATGTATTTGTAATTATGAGTGGGATCACGTCATTATGATTATTAGGTCACTGAGTCTGTATAGGTTGTATGGTGTTTTATTTCGAAATAGCCAAAAGGGGAGTTTATAAGGTGTATTAGCATTGGCATTATTTCGATAACAAAAACACCAAATTTTCTTGTATGATATTGAGTTAATTCAAATTCAAAATGAAAACTATAAGAATGTCAAGCTGCCAAGATTTGATTTCAAAAGATTCAAAATGGTAAGCTTGGTAAGAGTGTTTGATTCACTTAGGTGGTGATGTGTTTATTTGGAAATAAACTTTAAAAATCATGTCATGCTTTTCGGACTGGTAAAGTGATTGTACTTGGACCGGTCCGGTGTTTAAATTCTCAAGGAATTGAATTTCGAATTTCGGACGGGTACAGGAGCTGTAGTTAGACCAGTTCGGCGTTTCTGCTGTTCTTCAATTTTCTTACACTGTGGACCGGTCGAGCTCTCGACAATTTGGACCGAACCGGCAAGGATTTTTCTGGGCAATTTTTTTTTCGTAAATACAATGTTAATTTAGTATGTTTCCTATTTCAACTAGGAGATAGACTCTTTGTTCTCTATAAATTAACTATGAGAGTGACATATCAATTAACGCTCTTTTCATATCAAAAGTTTTATTTTTAAGATGGCAATTTTGACATCACACCACCTAGGGTTTTGAATCAACACTTCATGCCAATCTAATTATTCTTCCTTAAAAGAACAAAGATCCCAGACCTACTATTGAAGCGTGAGCTGTCAAGGAGATCAGAACGAGTCCGAGGCGTGTGATACGCTGTGTTCCAAATCGAGAGATTCGAGGAGGAAGCTGCTGCACTAGAGGTTACTTCTAGAGGTATTCTTGAGCGATTCAAGACTTGTACGTCTAGTCAGTTAGTGATTAATCAAGTTTGTACCTCTGTAATTTTAATAGTGAAATTGTTTGTTGTGGATTAGTTCTGCATTGCAGGGGTATCTTGTTATATCATGTCTTAATTGTTTGTGATTGATTGTTTGGTGTTCTTATGCATGCTATATAAGATTTAACAAGCTTTCTGAATTAAAATATGTTAGAATCTTGAGTTTAAATTCTGCTACGTTATAAAACTAACGACCCATGAGTCCACCACTAACACCACCCTATCCAGTGAGCTTCCTGTCACCGCTGAATCTAGCTCATCATCCACTGAATCAAGTACTGCATCTTCCGCACCTACAGCGAACTATCCTAATGACACCGACTCATCCAACGATCATGTCGGTCAACCTACCCCTCCTTGCCAATCCACCCACGTAAAATAACTTCCTCATCATCTTCGTGACTACCATTGTTATTCCACTATCTTCACTCATCATGAACATTCTTCTTATAAATAGGTTAATTCTAACATTTTATGGCAGCAAGCAATGTTTGAGGAATTACAAGCCTTAGAAAAAGCTCAAACTTGGAAAATGGTCAATCTTCCTCCAGGAAAAACAGCAATGGGGTGTAAATAGGTCTACAAGATCAAAACCATATCAGATGGTTCCATTGACCAATATAAGGCTCGACTAGTTACAGAAGCTTTTAATTAGGAATATGACATTGATTACAAGGAAACTTTTGCCCCTGTTGCCCGCTTAACCTCTATCAAAAGTCTTTTTGCTGTTGATGCTATTCGAAAATGGGAACTATTTCAGATAGATATGAAGAATACATTTCTAAATAGTGATCTTTCTGAAAAGTCTACATGAAACCTCCTACGAGAGTTCATCATTCCGCCTCTCAAGTGTGCAAGCTTTGACATGCTTTATATGGTCTCCAGTAAGCTCCCTGTGCATGGTTCGAAAAGTTTAGTTCTACTATTCAAACACTAGGCTTAACCTCTAGTGTTCACGATTATAGACTCTTCATTAGAAAAAGGATATTGGTATTGCATTTTTGATTCTTTATGTAGATGACATGATTGTTACTAGAGATGATGTTAGCGGTATTGCATCCCTCTCAGTGATGCTACTTTGTATCGACAGGTAGTTGGAAGTCTGGTTTATCTCACTGTCACTCGTCCAGATATTGCGTATGCCGTCCACATCGTTAGTCAGTTTATGTCTGTTCCAAGATGCACTAATTATACCATTGTTCTCCACATTCTCAGATACATCAAACGGATAATGTTTCACGGTCTGAATTTTTCATCTACCTTTTCCCTTGAGCTTCGTGGCTATTCTAATTCCGACTGGGCCGGTGATCCAATTGATAGGCATTCAACTACCGACTATTGTATTTTCTTAGGAGACTCACTCATCTCTTGGCGTAGTAAGAAACAATCACTCATTTCCTGCTCAAGTATAGAAGTAGAATATCGTGTCCTTGCTGACACCACTCAGGAACTTGTGTGGCTACATTGGCTCGTCTCAGATATGGGAATTCCTCAAAACCTTCCGATTGTCATTGGGTGTGATAATCAAAGTGCAATCCAGATTGCTCACAATGATGTCTTTCATAAACGGACGAAGTATGTTGAGATTGACTGTCACTTCATTTGCCAAAATGTGTCTTGCAAAACTGTTCGTCTTAACTCCATCTCCTCCACAGATCAACCAGTCGACATCTTTACTAAAATTCATTTGCCAAGTCACTTTCAACATCTACTTTCCAAACACAAGATGACATCTCATTTACCACATTGAGTTTGCTTCGGGGGGGGGGGGGGGGAGGTTTAGAATATTGTAGACTATTCTTCGTGATTTGTGTACATATTAGCTTACCATACTTAGTCTTCACAATCTATTAATTATGATATAGAGAATTAGGGTTCTCTTTCCTTTATAGTTGTCTATCATGTCCCTATAAACCAAGCTTCTTGGCCCAGTGGTATAACATTACCACTGGGACAACCTTGGGTCCACTTGGAACTCCCAGGGTCGATTCCCGGTATTGTCAAAATAATGCTTGGGGATTAGCCACGAACCGCGAATGGGGATTAGTCGAGGTGCGTAAAAGTTTGTCTGGACACCCCGTGGGGAGCCAAAAAAAAATATATGAAGGGTCTTCTATTGTATTATTTCGATCATTCAATCTTAACACAAATTGTCCTTCTCCCATCTTTGTTATTACTCTAACATGATAAAATGTTCAAATTTCTTTCGGGTAGATACTCGGAATATAAGACGGCAACACACCGAAGTGAGTTTTTATTTTTCTTTAATTTCTTGATTTTTGGTTTATGAATGAAAAAAACATATAGTTATTTGAGTGACTAACTAATAACGTTTTGTTATGCAGTTTCGTGGAAGAGAAAAAATGGGCTTAAATATCCAACTCTTTCATCAAAAAAGCTATTGGACGCTGGATACAAGCATAAGTATGGGTTTGAGGAAATATTGAGCGGGATTCAAATTTTAAAGGGGTCAAATTTAACCCTATAATATATATATATATATATATATATATATATATATTTAAACAGTTAAAACAATATGAAAAAAATTTAAATTAATAATAGAGCAAATATATTAACGCAACACAATACCAATGAAAATATTAATTATAATTACAATAACATTATATGATGTTTCATTAAACTAGATTTAACTAAAATTAAATCCAAATTTATCAAAATTGGGGCTAACTAAAATTGGGGCTAAAGTTATTAGGATATTTAATCAAAGATCAACTAACAAGAAACAAAATATAGGATCAAAGATCTAACAAAACCATCAAACTTGGTCCAGTGGTTATGGCCTAAGCTCAGCTCTGGGATTAACTGGGAGGTCCTGAGATGCAAAACATTACGTGGCCAACAAGGAATTTGATCTAACCTGCAAATGAGGATTAGTCAAGATGCACTACCTCTGCTGGTCTCTTAGGCGACGTACTTTATATGTCGCCCAAGTATGTAAATACGTCGCCTAAGATTTGGGCGACGTAGTATACGTCGCCTAAACCGCGTCGCCTAAGGTGTGGGGCGACGTAGGCAAATACTTACGTTGCTTAAAAAGTCTCTAAGGCGACGTAATAATTAACTACGTCGCCTATAAAGTCAAAGTCAACTTTTCTTTGATTAGATCTTAGGCGACGTAAGTATTTACATACGTCGTCTAAGTTTTCTACTTGGGCAACGTAGGTATTTACATACGTCTCCTAAGTTGCATACTTAGGCGACGTAGGTATTTACATACGTCGCCTAAGTGTCCTACTTGGGCAACGTATATATTTACATACGTCGCCTAAGTTGCCTACTTGGGCGACATAGGTATTTACATACGTCGCCTAAGTGTCCTACTTGGCAACGTATATATTTACATATGTCGCCTAAGTTGCCTACTTGGGCGACATAGGTATTTACATGCGTCGCCTAAGTTGCCTACTTGGGCGACGTATGTACATACATATGTCGCCTAAGGTCAAAGTCAACTTTCTTTAGGCGACGTGTGTATTTACCTACGTCGTCTAAGGTAAAAAAATCAAAAAGTTAAACTATCCTTTGGGCGACATGGAATTATTTCTACGTCGCCTAAGTGTAAAAAAATTGGTAGATTCTGCTTGTTACTCTCTGCAGCCCATCAATACAAATAACTTGCATTGGCAACCAATACAACCTACCCAATCATTCATATTTTCATTCATTCAAACATTCAAAGAAAAATTCCTTTCATTTCCTCTAACAAGATGAATATTACAAAGAGGGAAATTTTAGTGAATGGATAATACAACAGTAGCACTCAATCGCCCAAACAATAATCACACAACCTTAAAAAGAATATTTCTCACATGAAACTAAAATCAAGGGTAGAATGAAATAAAGTACTCCTATCAAACTAGGTAGTAGTAGTTCTTAAAGATATGGTGAAAGACCATGAGAGGTCTTGGCGGCTGCCGATGGGGTCAGAACTGGCTGGCTGCCAGAATTTGTGGTCGGAGCTCTAGCGGTCCCTGTCGTGGATGGCGGGGTAAGGGCTGGATTTGCATCAGCCTCTGGTGCCAAAGTAGGCGACACTGCTCCAGGAACTGGATATCAAAAATAAATAAACAAGATTCATAATTAATGATATCTTAACTAGAAAAGTGTGAAAATCTATAAAACAACGAAAGAAAAACAAAATGTATATTTTTAGTGGAGAAAAAAAATATCTCTAAAAGTAAAGATTTCCTTGAAAAAAATTAAAAAATCATTGGGATTACCCTTAGACCAAAATTTTAACATGTGGGAATTGAAACAAAGGGTTCTTTTTGGTGAAGCCTTATTTTCTTTTAGTGCAAAAAGTGGCAATACCTATAGGACCGGGTGGTGAGGCTCTGGGAGATGGAGTTGGACTTAGAGCAGCTGGACCTGTACCATTCAAATATAGACAATTAAGATTTAATATAAATATATATAGCTTGCTGTATGTCATATTCTTTTAAAAGCTCAAATGTTGTAAGATATTATCACACTTATTTACTAACAATGCTTTATAAAATCAATTTTAGGAAACAAATTCACATTTGAGAATCAAAAGAATATGAAATTTCTATGTATGTTACCTGGAGCTGGAATAGGTGAGCCAGCGGCTGCAATTTGGGAAAGAAAACAAAGAGGGACAAATTAGTACTAGTAATCGATCACAACAAAATTTGTTGTTTAGAGAGAATAAATTTGTTATAAAATTCTTTGTAATGTGAAATTGTGATAAAAGGAATACATTCCAGTATAAAAAAGGTAGAACTTTACCATCACCAGCTACATCATTTGTAGCATTTGCAACCTGTTTTACAAGGCTTGCACCGATATTCTTGATTTTGTCCTTAAATTCGCTGCTCTTTGCAACAGTCATCCCATTTTTCGTTAATTTCGGAGCCCCAAAACATTGTTCAATCACCACATTACGCCCCTTCAGTCAAAAAAACACCAACACTAATGGTTGTTAATCATACTTAAAAAATTATTTTTTGAAGAAAAAGATATATATATATATATAGTTCAACAAGACAAGGCTAGAACTTGCCCCTAAAGTCGACTTGCTTTTGTTCCTCTGGCCAAAAGGCCCAAATTTTGGCACCCAAAGTTTAAAGAGGAAAAGCCTGGAGTAATACATATGCCACCCAAAGTTTATATCAAATTTTCCAATACGAAACTAAAAAAAAAACACTATCTAATTTACAAAGAAAGCAAGACGGGAGAGGTTGACGGTTCATAAGCATTAACCGGAAGCAAACCTTTTCATAGCTTGAGGCAGTATCTTGAGCTCAACTTAGTAAGAGTCTCAGCATGCTCTGGTGGAGTTCCCTTGTTGCAAAATACTTCATTCCAGATCCTCTGCACATCTGTTAAGAAAACAAAAGAAAAGAAAAGAAAAAAAGAATTCCAATTCTCTCAATTTCTGTATTTCGTTTCAAACAACAAACATATGCCATCTTTATATAGGATTCAAATCATTAACTACAAAGAACATCCCGTTTACTCATCAGTATTTTCTATTTTACGGAAATTGTAGAGGAAAGCTAATTTTAAGGCCTGGCCATGAAAGCAATTCCAATTTCCTCGCTATAACTTCTCAAAATGTATAATAAACCCTCGAAATCAACCAAGCCAAACAGACCCAACTAAAATGTTTCTACTTTTACAACTCAAATCAACCAAGCAAAGCAAAAAAAAAATTTCTTTTTGAGAAGTAAAAAGGAGTCAAAAGCTCTACCAATCCTGTGCAGCTAGGCGGGCACTTCTATGACACTACCACGATTGCAAAAATTAAGGTGGTTGAGAAATGAATCAGTGCAAGTATATTGACAGTTTCTTACAACTCGGAGGGGGGGAGAGGACTGCGGTGAGGGAGAGAGTGAGGGCTTGCTACCGGCGAGTGGGAGAGGAGGTATCTTGGCGAGGGAGAGCGAGAGGTGGGAAGGTCGGCTCCGGAAATGGATGGCGAGGAGAGGACGGATCAGGGGAAGGAGAGGGCGTTAGGTTAGAAAAATTGAAATTGGGATGGAGGGTTTAATTTATACCATTATCTTAGGCGACGTAGTTATTTAACCTACGTTGCCTAAGTTAATTTAAAAATTTTAAATTATTTAAATTTTTCGTGAAAATTTGAGAGGGAAAAATATTTTACGTCGCTTAGGTTATTCTCACGCGACATACTAAGTAAAGATATGTCACCCAAGTTAATCTTAGGCGACGTACTTATAATTTATATGTCGCTTAAGAGTTTTTTTTTTAAAAAAATTTAAATAATTTTCAAGTGAATATTAGTTTAATAAATGAATTACATAATTAAATATTATACAACAATTACATAATTAAGATCCATTGTTATTATAATATTATGTATATATACATGCAACAATTACATAATTATAATGCAAACAAGTTATTATATGCATGTACAAAAGATTATTCAGTTTATATCTATCGTTAATTCTATATACACTTACTTTGTAATATGTGTAGATTCAAGAACGAAAATACCCGAATTAATGAAGAAATATCCTCACAAATTAGATCTGAAAATGTCAACAGATTCGAGTATTCACAGCAGATTCGAGTATTCACAGCAGGTCACAGCAACAAATCCGAGTACACAGTACCGAGTAGAACACCATACAGCAGATCTGCAATACACAATGGATTCAAAATACGCACGGTAGTACATATTTGACCAACTAAGTGCTTCAAATATAGTACACGTGTGCAATAAGTTCAATACTAGTGACATGCTCTACATACATGTAATATGATTCTTAATAATTACTTACATTAAGAAGATGCATTTGATCCAATGGTAAATGAATGTGTTCTTTATATCCCTCAATTAACATTATTATGATTTTTCTAAATTTATTTTGAAATGATCTTAGGCGACGTAGAAACTATAATTACGTCGCCTAAGGTTTATCTTAGGCGAAGGAGGATATACCTACGTCGCCTAAGATTTTCTAGGGCAACGTATGTGATATTACGTCGCCTAAGAATTTCTTAGGCGACGTAGAAACTATACATGCGTCGCCTAAGATTTATCTTAGGCAACATAAGTAAAAAGGATACGTCACCTAAGAAATTCTAGGGCAACATAGGATATACCTACGTCGCCTAAGATTTTATAGAGCAACGGAGGATATACGTACGTCGCCTAAGATTTTATGAGGCGACGGAGGATATACATACGTCGCCTAAGAAATTCTAGGGCGACGTAAGATATTCATACGTCGCCTAAGATTTTATAAGGCGACGGAGGATATACATACGTCGCCTAAGAATTTTTTGGGCGACGTGATATTATTACGTCGCCTAGGTTATTCTTAAGCGACGTAGGCTATTGCTTACGTCGCCCAAGGGCCATATTGGTGTAGTGATGCGTGAAAGTTGGTCTAGATGTATTGCCATGTATAAAAAACCTTGACAGAGACTGCAAAGAGGAAGAGCCGGAGTGGGAGAATTTACAACAAAAATGGGTATGTATTAGGAGTACTCTGGTCTTTGGACTTGAAGAGGAGAAAAATAAAAAAATTTAAAAACCATTTTACTCATTTCAATTTGATTTAGCCGGACGAAGAAGGTGAAGTACTGGCCTTCTGGCCCTAGCAATTTTTTTTTTCTTTTATTTATTTTATATTATATAAGATCCTTCAATGTGTCCTAAATAGATTTAAAACCATTTTTGGTAGGATTCGAATTGAATATCCAGAAATAAGAAAACTGGGCAGAAAAATAATTGCCATAAATAAACTTTTAAAAGTATTCACGAGTAAAAGTTTTAAAATGCCTTACTTGTAATCGAGCGAGTATGTAAACATATACTCGCTTGTCATAGGGTGAGTAACATGCATTTACCCACACATCATCTGGCAAATGAAAAATATAATGTTATCAATTCTTATATTTAGTAAAGTATGGAAAGTATTTAGGTAGAGGTATTGTTGTCCAAAATTTTTGTAATAAATACTAGGTAATCACAAGAGAAAATCAATCCCATAAGTTTTAAGAGGGGTGATCTTATCCTCTACTTTCCCCTCTCTCAGGAAAGTTTTTCCCGAATTTGTACTTACCAAACAAAAGAAAAGAAAGCATTTCCTTTCCCGAATCCTCAAATACGTAAACCAAACGATGCCTCAAGGTAAAGTGGACATATGTCTCATTGTGAAATTCAATGCCTACCACGAAAATATGTAAAATCAAAATTGAACATCGGAAATATGTTTTTTTATTGTTAATTTTTTTTTTGTTCTGAATTAATTAAGGATCTATATTAGATTTTCACACTTGTTTTAAGAATGCATTGATTTTATCATAGTCGTTAGTTAAAATAAAAATTATTTGTTGTAATAAGCTTGATATGTTAATTATATTCTAAAAAGAAAGTATGCTATTAATTTCGAATATCTCAAATCAAATAATGGACTATAACTGGGACGAAGCCACAGAAAATACAATTTGGGCCCTTATTTTTTCAGTTCTTATTTTAATGTACTGTTTAAAATTTTGGGCTTTTCTGTAATTTTAAAAAATATTGTAACAAGGACGACTCCACTTTACGCACCCTCAATTGGCCTGGTGCAGTAGTAATATTAATTATGCAGTAGTAATAATAATAATAATAATAATAATATGATGTGATAATTTTAAAGGGACATAAAAAATGAACACGCATGCATAAAAATAAAATATACACATGTATTACATGTGCACCCGTATTTAATTAATATAAAATGACACTAAATTTTGGAAGATTTTTTATTTTGCCCATGTATATGTATTTATCTTATATTTAAAAATGTGAGTTAACATAACTTGAACCCATGAATTTCAGGTTAAAAATAAAAATATCTTACCATTAAACTAACAAATACTTTTATATTTAACTAGTCATAGTGCACGTGTTGCATGTGACTATGCAGTGAGTAATACATTTATAACTTGAATTAGAAAGAATTATATATGAAGGTCATGATTTGAAAAAAAAAATGTTCAAGGTACATAAAAAACTGGAAATAAAACCCTGGCAAATATTATTTTTCATCGAGAGGTATCAATACTTCTTGTTTTATTTCTATGGCCCCCCCTAGAATTTGTCATGTTAGCATGTAAATTTATTTAAACAAAATATTGTTGTTAAACCACTTTTAACTTATTCTAAAACAAATAATGTATCGGGTGATTGTATATTCTACTTTATATATAACATATTTTTACGGTTGAACCCCAATCTACTTTAATAAAAAGAGCTACCCTCTAGTTCTTGTAATATTTTAGATATTATTTGCTTCTAGCATTCAATTGTACATATATACCTTAGCTGCGTAAGACAATTCTAATGTAGGAAGTATAAAGAAAAAAAATAATAAATAAATAAAAACTTACTCCTCAAAGAAATACAAAAAAACATTTATGGTATATATATTTTGAATACCTTAGAAGTTAATTATGCTTTTAATAGATTTTGTTGTTTACTAAACCACCAAAAAATTGTTAGTCGATTCTTTTATGTTAATAAGATCTTTTATTTTCTGATATTTAATTTAGTTACTAAGCTTGTTAATACTTTACAATTGCATATAATTAATCATAAGAAAGTTGCCTCACATGTCTATTATCTATTTTTTTTTTGTGCAGTAGGTAATTTTTTTTTCTCTTGAGGAAGTTATATTTATATAGGAATGGTATCTATTAGTTAGTTCATGCTAGACTTGGATTTTGGATTTTTTCCTTATAAATATTTATTAAACTTGTTAGATTTATTTCAAGTTAGCATATTCTAAGAGTAAATTGATTGTAGTGCAAATTATACAAAAATAAACAAATTCATATTATTCCGAGAGTAATTTGATTGGTGTGCAAATTATACTAAAATAAACAAATTTACAATTTAGAGTAAATGCAAGTTTAAATCATCTAATATATGTACATCAACATTGGAGAACTTATCATTGTATCATGTACAAAAACAAACTTAATTGCAGAATAACTGGAGATAAATTACTTAAAGAGAATCGGTTAGGAATAGAGTACTCTATTTTTATTGTTTTTTCACTTAAAAAATGCTACTCTATTTGGTTATTAATTAAGAATATTTATTCTACTCAACTTAATTTAAGGTCTAGTTAGGACTCTCGTTCTCCCTTTCACATTGTAACTATTATTAATATCAATTAGACATTCACTCATACCCTCGTATATGACTCTTGGTCCGGAGCAAAATTAGAGGGGGGGCCTACTTGGGCTGCAACCCACCCCAAAAGAAATAATTGTTGCCGGCACTTGTATAAAAGGTAGCCTAACTCACTAATACTTATATTTAATTTGTATATTAGCGTATTATCCAATACCCATTGTCCATTACTTGTGGGTCATTCAAAATAAGTAATATTACATAAATTTGAAATTTTATTGTTTAATATTTTTAACTTTGTATTTTCTTGTTTTTGTTGGAATTGAAATTCACAAGAAGTCATATCTAATTTTAATGTTTTTTCATCTTCAGGGATATAAATTTTAATGTTTGTGATATTAGTCTTTTATTCTCTAAGAATTCCCATCAATAGTCTTTTATTTTCTTGATATTAGTCTTTTCTTGATTTTTGGTTTATGAATGAAAAAAACATATAGTTATTTGAGTGACTAACTAATAACGTTTTGTTATGCAGTTTCGTGGAAGAGAAAAAATGGGCTTAAATATCCAACTCTTTCATCAAAAAAGCTATTGGACGCTGGATACAAGCATAAGTATGGGTTTGAGGAAATATTGAGCGGGATTCAAATTTTAAAGGGGTCAAATTTAACCCTATAATATATATATATATATATATATATATATATATATATATATTTAAACAGTTAAAACAATATGAAAAAAATTTAAATTAATAATAGAGCAAATATATTAACGCAACACAATACCAATGAAAATATTAATTATAATTACAATAACATTATATGATGTTTCATTAAACTAGATTTAACTAAAATTAAATCCAAATTTATCAAAATTGGGGCTAACTAAAATTGGGGCTAAAGTTATTAGGATATTTAATCAAAGATCAACTAACAAGAAACAAAATATAGGATCAAAGATCTAACAAAACCATCAAACTTGGTCCAGTGGTTATGGCCTAAGCTCAGCTCTGGGATTAACTGGGAGGTCCTGAGATGCAAAACATTACGTGGCCAACAAGGAATTTGATCTAACCTGCAAATGAGGATTAGTCAAGATGCACTACCTCTGCTGGTCTCTTAGGCGACGTACTTTATATGTCGCCCAAGTATGTAAATACGTCGCCTAAACCGCGTCGCCTAAGGTGTGGGGCGACGTAGGCAAATACTTACGTTGCTTAAAAAGTCTCTAAGGCGACGTAATAATTAACTACGTCGCCTATAAAGTCAAAGTCAACTTTTCTTTGATTAGATCTTAGGCGACGTAAGTATTTACATACGTCGTCTAAGTTTTCTACTTGGGCAACGTAGGTATTTACATACGTCTCCTAAGTTGCATACTTAGGCGACGTAGGTATTTACATACGTCGCCTAAGTGTCCTACTTGGGCAACGTATATATTTACATACGTCGCCTAAGTTGCCTACTTGGGCGACATAGGTATTTACATACGTCGCCTAAGTGTCCTACTTGGCAACGTATATATTTACATATGTCGCCTAAGTTGCCTACTTGGGCGACATAGGTATTTACATGCGTCGCCTAAGTTGCCTACTTGGGCGACGTATGTACATACATATGTCGCCTAAGGTCAAAGTCAACTTTCTTTAGGCGACGTGTGTATTTACCTACGTCGTCTAAGGTAAAAAAATCAAAAAGTTAAACTATCCTTTGGGCGACATGGAATTATTTCTACGTCGCCTAAGTGTAAAAAAATTGGTAGATTCTGCTTGTTACTCTCTGCAGCCCATCAATACAAATAACTTGCATTGGCAACCAATACAACCTACCCAATCATTCATATTTTCATTCATTCAAACATTCAAAGAAAAATTCCTTTCATTTCCTCTAACAAGATGAATATTACAAAGAGGGAAATTTTAGTGAATGGATAATACAACAGTAGCACTCAATCGCCCAAACAATAATCACACAACCTTAAAAAGAATATTTCTCACATGAAACTAAAATCAAGGGTAGAATGAAATAAAGTACTCCTATCAAACTAGGTAGTAGTAGTTCTTAAAGATATGGTGAAAGACCATGAGAGGTCTTGGCGGCTGCCGATGGGGTCAGAACTGGCTGGCTGCCAGAATTTGTGGTCGGAGCTCTAGCGGTCCCTGTCGTGGATGGCGGGGTAAGGGCTGGATTTGCATCAGCCTCTGGTGCCAAAGTAGGCGACACTGCTCCAGGAACTGGATATCAAAAATAAATAAACAAGATTCATAATTAATGATATCTTAACTAGAAAAGTGTGAAAATCTATAAAACAACGAAAGAAAAACAAAATGTATATTTTTAGTGGAGAAAAAAAATATCTCTAAAAGTAAAGATTTCCTTGAAAAAAATTAAAAAATCATTGGGATTACCCTTAGACCAAAATTTTAACATGTGGGAATTGAAACAAAGGGTTCTTTTTGGTGAAGCCTTATTTTCTTTTAGTGCAAAAAGTGGCAATACCTATAGGACCGGGTGGTGAGGCTCTGGGAGATGGAGTTGGACTTAGAGCAGCTGGACCTGTACCATTCAAATATAGACAATTAAGATTTAATATAAATATATATAGCTTGCTGTATGTCATATTCTTTTAAAAGCTCAAATGTTGTAAGATATTATCACACTTATTTACTAACAATGCTTTATAAAATCAATTTTAGGAAACAAATTCACATTTGAGAATCAAAAGAATATGAAATTTCTATGTATGTTACCTGGAGCTGGAATAGGTGAGCCAGCGGCTGCAATTTGGGAAAGAAAACAAAGAGGGACAAATTAGTACTAGTAATCGATCACAACAAAATTTGTTGTTTAGAGAGAATAAATTTGTTATAAAATTCTTTGTAATGTGAAATTGTGATAAAAGGAATACATTCCAGTATAAAAAAGGTAGAACTTTACCATCACCAGCTACATCATTTGTAGCATTTGCAACCTGTTTTACAAGGCTTGCACCGATATTCTTGATTTTGTCCTTAAATTCGCTGCTCTTTGCAACAGTCATCCCATTTTTCGTTAATTTCGGAGCCCCAAAACATTGTTCAATCACCACATTACGCCCCTTCAGTCAAAAAAACACCAACACTAATGGTTGTTAATCATACTTAAAAAATTATTTTTTGAAGAAAAAGATATATATATATATATAGTTCAACAAGACAAGGCTAGAACTTGCCCCTAAAGTCGACTTGCTTTTGTTCCTCTGGCCAAAAGGCCCAAATTTTGGCACCCAAAGTTTAAAGAGGAAAAGCCTGGAGTAATACATATGCCACCCAAAGTTTATATCAAATTTTCCAATACGAAACTAAAAAAAAAACACTATCTAATTTACAAAGAAAGCAAGACGGGAGAGGTTGACGGTTCATAAGCATTAACCGGAAGCAAACCTTTTCATAGCTTGAGGCAGTATCTTGAGCTCAACTTAGTAAGAGTCTCAGCATGCTCTGGTGGAGTTCCCTTGTTGCAAAATACTTCATTCCAGATCCTCTGCACATCTGTTAAGAAAACAAAAGAAAAGAAAAGAAAAAAAGAATTCCAATTCTCTCAATTTCTGTATTTCGTTTCAAACAACAAACATATGCCATCTTTATATAGGATTCAAATCATTAACTACAAAGAACATCCCGTTTACTCATCAGTATTTTCTATTTTACGGAAATTGTAGAGGAAAGCTAATTTTAAGGCCTGGCCATGAAAGCAATTCCAATTTCCTCGCTATAACTTCTCAAAATGTATAATAAACCCTCGAAATCAACCAAGCCAAACAGACCCAACTAAAATGTTTCTACTTTTACAACTCAAATCAACCAAGCAAAGCAAAAAAAAAAATTTCTTTTTGAGAAGTAAAAAGGAGTCAAAAGCTCTACCAATCCTGTGCAGCTAGGCGGGCACTTCTATGACACTACCACGATTGCAAAAATTAAGGTGGTTGAGAAATGAATCAGTGCAAGTATATTGACAGTTTCTTACAACTCGGAGGGGGGGAGAGGACTGCGGTGAGGGAGAGAGTGAGGGCTTGCTACCGGCGAGTGGGAGAGGAGGTATCTTGGCGAGGGAGAGCGAGAGGTGGGAAGGTCGGCTCCGGAAATGGATGGCGAGGAGAGGACGGATCAGGGGAAGGAGAGGGCGTTAGGTTAGAAAAATTGAAATTGGGATGGAGGGTTTAATTTATACCATTATCTTAGGCGACGTAGTTATTTAACCTACGTTGCCTAAGTTAATTTAAAAATTTTAAATTATTTAAATTTTTCGTGAAAATTTGAGAGGGAAAAATATTTTACGTCGCTTAGGTTATTCTCACGCGACATACTAAGTAAAGATATGTCACCCAAGTTAATCTTAGGCGACGTACTTATAATTTATATGTCGCTTAAGAGTTTTTTTTTAAAAAAATTTAAATAATTTTCAAGTGAATATTAGTTTAATAAATGAATTACATAATTAAATATTATACAACAATTACATAATTAAGATCCATTGTTATTATAATATTATGTATATATACATGCAACAATTACATAATTATAATGCAAACAAGTTATTATATGCATGTACAAAAGATTATTCAGTTTATATCTATCGTTAATTCTATATACACTTACTTTGTAATATGTGTAGATTCAAGAACGAAAATACCCGAATTAATGAAGAAATATCCTCACAAATTAGATCTGAAAATGTCAACAGATTCGAGTATTCACAGCAGATTCGAGTATTCACAGCAGGTCACAGCAACAAATCCGAGTACACAGTACCGAGTAGAACACCATACAGCAGATCTGCAATACACAATGGATTCAAAATACGCACGGTAGTACATATTTGACCAACTAAGTGCTTCAAATATAGTACACGTGTGCAATAAGTTCAATACTAGTGACATGCTCTACATACATGTAATATGATTCTTAATAATTACTTACATTAAGAAGATGCATTTGATCCAATGGTAAATGAATGTGTTCTTTATATCCCTCAATTAACATTATTATGATTTTTCTAAATTTATTTTGAAATGATCTTAGGCGACGTAGAAACTATAATTACGTCGCCTAAGGTTTATCTTAGGCGAAGGAGGATATACCTACGTCGCCTAAGATTTTCTAGGGCAACGTATGTGATATTACGTCGCCTAAGAATTTCTTAGGCGACGTAGAAACTATACATGCGTCGCCTAAGATTTATCTTAGGCAACATAAGTAAAAAGGATACGTCACCTAAGAAATTCTAGGGCAACATAGGATATACCTACGTCGCCTAAGATTTTATAGAGCAACGGAGGATATACGTACGTCGCCTAAGATTTTATGAGGCGACGGAGGATATACATACGTCGCCTAAGAAATTCTAGGGCGACGTAAGATATTCATACGTCGCCTAAGATTTTATAAGGCGACGGAGGATATACATACGTCGCCTAAGAATTTTTTGGGCGACGTGATATTATTACGTCGCCTAGGTTATTCTTAAGCGACGTAGGCTATTGCTTACGTCGCCCAAGGGCCATATTGGTGTAGTGATGCGTGAAAGTTGGTCTAGATGTATTGCCATGTATAAAAAACCTTGACAGAGACTGCAAAGAGGAAGAGCCGGAGTGGGAGAATTTACAACAAAAATGGGTATGTATTAGGAGTACTCTGGTCTTTGGACTTGAAGAGGAGAAAAATAAAAAAATTTAAAAACCATTTTACTCATTTCAATTTGATTTAGCCGGACGAAGAAGGTGAAGTACTGGCCTTCTGGCCCTAGCAATTTTTTTTTTCTTTTATTTATTTTATATTATATAAGATCCTTCAATGTGTCCTAAATAGATTTAAAACCATTTTTGGTAGGATTCGAATTGAATATCCAGAAATAAGAAAACTGGGCAGAAAAATAATTGCCATAAATAAACTTTTAAAAGTATTCACGAGTAAAAGTTTTAAAATGCCTTACTTGTAATCGAGCGAGTATGTAAACATATACTCGCTTGTCATAGGGTGAGTAACATGCATTTACCCACACATCATCTGGCAAATGAAAAATATAATGTTATCAATTCTTATATTTAGTAAAGTATGGAAAGTATTTAGGTAGAGGTATTGTTGTCCAAAATTTTTGTAATAAATACTAGGTAATCACAAGAGAAAATCAATCCCATAAGTTTTAAGAGGGGTGATCTTATCCTCTACTTTCCCCTCTCTCAGGAAAGTTTTTCCCGAATTTGTACTTACCAAACAAAAGAAAAGAAAGCATTTCCTTTCCCGAATCCTCAAATACGTAAACCAAACGATGCCTCAAGGTAAAGTGGACATATGTCTCATTGTGAAATTCAATGCCTACCACGAAAATATGTAAAATCAAAATTGAACATCGGAAATATGTTTTTTTATTGTTAATTTTTTTTTTGTTCTGAATTAATTAAGGATCTATATTAGATTTTCACACTTGTTTTAAGAATGCATTGATTTTATCATAGTCGTTAGTTAAAATAAAAATTATTTGTTGTAATAAGCTTGATATGTTAATTATATTCTAAAAAGAAAGTATGCTATTAATTTCGAATATCTCAAATCAAATAATGGACTATAACTGGGACGAAGCCACAGAAAATACAATTTGGGCCCTTCTTTTTTCAGTTCTTATTTTAATGTACTGTTTAAAATTTTGGGCTTTTCTGTAATTTTAAAAAATATTGTAACAAGGACGACTCCACTTTACGCACCCTCAATTGGCCTGGTGCAGTAGTAATATTAATTATGCAGTAGTAATAATAATAATAATAATAATAATATGATGTGATAATTTTAAAGGGACATAAAAAATGAACACGCATGCATAAAAATAAAATATACACATGTATTACATGTGCACCCGTATTTAATTAATATAAAATGACACTAAATTTTGGAAGATTTTTTATTTTGCCCATGTATATGTATTTATCTTATATTTAAAAATGTGAGTTAACATAACTTGAACTCATGAATTTCAGGTTAAAAATAAAAATATCTTACCATTAAACTAACAATACTTTTATATTTAACTAGTCATAGTGCACGTGTTGCATGTGACTATGCAGTGAGTAATACATTTATAACTTGAATTAGAAACAATTATACACGAAGTTCATGATTTGGAAAAAAAAAAAGTTTAAGGTACATAAAAAACTGGAAATAAAACTCTGGAAAATATTATTTTTCGCCTAGAGGTATCAATACTTCTTGTTTTATTTCTATTGTCCCCCTTAGAATTTATCATGTAAGCATGTAAATTTATTTAAACAAAATATCATTGTTAAACCACTTTTAGCTTATGCTAAAACAAATAATGTATCGGGTGATTTTACATTATACTTTATATATAACATATTTTTACGGTTGAACTCCAATCTACTTTAATAAAAAGAGCTATCCTATAGTTCTTGTTCTTGTAATATTTTAGATGTTATTAGCTTCTAGCATTCAATTTTATATACGTTAGGTGCATAAGACAATTCTAATGTAGGAAGTTCAAAAAAATAAAAATATAATAAATAAATAAAAACTTATAACTCAAAGAAATACAAAAAACATTTATGGTATATATATTTTGAATACCTTAGAAGTTAATTATGCTTTTAATAGATTTTGTTGTTTACTAAACCACCAAAAAAATTTCAGTTGATTCTTTGATGTTAATAATATATTTTATTTTTTGATATTTAATTTAGTTACCAAGCTTGTTAATACTTTACAATTGCATATAATTAATCATAAAAAAGTTGCCTCACATCTAAATTTTTTGTGCAGTAGTTAATTTTTTTTTCTCTTGAGGAAGTTATATTTATATAGGAATGGTGTCTATTAGTTAGCTCATGCTAGACTTGGATTTTGGATGTTTTCCTTATAAATATTTATTAAACTTGTTAGATTTATTTCGACTTAGCATATTATGAGTAAATTGATTGTAGTGCAAATTATACAAAAAATAAAATAAAATTACATTATTCCGAGAATAATTTGACTGGTGTGCAAATAATACTAAAATAAACAAATTTACAACTTAGAGTAAATGCAAGTTTAAATTATCTAGCGTATATACGTCAACATTGGAGAACTTATCTTTGTATCATGTACAAAAACAAACTTAATCGCAGAATAATTGGAGACAAGTTATTTAAAGAGAATCGGTTAGGAATAGAGTACTCTATTTTTATTGTTTTTTCACTTAAAAAATGCTACTCTATTTGGTTATTAATTAAGAATATTTATTCTACTCAACTTAATTTAAGGTCTAGTTAGGACTCTCGTTCTCCCTTTCACATTGTAACTATTATTAATATCAATTAGACATTCACTCATACCCTCGTATATGACTCTTGGTCCGGAGCAAAATTAGAGGGGGGGCCTACTTGGGCTGCAACCCACCCCAAAAGAAATAATTGTTGCCGGCACTTGTATAAAAGGTAGCCTAACTCACTAATACTTATATTTAATTTGTATATTAGCGTATTATCCAATACCCATTGTCCATTACTTGTGGGTCATTCAAAATAAGTAATATTACATAAATTTGAAATTTTATTGTTTAATATTTTTAACTTTGTATTTTCTTGTTTTTGTTGGAATTGAAATTCACAAGAAGTCATATCTAATTTTAATGTTTTTTCATCTTCAGGGATATAAATTTTAATGTTTGTGATATTAGTCTTTTATTCTCTAAGAATTCCCATCAATAGTCTTTTATTTTCTTGGTTTTAGTCATTAATTTTCACATGTATTTTAATTAATTTTCTAGCATATTTTGGAACCCAATCTTAAGCTTTGAAATTAAAATGGGGCAAAAATTAACCCATACATTTTAAGGCAATCACACCATTAATTTTTGAATTTCTTATGCTTGGAAACGCGAAAAGAATAATTGTTGGTTATAAATATTTTTTGCCGGATTTTTTTTAACAAAGTTTTCTTTTATTATTGGTCCACCCCATAGTAAAATCCAGGATCCATCCTTTCTAGCTCTTGGTCGGGTATCCCTTCCACATTATTCTATTTATTTTTTGCATTTTCATAGTTATTTTATTGTGGTATATAATATCAAAATTATTTTTGTAAATGTGATCAACATTCCTTTCTCTCTCTCTCTCTCTCTCTCTCTCTCTCTCTCTCTCTGAATTATAGCATTTATCATTTAGTTTATTTGTTTATTTTGTGGCGCAAATGATGAATATAAATTATATTAAAAAATTAATTAATTTGTGATTATATTTATGTCAACTAATTTTTTGTATTAGTAATAATAGTATAGTAGTAGTTATAGTAGTAGTAGTAGTAATAATAACAATTATGATAATAATAATAACAACCACGAGGATGATGATGAAGATGACGTTGACGATGTTGATGATGATATTGTCATTAATAATAATAATTATAAAATAGTAAGAACATTACAATAAGATAATAATATAAATTATAATGTGTAGTTCTACTATTTAAGTATGTGGAAACTAATAACATAACGTATATTAGAATATTAAATAAATTGAGATTTTATGGTCCAAATATAATACAAGTAGTAAAATTATAATGGGCTAATAATGATTTTAAAACATAAACATGTAAGAATCTTTTGAGACTATCAATCCCACGTCGAAAAAGTGAATCTTCACAAAAGTAATATATAAGATCTAACGGCTACTGTACTCCACCCCTTACCAATTGATTTTGGGTTGGATGCTCCGAAATCTAACATGTAACACAATTTATTCTCTCTCTAGAATATTTAACTTCGTATCAGAACTCAGTTTTTGCAAGGTTTCGGATTTATTTCCCCCTTTGTGATTAATCCACATGTTGGGCCAAAAAATTACGCCACACATGAGGGTGCGTGTTGATACTATCAATCACACATCGAATTCGGATTCGCCTACATTTATTCCCCCCTTTTGCGGTCAATCCACGTGTTGGGTTAAAAAATTACGCCACACGTGAGGAGCCGTGTTAAGACTATCAATCACACATCGAATTCGGATTCACTTGCATTTATTTCCCCCTTTGTGGTTAATCCACCTGTTGGGCTAAAAAATTACGCCACACGTAAGGGGACGTGTTGAGACTATCAAGCACACATCGGATTCGCTTGCATTTATTTCCTCCTTTGTGGTCAATTCACGTGTTGGGCTAAAAAATTACGCCACACGTGAGAGGGCGTGTTGAGACTATCAATCACACATCGGAAGAGTGGATCATCACAAAGCAATATATAAGATTTAGGAGATACTCCTCCCATTACTAATTGGTTTTATGTTGGATGCTCCAAAATCTAACAGAATCCTAAGATAAATAGAATATATTATTAGTATTCAAATGTTAAGTCACCAGCAAGTAGCCCAATGACAGCACATCGGGATTAGTGCTGGGTTCGACTGAGAGCTCTAGCTGCAAAAAGCATTCAGATATTATTTATAAGGTTTTTATTTTAGAATCTTAATTGAAGTATAATATAAATGTGCAAAACACTTCTAGTTTAAATAAATGATGGTATATAGTAATTTATCATGGTAGGCATTCACATAATATAGTAAATCCTTTATATTATTTAAAATGTCAAAATAAATAAAATCAATTCTTAAAACATTCTCGAATTGAACCGTTAGTCTTTTTAACATTACATAAACATAATTAAAATATTAAATGTGTTAATTTAAAAAAATATATATCATAAATTACAGTAAAAAGTACTTGACACTCCATTGCTCTATCAATTATATATTATAAAGCCAAACCTTAATTTAACCACTTGAAACTTTGTCAAATTTTTGCAATTCCTTTTTTACTCACGCGGTTTCATTTTTCATTAAAAAATATTTTTTATATTATATTATATGTTATATATCATAAAGCCAAGCGTTAATTCAACCGCTTGAAATGTCAAATTTTTGTAGTTTTTTTTCATTAAAAAATATATATTCGAAAGAGTTTAAATTTTAAACATTTTGACTTGAAAAATATATACGTGAATAACATGCACATCATAATCTAAGTACGGAGTATATCTTTATGTCAGTGTAGTTTCTTCCCATGCACGCGTGCATATCTGATCCTTGAGCGTTCATTATTTAAAGACACAAAGACGTGAATTAAGGAGAAGGGTGGAGAGAGAAGCCATGGAGACAAATATATCGATGTTGCCGGAAGGTTGCATATCGGAAATTCTATCGCTAACGTCGCCTTGGGATGCGTGTAGATCGTCGGCCGTCTCACCGGTATTCAAATCGGCGGCAGATTCAGATGCCTTATGGGAGCGATTCCTGCCGTCCGATTACCTGGATATCCTTGTACGATCGGTTTCTCCGGTGGTCTACACCACCAGAAAACAACTCTATTTCCTCCTCTCCGACTCCCCTATTCTCCTTGACGGTGGCAAATTGGT
This sequence comes from Lonicera japonica, assembly GCA_021464415.1. NCBI lineage: Eukaryota > Viridiplantae > Streptophyta > Magnoliopsida > Dipsacales > Caprifoliaceae > Lonicera > Lonicera japonica. Next base: position 67,194 of record JAKCWG010000876.1, read on the forward strand.
AAATATTGTTCACATTCATTCTTCTATATTTACAATTAGATGATTGATAGGAACCAGAAAAAGTATACTGCAATTTATTGATTTGTAATTTTATATGTGTACCTTTTTTGAAAAGTGTAAAATTAAGCGCGCTTTTGTTTTTCTTAACCTTTCAATGTTAGAAAATTTTGTAAGTTAAAAAATAGGATAAGGTGCTATAAATGAAAATGATTAGGTCTTGTATGAAAATTAATATAGCATTAAATGTATATTAGACTTCTGCTGTTTTTTTTTTTATCTTGTACCGGCACAATTTAACACTACCCTACCCTAAAAAATACATATTATTACGCGGTTCAACTCAGACTAGTTCTAGTGTTAATCGGATGTTTTTTTTTTCATGAAACTTAGTGGATTTTGTAATGAGAAAATCATCTCTACAAAATTTCAAGAAATTCTAACCAGAAGTAAGCATAGTAAAAATTTGATGCATATATTCATTTTCAACCATTAAAATTTTAGATGATGATCTCACCCAATTCTATATTAAAAATTCGATCTGGCGGAATTTTATGTAGGTGATCTACTCGAGATCATTTCTACAAAGTTTGATGAAAAAATTTATCCGTTTCACTCTCGAACTATACCCCATTGAATGGAATTGGACTGAAGAATAACGGAGAGGAGCCAAATCAAAAAAATACTACTCATCTGTCCCGCATTAACAATAGTTCACTTTTCCTCTTAATATAAGATGAAATGTGTGGACTCCTAATTTAAGATGGAGGGAGTACTAGCACTAGTTTTGCGCACTCTTTAATGAAAACATTTTTATTAAATTTGCCCCCCCCCCCGGAGACACGTTGATACCAAATACAAAATTACATGCTTCACAATTAAAGGAAATAAAGGTCGTTGTTGAACAATTAATCATTTGATCATGCTTATGTGCTTCTGTTAATACAAATTTTTTATTGTTTTTGGAAACAGAGCTTTGTGCTGGATAAACAGAGTGGGAAAAAGTGTTATATGTTACCATCAAGAGAACTGTCAATTGCATGGATGAATGATGCAAGATACTGGAAATGGCCATCTATACGTGAATCGAGGTGCCTAATTCTTTGCCTATGTATTACTCCCTTCATCAAAAGTAGAGTCCATGTTAGACTTTTGCAACTTTTTTAAGGATATATTAGTTTTAGTGTAATCAATGATTCAGAGAAGAACTTGTGTATCATTAGATTCAGTACATTGATTTTATCCGAAAAGAAAAACTGGGATCTAAACATGGGACGTCCCAAGAAGAAATTTTTGACTCTTAATTCGGGACCCCTAATCTTGTTATGATTAATGCGGATAGAGCCCTTTTTAGTCCCTTACTCCCAAATTGAGGCTATGTTTGGGAGTTAAGAAGAAAAAGGGAGAGAAGATAAGAGTTTAAATATGAGAAGGGAAAGATTGATTATTTTCTTTTAGTTTGGGAGGCGAGGAGGGGAAATAAACTAATGTTGTTTTATTCTTGTTTTTGGGGGTTGTAAGAAAAAGAAGACTGATGGTAATGTAAGAATCCATAACATGTGTAGGTGGGTAGTACTAGGTACGGTTACCTGACACAAAAGAGAGAGGTGATAGGTTCCAGAGTTGAGGTGTTACGAACAATATAATGCACACAAGAGAGTAGAAAGTTGAGGCTGGAAATCCTGTTTGTGATCGATTTTTTCGATGTTTGCAGCAAAAGCAAAGTATATTGTTTATGGTTGTCGCATTGAGAGTCCATTCCTTGTCCACTATGTTGGTATCATTATCGGTTGAGCACCGTGTGATAATCATGCAACATTGATCGAGGGTCTCGTGGTAAGTCATGCAACTTGGGAAGTTATTCTTGTGTAGAGACGTAGGGATGAATCTAGATGTCTCCTCGCGAGTCTTGACTACTGTCTTTCAAGCTTAAAAGGCAAAGAGTACCATCAGTAATGGAGGTGATGCCTGGTGAGGCCACTAGGCTTCAACTGCTGAACAGAAGATCCTGAAGGGTCCCGAGAGGCGTGTAGTAGCACCACACATTAGTATGTTGACTTATCCCTAGGGAGGGGTGGTTCAGAAAGCCTAGGTAGGAGCGACACAGTCACTAGGTGGCAAGCCCCAAGATACTATGAAACCATATATTGCACCTGTACACCCCGTACACTTTACCAGCTAAGACCTGGACGGACCCTAGGGATCTCCACAAGTTTGGTGCTATGCGGTCCTACACGCCTCCTAGGATCCTTGAGGGTACTTGTTTTGGTGGCTAAAGCCAAGGTGCCTCTCTAAGGTACAACCCTGACTGCAGAGGGTATTGCTGGGCTTTCTTGCACTTCGGAGAGAGTTTTCAAAACTTACAAGGCGACGTCTTTATCCATCTCAATGTCTCTGTACAAATATAACTTTTCCAGTTGTGTGATTTACCACAAGACCCTTAACCATGTTTGGTACCTTATCACACATCTTGCTCAACTGATAATAACGCCAACGTAGTGGACAAGGAATGAACTCTCAATGAGACAACCATAAATACGTACAATACCTGGTAATCACTTCAAACTATCTTTGCCCTCTCTCCATAGGATTACCTTTGTTTTCACCCTCAACATTCTACCTTATTGTATCCATTATTATTGTGCGTAACAGCTCTTCCGTAGAACCTAGACCTCACTCTTTAGCACAAATCAACCAGACCCTTGTACTACCCTCATCCACTTGTTTTAGATTTTTAAAATACCCATCATTCTAATTTATCCTTTAAAACTAATTACTATTCCACTCCACGATATCTCTTCCTTTAAAACTAGTTCCTCAAATCCTTTTTTCAATCTCGTCTCTGCCTTAAAAGTTCCTTTCTCTTCTTTCACATGTAGTTGTTGGGATCCTATTTTATATTGCTCCCTTATTTAATCTTGCATCTCCAAACACCTCCTTATTCCGTTCCATCATTCAACATTTTGGGTGTATTAAAAAATTGTTGGAAATTGATTGAAGATGCTACTACATTTTTACAAGTTGGAAAAAGAGATGTCTGATTTGCTGATATGTTCTATTACTTTTTTGTGCCTCCATGGAATCTAATTCTTTTCCATTATAATACCCAGTCCTAAAACTTAAATATACCACCCCAAACTTTACCTAGCAATATACCCAGTCTACCTGTTGCTTTTCTAGTTTCTTTTAGTCTCAATGTCTTTCCCCTTTCATAACTTTTCTTATGAATTCTTTTATCCTCTGACCCCAGCCCCTCACATTTCATGCTAAAATCTTCATTCCAAAAACAAATGGCCCTATTATGTTCTTGACCCGGTTAAACCCCCTCATAATTAAACCCAAAGTCTAAATTTTTTAGTTCCCTAATGCTTCTTCTATTATCACTTTTCACTCTGTATTTGGTTCGTTGAAACATCAATGCAGACGTGCAGTAAAAACTGTTTTCAATGTAAATAGTAACTTTCCCTGCAAATGAAATGTGAGTCTATTTAGTTAGTATCAGAAATATGAGAATCAAATATAGTACTTTCTGGTTTGTAGTTGACCACACCACAATGTGGAAAGCAGTGTAAAAGTAAACCATGGTTTTTCAACACTGGCCAACAAACTGTTAATTTGCCTTCTTTTTGATTTGATTTTGGTAAGGAATAACTTCAATATCAAGTTCATCCAGAACATATTATGTTTATAAAGAATTTGGAATTGAAAAATCACTTGAATTTAAGTTGTTTCCAACATATTATGTGCAGATTTCCGGAGGTGGCTATGCTTATAATCGTCTGCTGGCTAGAAATTAGAGGTCACATAAGAAGTCGAATGCTTTCACCGGTGACTACATATGCAGCATATCTTGTCTACAAAATTTCCCAAACAATGAACTGTGGTCTCGACTGCCCGGCAAATACATTGGTCAGATTTATAGGAAATGGAGTGGAATCTGATGCCTCTGTTGTTTTCTTGAAAGAACCGCTAGAGAGACTCATCCCTAGAGGCTCCACATATCGGTTTCCACAAAGAAGAGAGGATGGGTGGATGGAGATTGAACTCGGATCGTTTTTCAATGGTCGGGTTGATGATGATGGTGAAGTGATGATGGAATTAATGGAGATAGAGTTGGGGCATGGCAAATATGGTTTGATTCTTGAAGGCATTGAGGTTCGGCCAAAAGAGAAGGTTGTTAATAAAGACGCCTAACTTATTGTTCCCTTTCTGGAAATGGGTAAAAAGAATAATATTTTCCTGAAACAAGTGCCTATTTTTTAATCTTATTATCGTAAGCTCCCTATTTATCAATATTTTTATTAAATGAGGGTGTAAAGGATAATATTTTCCTGAAACAAGTGCCTATTTTTTAATTTTATTAGCATAGGCTCCCTATTTATCAAATTTGTCTTAAAATGAGGGTGTTGACAAAATTGTGTTCTGTGCAAACTTAGCTTTGCAATTCAAAAAAGTTAAGCAAATTTGTTTTGCAGATGTGTTTTTATTTTTCAACAACTATATTTTTATGTGTCATTCGTGAAATTCCAAAGCAATGTCAAACAAACCCCCCAAACATAATAATGTGTTAAAAAACAAGGATTGCAAACTTAATTTTGTATAACCCCAAAAAATATATCATGTGTATTTTTATCAATAATTAGGTTTAAAACTATAACTTGTTGAAATAGATCAAACACGCCATTAACTAAAGACTTAAGAATAGTAATTTGCTAAAAATCATGAACTACAAACTTAATTTTATATGATACCATAAAAATTTACAATTCGAAATATACTATAAGGTTAATGTTGCACTCCTTTTAGAGTCTGGTCGTATAGGCTCTCTATTTAAAAAAAATATTATTCACTCACATCGGCCAAACTTTTTCTCTTTTTTATTTGGCCAAAATATCGTTTCCTTGCTCTAACACTTGAGTTTTCCTCCCGGGGGCCAACCCAAAAATTGCTGGCCGCTGAGATGAGATCGACAGCCAAAATGAGAAAAGAGAGGGATGCCTCCAAGGTTGTTACAGATGATGCCAAAAAGTACAAAGCCAATAGTGACAAGTATAAAGACGAGCTCAGCAAGATGAAGAAGGACAATAAGATGAAAGAGAAAGAATTAACCAAGTCTGCTAAAAGCTTGCAAAAGGCCGAGAAGGATTTGGAGGCTTTACAAACCCATGTCCAGAATCTGCAAGTCGAGTTGAAAAAGTACGGAGAGTTAGAAGCTCAAGCCAGGGCTAACAAAGATCAAGCCCTGAAGGACAAGCAAGCTTTGGTTGATGAGCGAGCAACTGAATTGTAGAAAACCTTTGAGAAAGGTTAGAATGATGCCGTGATAGCTGCCACTGCCGAGATGAGGAAATTAAATGACATAATCTATCAGGCAGGTTTTGAGCTTGGATTGGAGAAGGCTCAGATTCCCATCAGTCATGAGTTCAATAGGTTGAAGGTTAATTGCCCAAATTATGTGTTCCGTGCAATTGTGGAAACGAAAGATGGAATTGAAGTGCTGGCTTCTATCGGAGACGATGCCAAGCAGATCGAGGGCCAAGGGCAGCAATCGGCCAACATGTCCTCTTTAACTTTTCTTTAGCTTGTTTTCTCATTTTGAAATGTATTGTATGGGCATAGAAGCCTCTCCATATGTGTTTCCCATTGGCTTCTGAATGAGGGTAGAGATTTTGTTTTGCTCTTTTTGTTATTTTTGTATTTTTGTTCAACTGACTTACCAAGTTAAGTTAAGAATCACATAATGAGTTACAATATATTTTTTTAAAAGTTAACACTTAAAACAAATTATATTTTCCTTTGAGTTACCAAGTCTTTTGGAACCTAGTTTACCAAGCTTTGTTCATGAGCCTTTGACAGTAACACTAACATCGACCTATTAGGCTTGTAATGTATTCAATTTACCAAGCATCACTACACCAAAAATATGTCTTTGTGACTTTTCACTCGTTGGATTTATGAATTTTTGAAATATTTGTAAGAGTGCAGGACAGTGATAAATTTAGTGACTTATATTTGTGACTGTGGTTTACTGTTATACACTTCATTAAAAATGGTGTAGTTTGCTTATATATATAAATACACCTTTAGAAGCCCTAGATGACTCCTACATCCCACTCGTACTTTTACATCTTACTCTTACTATCTCATTAGTGCCGTTTTCACCATTTTTACTTAAATTCATCTACCTTTAGAAGCCCAGTATGATATGTACTATCAATTGAAGTTGTTGACTCTCATATTCATCTCAATCGAAGGTTTAGGGTCACATATATTCTCTCTCGGTTCTTTTATTCACTCTCACTAAATCTTAAATTCAAATCAAAATGGGTTAGGGTTTTGTTCATTTTACTCTCACTCACTCTTAATTTAGATTCAACTTCAAATTTGAGGTAATGTTATATTACATTGATGTATTACTTGTATTTTGTTCATTCTCACTGAAGCTCGTATTTACTGTAACTCAATCTTAGTTATAGATCGAAGTGGGTGAGGATTCTGTTCATTTTAGTCTCACTTACTCACTCTTAGATTTAGATTCAACTTCAAATATGAGGTAGTGTCACATTACATTGTCGTATTACTTGTATTTTGTTCATTCTCTCCCAATCTTATATTTATTTTCACTCTATCTTAGGTTCAGATCGAAATGGGTAAGGGTTTTGTTCATCTTATCTCACTAAGTCTCAGATTGAGATTCAACTTCAAATTTAAGGTAATGTTAAATTTGTGCACTTCTAAAAGAACATAAAATTCCTTTTGTGTCTTATTTAATTTCTCTACTATTGATTTTTTCTCACTAGAAACTTGTTCCATTGAAGAATTCAATTTATTCTATTTAAATTAATGGGTAGGAATGATGCAAAACACATAAAAGCTACACAAAATGTAAAGATTTGTTCTGTAATAAGAAGTTGAAAGCACTAAGATGACTATTGATAAGGAAAGAATAATTTAACCACTAGTTAAATCAACCTTTTATGTATTACTTGTATTTTGTTCAAAAAATGATGGCTGGCTATTACTTGGACTTTTTGTTTGACCTTTGCATTTGAGCTTGTATTCACTGCAGGTGTCCATGGATTTATAAAGGACCAGTGGCGTTGACATAGCCAGAAAACCTCAATCCCTGCACAAAATCAAAACTTATTTCTTTTGGGTAACTTCATAAAACACCTTAAGTATTTGCTAATAGTCTTTTTATTTTTTTGAGAAATTAATTTATATAGTGAATAACAGTACTCACCCATTGTTAGACACTCCTAATTATGAAAAATACTCCATAAGCGTGTGTGTCTGATTTGAAACAAAAATAGATTAATTAAAGTATTTGAATAATAAAAAAATTGGATTTTTTTAAGTACCTTAAAGGCACCTGTGAACACCTCATTTGCGATCCTTGTAAGAATCCCGATCTCTAGGAAAATGAACACGCATGTATGCACGAGCATTCATAGATGCATACATAATATATGCATTTGATACAAGTTAGAGAAGGAAGCCAAAAGGACACCCGAATGAGAAGTTACGAGAATTTCCAGAAGTTGCCGGAACCAAAAACCGTCAAATCTTGTGAGTATTTTCACAATGAGAGTTCTTGATTTCTGATCATCCTCAAACTTTTAGCATTGTTAGACAATGCCATAAGGAGCAGCATACTCAAAAATCAGCTCAATCCGATAGCCGGATCTTTGGGAATTCAAAAAACCTGGAATTCACATCAGGTAATCAAATGGAAGCCTTCCCGAAGTCCAAATGAGCTCAAATTTGGTCAGTAGACATGTTATATTATGGGGAGAAACATATTAAAAAATCATACCAATCCAATGCTCTGTTGAATAAGGATAGCAAAAACCATCTCAAAAAATAAAGATTTATCTTGTAGACAAATGTCCATGGACATTTGTCCACACGACACAAAGAGTTTTGTTGTGTGGACAAATTTTTGAACATTGGTCCACAAGACAAATCTTATACTTTTGTCCATAAGACAGCAGTTTGGAACTGAAAATCGTCAAATCTTGTACAATGAGCCGTATCGACATATGATAATCCTCAAATTTGGAAATTTATTAGAAAGTTTTATAAGGAGTAACATACTCAAAAATCAGCTTGATCCGACTGTCGGATCTCCGGGAATGCAAAAAACTGGAATTCAACTCGAAAAATCAGACGAAGGCTTTCCCCGAAGCCCAAATGAGCTCAAATTTGGTCAGTAGATTGGTTTTGTTATGGACAACAATGTACTAAAAAATCAAGTCAATCTAATGTCCCGTTTATCTAGAATAGTAAAAATTGTCATGCATGACACATTTAAATACATATAAATACAAGACAAATCTTTCCCGGCTTAGCCCATTTCGCCCTACACATATAAATACACCCGCACATACCTCATTTGAGGCATCAGTCAGCTCCAAGACTTCGAGAACAGTGCTTTAAAATAGTATTATACTATTTTCAAGGCTCTCAAGTATTTGTTATCTCACATCGGCTTTATGTGTCTTTATTTTATCAGTTATAATTGATCAATTGCATGTAAAAATTGTTGTTTATCTCAAAATTAGTCCAAATTTCATATTTAATTCCCATTTTCAAAACTAAAGGTGTGGAACGAGTTGGAACTATTTTTAAACATATTTTTTCATCAGTTAATTTACAAAATTTCGATTTTATCAGTCTAGATTCACGAAGGAATCAATAAGCGTTTGTACTCGGTTTAATCTTTAAATCGTGGTGCTAATCTAAATATCCAATATGAGAGTATTGGATTTATCAATGCTGGTGTAAATTATTAAATTGTGGTACATTATTGACGAACGAATCTCGAGTATTACCGAATATCCAATTCCAAATTGAATTAGCTTCCGAAAAGCCTTAATCTTTACCGAAAACACCTGTTTTGCTATTTATCATTATCACAAATAATTTTTCAAATCACATACACACTAATTTCTATAATCAAAGAGCGAGTTACGAAGCACATGCTTTTCATCCCCACCCTAAATCCTGTTTTTCAAAAATTATGGGCAGATATGTGATAACATCAATAAAGATATGAATCTTCGATTACAAGTACATGCATATTCTACTTTGAGACTGAAAGGGTGAATTGGGTGACTAACACTTTCCCAATTCGTAACTTAATCCCCGAACATTCGAATCAACTAGTTTCGCATTAATTGTGTTTAAGAGTTCGTTTAATCCATAAATGTTCATCTTCAATACGCATTTTTGTTTGTTTGGTAAAACAAACTGGTTACTTTGATTTCCTTTACAAACCATCATCATTTTTTCCTATAACAAAACAAATCAAAAAACGGAAGCAATCGGTACCAATGGGGCCGACGTCGAAAACGCAAGTTCTCACAGTGGCGACTTTGTTGGGGACACTTTAAGAGGATTAGACTCTAAATAAGATTAAAATATGTGTGGAAAATCATTTTTTTTACATGTTTTTCATTTTAGCTTTAGTTTTAGGATAACATATATGTGATTTAGGTGGATACCCTGATTTCTTTTTTATTTGCACTTCCATAATCATTATTTTGTACGCACCCATTGTTATCATGCATTATTGCGAGTGTGAAATCTTTGAGGAAAATCATTTCCACAAAAAGCAACTCTAAGAGGAGAAAACTTCCTGATTTTCCAAAATATATTTTCAAAAAATGAGTCATTTCCTAAAACAAGTTTTCGAAATGATTTTCAAAACCGGATGGTTAAAATGGAACCCCGGGAATGCATGTTCCCACCTTAAACACATTCACGGGGCTCTCAAGTTGTTGCTATCAGTCTATTTTTGACTAAACACCAAAAATTTTTCTATTTTATTTTTCTGTTGAGACATATTTTTCGAGAGTTATGCAACCCATGGCAAAATATTGATTTTTCAGTCAATCTCTGATTTTTTCCCCATTCTTCACCACACTTAGATTAATTATTATTAGCACTGGCATATTGGACTGGTAGAGATCACGCTCAAACGACTCACGAGATCAGACTAACCACTAATCATGCATCCTCGTCACAACACAGAGTCATTGATTGATCAAACCAGGGTCAACAATACTGAGGGTAACCACGGAGAAGCCTTTCATGCAGCGAACCAGCTACCTGGTCCCGTTCTCCCACAATTTGAGGGTTGTACCTTAACCCTAAAACTAAATCAGATTAAACAGCTCCCCGAAGACTAGCCTCACCATCATCATTCATACATATTGAAGGTGCTGAGGGTATATCTATTGAGGGTGTCGACAAGAAGACCCAAAAAATTCTCCAAAGACTAGCCTCTCCATTCATCATTTGCACTAAGGGTGCTTAACCCACACCACCAAGACCCTGTGGTCATCTTATCAGTAGAACCATAAATTCTACTTGTGAAGGTAGAATTAAATTAACGAAATTATTTGGTTTAGCAACAGAAGGCTCCAGCCTCTCTCAAGAATGAAGTAAGTCCACGCCCACCATGAAAATGCAGAATATCAATAATCCTCCTGAGACTGGAGGTGTGAGCAAAAAGAAGCAATGCCCAAGGGTTCTGATAGGTCCAAGAAGCAAGAAACAAAGAGTAATTTGTCAAGACAAAAGCATGACACAAGGTCAACAGTATCCCAAGATAAAAGTATGCATTTCTCTTGTGACCGATATCACCTTGCACTCACTCATTAATTGACCAGAAAATAATTTTTGCCCTTTCAGTGTTGTTATGTTATTGGAAAATGGTTGGTCTTGCATGCATACATCTGAGTTTAGATAATTTTGAGCAACGGAACATACTTTTTAAAATAGGCAACTCAAGATTCACGACCTTTCAAAACCAAGTTTTCAAAATGATGGTGCGATGAGTTAAGAAGTATGCGAATACTCAAAATTTAGGTACGCGGTGTCACGATGAGATGGTAAGCCCTCTGCGGAGGTAGTATAAGACGACAAGCCCCTTGTGAAAGCAATGACAAAACCCTTTCTACAGGTACGAACCCAAAGCCCTTTCTACAGGCACGAACTCAAGCCCTTTTCACAGGAAAATTTCAAGCCCTTTTCAGAGGCACTTCCAAGCCCTTTTCACAGGCACATACCAAAGCTCTTTCTATAGGCAAATCATAGACCTTTTTCACAAACCAAAAAAGCCCCCTTTTAAGGGATATAAAAGAAAGTTGAAGAGATAAAGATTGGAATGAGAAAATCTTGCAACTAATACGTAGGGAACAAGCCCTGCAAAAGGGATTTTGGCCCAGTTTCTTATCTTCTAAAACAAATCTTCAAGATATGCTCCCAAAGGTTCTCGGACCGAAAATCACAAAACACAGCACAACAATATCAAATGCGAACTTCCAAAGCATACATTCTTAAATCGCAAGAATGAAGATGCTTAGAAAACTTGACAAAGTGAGAAGGAACAAAGTGGGTGCAAGAAAAAATTGAAAGAATAGAAAAGAGGATAAATTCTAGTGCTAAAAGAAAAGAAAAAAATTGAAAAAACAGAAAAGACAAGCGAAAGCAACGAGAGCCACACTAAGAGTGACAGCTAAGTCAAAAGCCCCAGGGCTACATCCTGGGTGAGGAAGGTTGCTGACCATGCAAAAGAAAAAAAAACTGCGTCAAAAAGCAATCAAAGAGGAATAAGGGCATTGAAAAACAAAAAACGATGCAGGCACAGTTTTTTCCACTCACTAAATCAGGAAAACAATAAGCAAAATCGCACCTTTGTGACATGAGAAAAATACCAAGGAAGTAAAGCAAAAAGGCAAAGTCCAAAATTCATGCATGACGTTTGAAAACAAAGAGAGCATAACTCAATCCTTTCTCAAAGTAGAAAGAAGCCAGTCAAAAGTTCTTGTTTTTTCCAAAAAGATGTCACACCCAAACTCTCTCTCTATCTCTCTATGTCTTCTCAGAGACTCTCACCCCCTCAGCGGATCATCAACTTTCATCATCTCAATATTTCATCAATCCCACACACCTTAGCCTCGCATCTTAGCCAGTAAGATGTCTCATTTCTCCACCAGACCATCAGTTATCCTCGCTAGTAGATCATCAATTCTCATATCCCCAGAAGACTATCAATCATCAAACTCCCAATAATCTCCAATCTCTCAATTCAAAAAAAAAAGCCCCCAGCAAATCGTTGACAGAACCGTCCTTGCCAATTGGAGTACATCAGCTCAATATCGAATCAAAATTGTTAACGGAATCGTCTCTGCCTGTGGAAGAACATCAGTTTTAAAAAAATCATTGGCATAACCGTCTCTGCCTATGGGAGTACATCAGTTTAACAAAAATCGTTGACAAAACTGTCCCTGCTTGTGGGAGTACATCAATTTAACAAAAAATTGTTGACAGGATCGTCCATGCCTGTGGGAGTACATCAGCTCAACACTAAATCAAAATTGTTAACAGAACCGTCCTTGCTTGTGGGAGTACATCATTTTAACAAAAGTCATTGACAGAACCATCCCTATCTGTGAGAGTACATCAACTCAACAACAAGTCAGAATTGTTAACGAAACAGTCCCTGCCTTTGGGAGTACATCAATTTAACAAAATAGCAAATTGTTAACAGAACTGTCCCTGCCTATGGGAGTACAATAGTTCAAAATTTCTAGAAAATCCATCCGTCACAACAAAGTACAGAACATGCTCTGAGCAATCCCGAAATCACCTATCCATCCATCCATAGTGGAGATAAAAGGCACAACACGGCATCATTTGTGTGGCATCATTTTTAAAATAGCACATAGGATTCATGCGAGTGCCATAAAATTATGCGTTCTTGTTATCTTCGAAATTTCTTTGCTTCACAAAGAACCTAGGCCGAAAAGGTCAGTGAACACCTCATTTTGCGACCCTCGCATTAAATCCAATCTCTAGGAAAATGAACATGCATGCAAGCACGAGCATTCATAGATGCATAAATATTATATACATGTAATACATGTCAGAGAAGGAAGCCAAAAGGACACCCGAATAAGAAGTTACGAGAATTTTTGAAAGATACCGAAATAAAAAATCGTCAAATCTTGTGAGTATTTGTACAATAAGAGTTATTAAAATATGATCATCCTGAAACTTTTAAGGTTATTAGACAATGACATAAGAAGTATACTCGAAAATTAGCTCGATCTGACGGCCGGATCATCTAGAATTCAGAAAACTTGGAATTCACTTCGAGTAATCAAACAAAAGCCTTCCTGTAGTCCAAATGAGCTCAGATTTGGTCAGTAGGCAGGTTATATTATGGGGAAAAATAAAATAAAAAAATCAGATTGATCTGATACTCCTTTGGGCCGAGATAGTAAAAACCGTCTCAAGGAATAAAGATTTATCTTATAGACAAATGTCCAAAAGTTCGAAACAGAAAGCTGTCGAATCTTATACAATAGGACTTCTCGATCCCTGATCATCCTCAAATTTGGAGGGTTATTAGACAGTATTATAAGGAATAACGTATCAAAAAATTAGCTTGATTAGACTGTCGGATCTCCGGGAATGCAAAAAACTGGGAATTCAACTCGAGAAATCAGATGGAGGCCTTCCCGAAGCCCAAATGCGCTAAAATTTGGTCAGTAGATAGGTTTTATTATGGAAAACAATATACAAAAATATCAGGTCAATTCAATATTCTATTTGTTTGGAATAGCAAAAACTGTCGCACGTGAAAAAGTTTTGTCGTGTGGTTCCGCACGACACACAATGAATAAAGTTCCTGGACTTTTTTCCACAAGACAAATCTTTCATGGCCTAGCCCATTTCGCCCTATAGATATAAATACACTTGTATAGACCTTATTTGAGGCATCGGTCAACTCTGAGACTTCAGGAATAGTGCTCTAAAATAGTATTCTACTATTTTCAAGGCTCTCATGTATTTTTTTCTCAGTTCGGCTTTAATTTTTTATTTTTCTTTATATTATCAGTTATAATTATCAATCGCATGTTAAAATTGTTATTTATCTCAAAATCAATCCAAATTTCATAATTAAACCCCGTTTTCAAAACCAAAGGTGTGGAACGAGCAGGAACCATTTTTAAACATATTTTTATCAATTAATTTACAAAATCTCAATTTTATCAGTCTCGGTTTATGAAGGAATCAATAAGCATTTGTACCTTGTTTTATCTATAAATTGTAGTATTGACCTAAATATCCAATATGAGAGTACTGGATTCGTCAATGCCAGTTTAAATTATTAAAACGTGGTACATTATTGCCGAACGAATTTCGAGTACTACTGGATATCTGATTCCAAGTCGAATTAGCTTCCGAAAAGCCCTAATATTTATCGAAAACACATATTTTGCTATCTATCCTTATTAAAAATCACTTTTTAAACCACATACATAATGATATCTAAAATTAAAGGGCAAATTACGAGGCAAATTCTTTTCATCCCACCCCAAATTCTGTTTTTTAAAAATTATGGGCGGATATGTGATAACATCAATAAACATGTGAATCTTCGATTATAAGTGCATGCATATTCTATTTGGAGACCGAAAGGGTCAATTGGGTGCCTAAAACCTTCCCAATTTGTAACTTAATCCTGAACCTTCGAATTAACAGGTTTTACATTAATTGTGTTTAAGAGGTCCTTTAATCCATAAATGTTCCTCTTCAACACGCATTTTTGTTTGTTTAGTTAAACAAACTAGTGAATTTGATTTCCTTTACAAACCATCACCATTTTTTCATATAATAAAACGAACCAGAAAACTAGAGGAATCGCCGACAATGGGGCCGGTGTCGAAGCGCAGGTTCTCACAGCACTAAGGCCCAAGACCCTATCAAAGACCCTTAATAATAGTAATAAAGTTTAATATTTGTGACTGTTAATGGAAATCACTCAAAATAATAATACTTAGCACTAAGTTATAACTGCTAATGACAATCAAAATATTTTATGATTGCCATTGACAATCACAAAATAAAACTAGATTTATGACTTAATATGTCTACTTTTAGTAGTCAAAACTTTAATACAACTGTACAATATTTTGTATAAATACATCATCCACAAACCCTAAAAATTCTCATCTCATTCTTTTATTATATGTTTGACTCTCAGTTATAATACTCCCAGCCATAAGACTCTCTCATCTCGCTATAACAATATTCACTTTAACGTTCTCAAATACTCAAATTTAGATTGAAGAGCACACTGTGTTTTGTTGGTCTATCTCTCTTAAATTCAATAAAGGGTTAGGTTCGTATCACTCTTAACTTGAAGAAGGGGGTTTAGGATTCACTCTAACTCTCTCAGATCCCATCCGCACCACCATTGGTTCCACGTTTGCTATCTTTTCTTTTCGATTCATAGGTAAGCTTAATCAATCTTTTTCTTTATATGTGATTTTAAGGATAATGTTTGGGTATTTTATGATTTAGGTGTTGTATCATAAAATCGACCATCCAATACATGATTGAAGTTTATGCAAAAACACTATTTATTCACAACTTTTGAATTTCAAAATCCATTCCATCATCATCATCATCATCATCATAATAATAATAATAATAATAATAATAATAATAATAATAATAATAATTATAATAAAGTGTTCTTGGATATATTTCCCATATGGTATACAATATGGCCATAGATTCCTTGATATAATGAGATTGCCGGTTATTCCAGGAGAGAGTTTTTGTTCGAATGCTTATATAGCTGTTAAAACCACATCCTTATAACTATAGTATTCATTCATAGTCCACCTTTTTCCCCAATTCTAAAGTATTACCAAAAGCATATGGTAATAATATATGGAATAAAGGAAACCACAAGCATGCTTGCTAGCCATAAAAAATGGTTTTTAAAAAGTTGATGACAGTTAGGGGTAGCAATTGTGCCGTGCTATGTGGGTTCGTGTTGTATTACATGGGTTAACATTATTAGAGATGTCAACCACCAAAATCGTGTCAACTTTTTTTCCTCAACCCGACCTATTTATTAATCGTATTATGCAGATTATTTCGTATTACATGTAGGTCGACCCTGACACTGACCCTACCCATTTATTAATCGTGTTAAGCGGGTCAACCCAATTTTAACACTAACTCGTAAAATAGGTAGCTATTTTTACTGTGAAATGTCTAATAATCTATTTCGTCCTTAATTAATAGTCCATGTTTGACTGAATTAGTGTAAATCTGATTGAATTAGAGTAAAAAATCAAGAAGCAAAGAATGTATGGGGAATATTGATTGGATTGCAATGTAAATATTAATCGACAATGTATGGTGAATAGTTATTGGATTGTAGGTAATTTTTTTTTTCAATAATTTCAAGCATTTTTTTTAAGATGTGTGATTGCCAAAAAGAGTAACAAATTATTTCAATTTCGTGACTTATTTACTCTTTTATGACTGTTTTTAATGGTCACATAAAATTTATATTTCTAATAGTCATACACTATTGCATTGCCAAGAACAATAAAGTATATTATATTTATGTCTGTTAAAAACAGTCGCATGTTATTGCAAATCGTGACTGTCATTGGCAGTCACAAATTACACTTGTTATGACTGCTAGTAACAGTCGCAAATTATTTTTGTAACCGCTATGGAAAGCGGCATTCAAAATTCATATAAATGAAACTTTGTGATTGTTTAGTGACTATTTTTGGTAGTCACAAAAAATCTTATGATTGCAATTTCTGTGACAGTGCTTCGTGACTATTTTTGGCAGTCACAAAAACCAGATAATTTTGTAGTGCTAATTATAGGCTTAAGAGCTATTTTTGCAAGTTGATATTGGTGTTAATGAGATAACACAGGTTGGTGGGCTGATAGGCCTTAAAGGCTAGTAAGCTATCATAGCTTGGTTTAAACAGTAGACTTTTGGATCAATAGTCAAATGTTGACCAGTCAACGTGAACTATTGAGAGAATAGTTGACTGTTGAGGTTTGACATAAAGCTTTTGTGTTTTTCACTCCAAAACTCCCTCAAGCGGATCTATTTTGTTCCAAATGGCTCTAAGCCATTTGGAGATATTTTTACACTTGAAAAAACATTTTCTAATCCACTCTTTCATCTAAAATCAATCTCAAAGTTAGTTTTGATTTTAAGCATTATTTTCTTTGATTTCAAAAGTAATCTTGAACATTTGATTTGGGCTTTTCTTATATTTTGGTCAAATTTCTCTAATTCTAGAAGTGAGCCTTAATCTTGTATCTTTACAAACGCTTTGATAGAGTTATTGTATCTTGTGTATTCCACCAAATAATCTTTATTCATTCAACTATAAGAAGATTTCTCATGTAGAAATAGTGCTCTTGTGAGAAGTGTGGTAAGAAAAATTACATTTTGTATGAATTTTTGATCTTCACCTGTAAGAAGATCATACAGCGGATATTTTCAAATACGGACCTCGTGCGCGTACGTATGGTTGAGAGCCAAACTATATAAACAAAACATTGTTGGATTGTGGTTTAATCTCTCTTACTCAAACTTCTTCATTTATTGCTATATATACTGCTTTACCTTGATTGCATGATTTCTTAGTTAATCAATTTAGCTTATTAAAAAATTACTTATATTTTGCCAAACCTTATTCACCCCTCTTTAGGGTTTAAATTCGACTGACAATTTTTCATAAACCATAATATATTATACAATAAGTTAATATACTTCATATAACTCCGACTTAGGTCTACATATAAAAGTGTTAAGTTGTCCCTCCATGGTAAACTAGTGTGAGCCATGATAATTAGTAAACGCGCCAACCCAAATGAGTACTTACAACACTATTTGTAAAATGGAAGGGAGCCAAACACGTGCTCAATGAAAACTATAAGGTTTGTATATGTGAAAATGCACGTTGGAATTAGGGGTGTTTTCGGTTTCGGTCTGGGTAAAAATTTAGGAACCCAAACCCAAATCAAACTAGAAAATTTGGTTTTGGTTTTTTAAAAGTTGCCAACCCAAACTTGGACCTAACTTTTCAGTTTGGCTTTATACTTTTCTTAAAATAAAATAAAATAAATTATATATAAACCAACACTTGAACAAATTTGAATAAATAAAAATTAAGTAATCACATTAATGAACGAATGTACTAGTATTCAACAAGTATGCATTATGATGTATGACACTATATTATTTTCAAGGTTCTTTGTATCATTAAATTATATTAGTAGAATGTAAAGATTAAAAATATGTGTAATGAAACTTTGTTATAGAGATTTATTTGTTTTGTTGTCACTATATTTAGTTTAGAGAAAATTTATTTTGTATTCTAATTAGAGATTGCAAATTTTATTGATATAAAATATTGACTAGTGAAGTAATTTTATTTTTAATCATATACGTAATGATTCAGTTCGAATTAGTTCGGTTCGGTTTTACACTTGGACACCCCAAACCCGAACCAAATTAATTTTGTTTCAATTTGGTTTCTTTGTTTCGGTGTCAATTTTTCTTCAGTTCAGTTTTTTATGGATTGGTTCGAATCGGTTTAGTTTGAGTGTTCAGTTTTCGGGGTTACCTTAACACCCCTAGTTGGAATCCACATGTACCGTGTAATATTAAAATTACTGGGAAACCATGCTTTTATATACATATATCTACATGTACCATCTCTATGGGTGTACCACATATACATGTAGAAAATGCTTCAAAGTACCGTGAAACAATATATGAGGAAACTGGTATTATATTCAATGAAAAACACGTGATATCCCCCCTCCCTCACCCCCATATACACAAAGCAACACCACCAATAGGTATAAGTACATTGGGGTACTAATATTGCTACCTGTCTAGTACGTCAGCTGCCATAACTTGGTTCTCCCATGGGACAATATAACAATTTTTGTATCAATGTAATCTATTTTACATAGTATGAATCCCATAGCCAAGTCCTCTCATAAGACATAACCTAGATGTAAGCCTGCCATAGGCATAATAAGTAACAAAATAATCCTGGTGCATTTTGTGCCAAAATTATGAAATATCAACAAATTCTCATACTATATGACAAAATAAAAGTTAACCATTAGGATATATTGACCGTTGATATTATAACCATAAATGATATGAAACAATAATAGCCAACCATAAGCTATGTAAATTTAGTCATAAAAAATACAATCGCCAAATATACTTGATATGTAACCAAATAAGCATTCGAATAACATATACCATATATGCATCAATTATATAATCAACGTCCACCATGTAGCGGTATGTGATTGAGATATGATCAATTGAGGTTCATTTGTCGGTTTCCCATAATGTTTCTAATGTGAGTGAAAAAGGGATTTGATCGAGATACAAAAATTGAATGTTTATTCCACTTCTTCTTTGATCTTCCATTTGATGGAAAACATAGGTTTGTTTCCCATTATTACGAGGTAATTGACAAAAGTATCATCTACGTATGTTTGGAAAGTCATTGGATCGAGTCCCAATAGAAATCACCTTTATGATCTCTTCGAGGGTTGAGCGAGGGGTGCAAGTTTGCACTTAATCTTGGACTTGTTGTGAACTTCATTAGACACAAAGGTTATTGCTCAGTGGCCATTTTGATCATCTCCTTGGTTACTCCAACAGCTAGGTCGATAATTTTGGGCTTGTATAGCTTGGAACATACCAAGACCGATATAAGCAAATCAATAGCCTTGTCTAGATAATTTGTTCCTAGATCAAATTCTACAAATCAAATTCAAAAGCTCCCAAGATCAATTATAATAAGCAAAAAAATAGTCAAGAATTTTCCTTTCATCCTCTCTCAAGTCTATTTTGCCCCATGAAACCAAATGTAAATTGATAGGAAAAACAATGTACAACATTCACAAAATTATTCTATATTATATCCAGGGTAATTATGGTTATTATTAAAGCAATGTACAACATTACAAACATACGTATTTTTTTTCATAGAAGTATTATATTGCTTTGGCAAAAATAAAATTTCTTTAGCAATATGGCTACCCTTGAGTTTAATGCCTTTTCATTAGATGCGCTCGATTAATGCTTTATTAAGTATGCATGCTTATTATCTACGGAACACAAGACATTCACAAAATCATTTCTATATATAGTACATCCAAATGATAAGAGAGGGTGAGAGGGGGAGGGGAGAGACTATATCATGTTTTTCGTATCAATTTACACGTGATTTTGTGGGGCAGAATGTACTAGATATTGGAGATTAGTTGTCTTCTACTTATGAGGATGAAAGCAAAATCTTGTCAATTTTTTTCTTGCTTATATATAATTGATTTTGCGAGCTTTTGAGTTTGATTTGTAGAATTACCTAGGAACAAATGAACTTGACTGGGGCATTGATATGCTTATTCGGTAATGCTATGTTCTGAGCTATACAAGCCCAAAATTATCGAACTTCTTGTTGGAGCAGCCAAGGAGCGATCCAAATGGCCACAGAACAACTCGCTTCATGGTCTAATGAAGTTCTCAACAAGTTCGAGTATAAGCACAAATTCGTACCTCTCGATTCAACCCTTGAAGAGACCATAGGGATGATTTCTGTTGGGGGCCCCACTAACCTTCCAAACGTAGGTGATACTTTTCATCAAGTTCTTCGTGATAATGGACACAAACCTATATTATCAATGGAAAATGGCTCATCGACTTTGGAGACTAGGGATTCAAGGGCAATTGGGCTTGTGCCAAACCGATGAAACCTAGTCGATGTATTCGTGGACATGGTAACTTTTCTTGTATCACATATAAAACATGTTCGTTATTTGTTAAGTAGGTATCTCAGAGAAATAGTTTCGTGTTTTTTTATGGTCAACCTTTTACTATCATTCTGACAAGCCTAAGATTAAAGAAAGTAGGACAAATAATTGAAAGAAACTATTACATTAGGATGATCTTAAAGAAAAATCTTGGGTGTCGGGCGATCTAGATAAAGAAGAGTTAAAAGAAAAATATAGACCCTTAGTTTAAAAATTAAATGTTCAAATTCTGATATTTAGCTTCAGGCTAACTAAGTTATCAGACTATCTATCAAAATCTAAGTCATCTAAATTTAAATAATAATTCGAGATTTATTAAGCCGGATTTCTGCTTATGATAGTGCACCATTTCCTCCCCTTACCTTTTCTAAAATTAATCTCTTCTAATTCAAGAAAAGAAAAATCTCTAAATATATAATTTGAGACAAATTCTGTGATAATTCAGTGAAAATGTGTTTTTTATTTTACGCAAATGA
>JAKCWG010000782.1:0-206537 GCA_021464415.1 Lonicera japonica
TATCACTATCAATTCTTTAATTATTTAACATTGACCTAATATTATGCGACTATTTAATAATAAAACTAATATTAGGCAACTAATCAAAAAAATAAACATAATATTAAGAAATAGACCTAACGTTAATCAATAAATACCTATTCTTAATAATGAAATACACATAATATAAGAATATTAAAAAATAAATAATAAATGTTATTGTGGAAGATAGCTAAAGGAGCCAGTGGAGGCGCATGTGCAAAATAACTAAATAAGTGAAGAGCAAAATAAAAAAAGAGTGAATATCAAAATAAAAAAAGTAGAAGAAGAGAAAATATGATCTGAAGAATGAAATGGAGTATGCGGGAGGATTCAAATAAAATTTAAACTTTTAAATTTAAACTTTGGTATACACACCTAGAATTAGATGGCCTCTTCTTGGTTACAATTAGATATCCTGAAATATAAAGTTCTGCATATAGGTCCCTATATATTTTTTATTTTTCAAAAAATACCTTATATGTAGTTAAGAAAATTGGAAAACAACCGGCGTCAATTCCCCCACCCCCCCCCACCTTCCCCCCCTTTTCCCCTACTAGCACCGCCCCTGTCAATATATTAAGTTGTAATATTTTTGAATAATAGTTGGTAAAATTATTTTTACTTTACAAAATAAATAAAATATCCACTATAAATTATCTAATTATTTATACATGCTATCACATTTTTTATACCTCGATCTAAATTAATTTTACAGATAACTAAAAAATAATTTTGAATTACTCTTTATTTTGCTAACTATTAGTTAAAAAATGATGGTAAATTATATTTCTTCTTTTACAAAAAATGCTTAAAAAATGTAACAAAAAGATAAAAAAAAATTTGTATCAAATTGAAATCTTTTAAGATGGAGAAGTGCAAAACGAGGCATAAAAGGATGGGTGTAAATTTTCTTTTCTTGATTTTTTTATACAAACGATGATTAAATGATACAATGTTTTTATATATAATTTTACAATCATCACAACAAAATGTATAAACATGTAGAATACAAGCACCACATAAGGTAGACACAACATTTTTTCCTTTTTCTTTTTATTTTCTTATTTTATTTTTTCCTTTTTCTATTCTTATTTTGAATTATAGAAAATGTAATTTAATAACCTTTAAAGAATATCATTTCGCTATGAATATATCGTTATTTATTCTATTTTTGTTATTTATGTTTTTAATACTTGCAAGATCATATTTTTATTTGTATAAATTATTTGATCTGACTGATCCATGTAATAAAATAAATGAAAATTTTCATTTAAATAAATAACATGCATGTATCCTTTTAGTTTATTAGAAAAACACAAGAACCTGTATTTTTTTTTTTTAAAAAAATAATTATTATTTGAATACTTTCTGTTACATGGATGATATTTCATTATTTGAAACACTATATAACCGAAAAAGTAAATAAATTTTAATTGGTGTCATTATTTATGGTTTATGATACTTTATGAATAACATATTTTAAACTAAATTAATGGTTTTGCCAAAGCAAAAAATATTGCAATAAGCTGTTCATAATGCACAATGAAAGTCTTTTTGAGTTATCCCCTAAATAATACTCACAATTTAAGATACCCCCATTTTAATAATACTTTGAGTTATCTTTCAAACAAGATGGGAAAGGACTCAAAGGATTAGCAAAGCGGATATAACTCAAACTCTAGATATTATTGAGGTGGTAAACTAAAAAAGACTTAATAAAAAGTATGAACCATATCATTTGATTTGGTAAAAGTCAAAACTACTTTGAAATATATAGTAATTATGATAACAAAAAGTCTAGCCTAGCGAGTTTTCAACCATACCCTAATTGGTGTCTATTTTTGAATTGTGATATGTATAAGTAATACAAATACGACTTGAATTTAGTTGAGTTTAGGTTTATCTAAATTTAGCTCATTGAATCTAAACCAACCATGTATATATAATTATTTTTTCTTTAAATACTCTTATAGTATTATATATTTACAATATATCAGTACGTATCAATGCTTGGTGGATTCAGTCATATAATAAATACGAAAGTTTTGCATTTTCAAAGTTAGTCCTCTTTTATGCCAAAGTTGGGGTTGAGTTGAATACATTTTCAGATGAGTCGAGTTTCAGTTTAGCCAAATCTACCTCAAGCCAATCCTCTTCCCATGGCTACATAATTATCTCTAAACAATATTAATGAATTTAAAACCAATGAAAATTCTAATTGTATATCTATAACCATTAAATATTTATTTATAAATTTGAGATTTTCTATATCTTCAACAAGTTTCAGATTATTTAACATGTAAATTATCTTTAAAAGAACATCTTTAGTAATACTGTATATTCCTATTTTAGTTAACTATAAATTGGAGTGTTTCTATATTTTCATCATGCCCACATTATTTAACATATAAATTATATATAAAAAAGTACATCGATGAGGAATAGTAGTAGTTCATATTCACATCTTATTTGTACTGTCACGTCAGCTTTCTCTCTTGAATTTTTTTTTAAAATTCAAAATATAATAAATTTTAATTTAATAATATTTAAAGTTTATTTCTCTAGGGACATTAATTTATTTATTATTTTGTTATTTTTTCTTTTGAAAGTTCATAAATTATGTTATACAAAAGTTGATTAATATTACTGTGAAAGCAAAAAGGATTATGTTAAAGACATTTATTGTCCTTAAGCATAATTAATGAACTATATGAATTTGGTTACCTTAAAAAAAACCTATACATTTGGTTTGATAACAAATGAAATTATTTTAGCACTAGCAATCAGGATTTATAATGACAAAATATTCATCCCAACGAGTTTTTTACCGACCATGACTTTAAGGGCCAATATTTATTGTTTATTGTGGTATGTAATAACCCAAAATATCACACATCAGTAGTATAATGAGAAGATCCTTAGTAGATATATAAAGATTATGACCCTAAAATTACGACTTGGGCTACCCACTTTGAGAGATAACCTGCGTAGTTACATATGATATTAGAGCAAATCTAAGACCACTACCATAGACCCAAGACCATTACCACATGACGTGCTGATATTATGGGTTCAGTTATATAATAAATGCAGCGCCTTTAAACTTTTATAGTTAAAAGTCTCTTCAACTTTGGATTAATGTTAGATTGATTATATTTTTAAAGGGATTAAGGTTGAATTTGGCATAACTCGCCTCAAACCCGACAATTAATCATCGCTACATAATTCTCTCCAAAAGTAAACTTAATTAGAAAAAATATTCGTGCCGAAGGCACAACCATTACTAGTATATATATATATATATATATCAAGTCGGCTGTAAAGAGGACGACCACTATTTAAGAGAAAGAATGTCCGTCCATTACAAGGGTTAAACAAACTAATATATAATAAAATTTGGTGGGCATAATCTATATAATGAGCATATTATCTCCACCAATTTTTATCAAAAGTTTTATTTTAAAAGTTAGTGAGATGTTCATTTAAAATTTCAATAGTTGTAATTGAACTGATATATTAATTTCTCATTACACACTCCCAAATTGACATTTTCGATGAAATTTGCGGAAATGATCTACACATAATATATATAAATCATTTCCACCAATTTTAATGAAAAATATCGTTACTTTAAGTTTGAAATGAATGATTCTTCTTTTTCTTAAAGAAATGATCGTCCTCTTAAGAGCCAACGCATATATATATATATATATATATATTAGATTAAGAATCATATTGCTCCTATATTAGATTAAGAATCATATTGCTCCTATTTCATTCCTGAGACATTTTTCAACTTTTTTATTCAAAAGAATGCTTATTTTTAGCAAAATATAATTGTATTTCCGTTTCTTCAACTTTTTTAAAAAAAAAAATATATATATAATTTAATTTTGGTATTTTGATTGCACATCTTAAGTTTAAATGGACAAACCATTCAGACTTAATATGTTTTAATTTTGTATGGTTGGTTTAAAAAATTAGATTTGAATAACTATTTTTTCTCTTAAAAAATAAGAGGCAACTTTGCCTCTTAAGTTTGAAGTCTTAATTTCTTAAAAAGGTAAAATACATCTTTTACCCTTATCCTTTTCAACATAGTCATTTTTATAAAATAAGTGGATAAGGGCAAATTTTTTCAAATAACACTTATTCAGCATTTAGATGTGATATGTTTAAACAAATAACACTTATTCACATATGTTAGAATCAAAATAAACAGATTTTTCAAATTTAGTTTTTAGACTTTAGAACTAGTTTTTAGATTCTATTCAAACAAGGAACTAACGCACCCTTATTCAAAATCATATTCTTTTGATCAAAATAAAATAAAATAAATTCATATTCTACCACTTTTAGGTGTTTTAATAATCTACAAATGCCTCACGTGAACTTCATGGTCTTGTTATTTTATATAATTTGGAATGCTTATATACTTTGTTCAATGTGATGTATTTTTTGTTTCCTACTTAACGATAATTACATTTGGTTATTGAACCACCAAGGAAGTCTGCTTCCAATCTTCAAGGTGAAAGTCTTTGAGAATGGGAGATAAATTACTTTAAAGTGGCAAAATCTTTTTTCATTTTTTAGGAGAAAAAAGTGGCATCATTTGTGTAAGGAAAATGTGCAACTTGGACCATACTTAGTCTCTTAGTACGTGCTTGTTTAATTCAACTTTTCGTTTATTCCTGAAATCCTAAACTTTTAAATTCACACTAAGACTTTTTTATAGTTCATGTTAAGAGGCTGAATCCATAATTAAATTGACGAGACTCAAACTTTCCTCGATTTTTAAATCCATATGCTCCTTGTTTACAATTTTGATATTAATTTTTTAGGTATGAGGCTCTGTTCATTGAAGATGTAGTTGAAATGGTTCAAGGCAAACTAATGCCCAAGGCCCCAACCGTTGACCACCACCTAGTTGGAATAGATTCTAGAGTGAAAAAAATAGTTTCGTGGTTAAAAGATGGGGCAAACGTCGCGGGCATGCTTGTGATATGTGGCATGGCTGGGTTAGGGAAGACAGCCACGGCTAAGTTTGCATTCGAATCAAACTTTAAGGATTTTGATGCTAGCTGTTTTCTTGAAAATATTCGAGAAGAATATAAAAATCCCGGCGGTCTAGTTCATCTACAAAGAAACTTCTTTAAAAAAATTCTACGTAAAGAAGAGAAGAAATATATTATGATAAAGATGATGGACTTAGGAGGATTCAATATATCTTGTGAAAAACAAAACGGGGTCTTCCTTGTTCTGGATGATGTGGATGAACCGGTCCAATTAGATGCAATACTTGGTGTACGCAATTGGTTTACTTTGGGAAGTAAAATTATCATAACAACTAGGCGTGAGAGTTTGCTAAAGGCCCATGAAAAATTTATAGTTTATAAGATTGAAAATTTAAATGATAATGAGTCTCTTGAGCTTTTTAGCTTGCATGCTTTTGGCCAAAAAAGTCCTGTTGCAGATTATGTGGAGCAGTCAAAAAGGTTTGTACACTATTGTCAAGGGCTTCCTTTAGCCCTTGAAGTTTTAGGTTCATCTGTATCCGGGAAGCCATTGGAGGTATGGGAGAGTGCATTAAGGAAATTGGAAGTAATTCCTGAGACAAAAATTTTAGAAAAGCTAAAAATTAGCTATGATTCTTTGGAAAATACGCATGACCAAAACCTATTTTTGGATATAGCATGTTTCTTTGTCGGAAAGCACAAAAATGATACAGTTGCAATCCTAGAGGGATGTGACTATTACACAGAACTTGGGATTCGAAACCTTGTTGATAGAAATCTTTTATCAGTTGAAGAAAATAAAAGATTAGGTATGCATCAATTACTTCAAGACATGGGAAGACAAGTTGTTTATGAAGAATCTCAGAATCCCGAAGAACATACAAGATTATGGCGTCATAAGGATTCCTTTAACATCTTGAGAGATCATACTGTAAGAAATTTGAAACTTCTATAGTTCTATCAATGCGCATGTTCTTGTCAATATTTATCGTTAAATTAGTTACCCATTTTTTTACCTTCTTACTTACTTTATTTATTTATTTTTGTTAAGGGCTCTGTAAAAGTAAAAGGTCTCATCCTTGACATGAAGATGTTGAAGAAAAATAATATTCCTGCCACAAATATCCATAGCCGTCCTAGGTTCTTTTGGAACCTGACCTACCGGGCACAGACAAATCCAAATGACGAATTCTTGGAAACAGATGCATTTAAAGGAATGCGCAATCTTAGACTACTCAAGCTTAGCTATGTCAAACTTTTTGGAACTTATGATTTATTTCCAAAGAAACTAAGGTGGTTATACTGGCGCGGTTTTCATTTGAAATCATTACCTAATGATTTTTTGCTAGATAATATTGTTTCTCTTGAAATTCGTAATAGCAGCTTGGAACGTGTTTGGAAGGTGACTAAGGTATTAGTTTTCTTTATATGCTTTCTTTTTCAGTATGTACATATTAAGGTTTTGCGTTTAGTTACATTTGATAAAGAAGCTACTTTTAATCCTCTACTTTTCTGCTAACAGGTTCTTGAGTCTCTAAAAATCTTAAATCTCAGTCATTCCATTCACCTTGTAGAAACCCCAAACTTCTCAAACATTCCCAATCTAGAGAAATTAGATCTCAAAAATTGCTTGAGCTTGGTAGAGGTTGATGAATCTCTTGCAACCCTGCAAAGACTTATTGTTTTGAACTTAAAAGATTGCAAAAGTTTGAGGAAGCTTCCGACAAACATAGGTATGGTTCAATCCCTTGAGGAACTTATTATTTCTGGCTGTTCAAATCTTGTTGGGGCAGTAGATGAGTTGGTGAAGCTGAAATCATTGAAAGTGTTTCATGCTAATTACACAAATCTAAATCAACTACTCTCCGCTGCTCATGAGGTTGAGGTTGCACCATCTCACACGCTATCTTTTCCGAATTGGGTTACAAAGCTGAAAAAAAATCCAAAAATACTTTCATTTGTGTGTTTGCCAAGCTCTTTGGTGACCTTAAGTCTTGCGAGTTGTAACCTTTCAGATGATGCATTTCTTAATGATTTTGGTAGCCTACCCTTGTTGCAAAACCTGTTTCTAGGGGGAAATCCAATTCGCAGCCTTCCGCATTTCATCAGGTATCTTGCGAGGCTCAAGAGGCTTGATATTTCTTCGTCTCCAGAGCTCCAAGATGTTTCATGGCCATCAACAACTGTGGAAGAATTCAATGTTACAGAGTGTAGAAAATTGAAAAAGATAACGTATGAAACTTCGGTCGGGCCAAGATCAATCACACATGGTGCTTGCATGAGTCTAAATTACGTTCAAAAAGGCTTCAAAATAGAACAATTAAGAAATGTTGATGGTAAAGTGCTCAAGAATTTAGGCTTCTCCAACTTGAAATCAATTGAAAGTGTTGAGGTTTTGATTGCTAATGGAATTGTATGGAGTAAAAAGAAAGGTCCCATCCAGGTTCTTTCTCTCTCAATCTCTCTCTATTTATTTATGTCTACCGTTCACTACATACATAACACACTCGTATACATGTCATGCATTCAGTAATTTTATGTACATGTTAATTTTGCAGATATTGTATGAATCTTATATATTCAGCGTATGTTTTCCGGGGAGAGAGTTCCACACTGGTTTAGCCTCATGAATTACAGGATCTACAATATCTTTTATTGTGCCTTCATTTCCACATCTCAAAATTCGGGGCTTGAATCTATGCCTAGAGTACACATTTTTGGGAGTAGACTGGATAACATTTCTTGTATCTGTTAGGATCAGGAATAAGACCAAGGGTTTGGAGAGGACGTATGTACCAAGGTGCTATGGTATTTGCGACATAGACGACAGGTCTATGGTATGGTTAAGCCACTGGTTTTACGTGTTTTGGAGGCATCTGTTTCAAGAGGGCGATCAAGTGGAAGTGTCATTTGATATAAACATAGATACTAGGATGGTTACTGATGGAGAAATAAAGAAGTGCGGAGTTGAGTTTTTATACTTTGATGCTGAAGATGTAGAAGTAGGAGTAGCAGAATACTTTAAAACTCTCTATCATTATTGGGATTCAGGGATGAATATCTTTGAGTTGGCAAGCAAGTGAAGCTGAAGACGAAGCTAAAGTATTGAATACTTGACTACTTCAATCAAGAGGTTGAATTCATAATCTTTAATTTTTCATTTCAAAATAAATGAAAATGGTGTGCACAACAACAATTGCGTGTGCTTTCGTATCTAGTCTATTTATATTAAAATGGAAACAATAGATGTTAGTTATGACACCAATTTTATATGTTCCAGTTTTCCACCCTTACAGAAATGAGTGTGCAGGTTTAATTTTTCATGCACTCAAAGATCTAATTTAAAATGAAAAGAATAAAACGTATAAGTATTGCTGGTTTAAAGTATTATTAATCTTGAGATTACGAGTTTGAACTCAACAAATAATATATTTTTTTTCTGCAAAATAACAATAGCAAAACGGGAAAATTAAGTTTTTGTTGAGGTAACTGAATTGAGTAACTTCCGGTTTATATATTGATACTGCTTATAGAGTTCAGAAAAATACAATCTTTCAGAAAAAATTAAACGCACCGAACAAATATTCTTATTTAATTTTTATGGATATTGGTGCTTGTGATATTTGCAGGTCAACCAAAGGGCCTTTTCTCATTGGAAGCAATAAAGTTCTACGTGGATAAAATTTAAAAAGAATAAAGCAAAAGGTAAGTAATTTAGCATTCACTCGAAATTGAGAGAGATTTAAAATTCGAGTAGATTTTCTATGGGAAAAATTATATACTGGTTTTTACTCTATTCATCATTGCAATATTTCCCTTTTTTTTTCCTTTTTAACAAAAAAATCTAGCTAAAATGATGTTATACGCAATTCAAGGTCAGTGAATGCTACAAGGATTAATGAGCACTTACAGTGATTTTTATAGATTGTCCACACAAGAGAGATTGCTAGCATCGGAATGAAGATAATTGAGAGAAGAGAAAGAGGATATGACAAATGAAGAGAAAGAGGTGGAAACATTAGCTTATGCTTTGATGAATATGGTTTTGTTTGGCTATTATTTGTTGTACGTACGCTCAATTTATATTGTAATTATAACAATTGAAAAATTGTCTAGTACGATGTCGATACTTTGACTTAGACCTCTTGGTTCGTGTTATTTTTGTTGTGTTTTTTGCTCGGTTCCAAACCCAAGAAAAAGATGAGTTTTATTGGGAAATCATATTATTCGCTTGAATGGTGCAAAAGAGGATTTGCGGTTCTGGTAAGGTGCAAAAGCACTTTTGCACTCAGAAAATTGCATTCTGGAATGGTGCAAAAGCGCTTTTGCAGTTACGCGGGAAAACTGCAAAAGTCGTTTTGCAGCTGGGCGAGAAATATGTTTCCTTATCAAACTTGGTTTCCTTGTTTTATTTTGGTTTCTATTACCTTGTTAATAGTTTCCTTATTTACGTAGATTTTTGTTACCTTATTTTAGATTGGATGGACTCTATTATATTGTTATATATAGATAGAATCATTCAATAGATTAGGGCATGAGAGATATTCTTCTTTCTGTGGGATTTGTGGGAGAGTTCATCTTGTTGTGAGAGAGAGGTTAAAGGGCTGTTGATTTTTCTTCTTCTGTGAGAGCTTTGAGTGCAATATTTTCTTGTGATAGATTTTGTAATCGTTTTCAAAGAATTAGTGAAATCTTCGTTTGTCGAATATTTGTGTGTTCTATCATCTATCTTCTTGCTTGTTTTTTCTCATCCATATTATCTCTAGTTATTAATATCCACTATTTGAATTACGATCCGTGGCGTGATTTATTGTTAATAATCATAACAAGTGGTATCAGAGGGTGGTTTTCAATGAGGTGTGTGTTATAATGGAGAAATCTTATAGGATGGAGAAGTTCGATGGAATCATGGATTTCAGCCTATGGCAGATGAGTATAAAAGACTATTTAGTAGTGCTGGATTTGGATGATGTCCTAGAAGGTTCACCAACGGTGGAACAAAAGAAGAAGGATTTGGATGATGTGGAATGCTCAAGACTCGAAGCTGTAGGTGAAGAATTGAAAGATCAAGATAAAGCCTTACAACTAATTTGGACTCTACTAGGTTCGTACAAGACGCTAATTCAGAACTTTATGAGTAGATCATCTTTCACCACCTTGGAGGTGTGTCAAGCTCTGTCTGCGGAAGAGATGATGAGAAAGAGGGATCGAATCAATACCGTTCAAGAAGGCGCGTTTGTAGCGAATGAAAAGAAAGGTTCTAGCAAAGGACGGAAGACTACCTTTAAAGGAGATTGCTTTAAATGTGGTCAACCGGGCCATTGTGCTAGGGACTGCCCAAGGAAGAAGGATGACATCAGGGAAAAAAAACCGGCTATTAACCCTGATGGAGCCGCAACCGTTGCGATGACTTCTTATGGACAAAGAAGCCGATCTTATAGATGTCTACTGATGCCTGCAAGCCTTATGGTCAGGGAGGATGGTTTTTGGATTGCGGTGCCGCTATGCATGTTTGCAACAATCGTTTCATTGTATAGCACATATGAAGATTGTAGCGGGTTTGTCTACATGGGGGATGGCTCCAGATTGCTAGTTCGTGGAGTTGGTGAAGTCCGCCTGGATTTGTTTGATGGCTCAGTTCAAACAATCATAAATGTTAGACATGTGCCGGAGATAAAGTGGAATCTAATCAGTCTCTCTAGATTAGAATCACTTGGGATGTGGTACTCTACTCAAGGTGGAGTAATGAGCGTGTATCATGGCGACGATGTAGTCTTGAAGGCAAGTCATTGCGGGGGCTTGTATAGATTACATGAAAGAGTTGTACATAATGGTGCTAGAGAACCAAGAAGTATATATTCTGGTGGTGCATACGCAACAAGGATGAGCTATAGCTTAGGTGGTGGCTCTAGACGGTTGACAACTCATAGTTACGTGCCAGTGATGGTGTCCAATACGGACATGGTCTGATTATTGACATAAATAATCGGATGTGGCTCGATCATTGACATAGATGATTGAGTGACCCTTGTAAAGGGCGAGACAAAGAAGACTTCATGTGTCATCAAGGCGAAGAAGAAGAAGATAGTGGTTGGTTTTGTTACCTTCGCAAAAGGTGGTGATTGTTGTGTTTTTTGCTCGGTTCCAAACCCAAGAAAAAGATGAGTTTTTATTGGGGAAATCATATTATTCGCTTGAATGGTGAAAAGAGGATTTGCGGTTCTGGTAAGGTGCAAAAGCACTTTTGCACTCAGAAAAATTGCATTCTGGAATGGTGCAAAAGCGCTTTTGCAGTTACGCGGGGAAAACTGCAAAAGTCGTTTTGCAGCTGGGCGAGGAAAATTGTTTCCTTATCAAACTTGGTTTCTTTGTTTATTTTGGTTTCTATTACCTTGTTAAATAGTTTCCTTATTTACGTAGGATTTTTGTTACCTTATTCTAGATTGGATGGACTCTATTATATTGTTATTTTTAGATAGGAATCATTCAATAGATTAGGGCATGAGAGATATTCTTTTTCTGTGGGATTTGTGGGAGAGTTCATCTTGTTGTGAGAGAGAGGTTAAAGGGCTGTTGATTTTCTTCTTTTGTGAGAGCTTTGAGTGCAATAATTCTTGTGATAGATTTTGTAATCGTTTTCAAAGAATTAGTGAAATCTTCGTTTGTCGAATATTGTGTGTTCTATCATCTATCTTCTTGCTTGTTTTTTCTCATCCATATTATCTCTAGTTATTAATATCCACTATTTGAATTACGATCCGTGGCGTGATTTATTGTTAATAATCATAACAATTTTTATGTCGGATTTTAGCGAAGTGGATAATTTTTGCCTCCACTTGAATATAATCATTAAGCTATTGGGTAATATTTTCAGAATCCGTGTATGACTCGATTTGTTATTGGGTCACACGACCGGATCCGATAATACCTGTTAAGGAGACAATTTTGAAAAAAAATAAAAATAAAATTATATATTTTTTATTTTCACTAGAATATGTTGAGTGAAGAAATAAAATTGCTAAAAGAGTAGAGATAAATATCTACAGATCCTAAAATAAATACAAATCATTTCTTTATTAAATGAACAATAGTTTTATTAAAAAAAGTAAAATAAATTAATGTGTCTAACGGATGACCCAAATTCATTGATGATAAACCTGTAATCGATTATTTATCATGTTGTGTCCAATGTGTAAACTCGATAAAAATCTGAATTCACTAAAATTCCACCAACTAACTATATAATTTAATGTCGAGTTATCGTGTAACTTATAAAAGTCCACACAAAACAACCCATGCACTAGCAAGCCTTAAAATGGGCCGAGCGATTCACCTATTGAAGAAAGCCTACAGAGCAGAATCACTAAAGCCCTAATAGAGACCTGTAGCATAATAAAAGTGGGAGCAAAAAAAAAAAAACAAATTTTGTTTTGAAGCTCTCGGTACGTGTGCACGAAATTAAACAAAATAGTTTTTTTTCCCCTTCTCTTAAGCAATTAAAGTGTAGATTTCTATTTTTTTTTGGGTTAATTGCACTCCCCCCCTCAACTTAGGGGAGGTGGTACTTTACCATATGAATTATCAAAATTAGCATTTTTTGCCACCAACTAGCAATTTTGTTGCAATCAACCATTTTTTGCTAACGGTAAAAGTTTCACCTGCACATCACGTGAGTTTTTTTTGAGGGCATAATGGTTATTTTGCATTTGGCTCCACTTTTGTCAATTTTTCCGCTAAAAACAATACACACATTTTATATAATATATATAGATATGTATATACCCACATGTATCTAATATTCACATGTAGAGAGAGAGGTGAGAAACAAAGATATAGAAAGAGAATGAAAACAGAGCAGAGACAAAGAGAGAGAAAATGCAGACAGAGATAGAACGAGCAAGATTCCTCCATTAACAAGGAGAAATGAATACAAACTCAAATTCATGGTGGACAATACAAGTTGTGGATTGTTGTTCTGTGTGAACACAAACTCAAATTCATGGTGATCATCCTCCGGCGCCGGTGGAAAATTCAGATCCAACTCCAAAATACTCTGCTTATTGTTAATCTTACAAATTAAACTACTCACCCTAACCTGTATCGGCACCATTAATTGTCATCGGAGTACTCATCGGAGTTCTATGCCATCTCATATGACCACCCAAAGCCTGGCCGGACAAAAGTTGGGACCCACAAACAGAACACTTGTGAAATCTATTTATGGGTGATTTGATCTTAATGTATTTGTCTTCAATTTGTTTTTCTTGATTTTGATCATTGAGTACCAATGGGTTGGTGATTTAGTCTTCTTGTGGCTCGCTCGGTGGTCGTTGAGGGCTTGGAACGTCGGAAAATTTCGGTCACAAGTCCAGCACACGTAATCTCTGGCGCCGGCAGTGCTGCCGGTGATCTGTTAATGGAGGAATCTTGCTTGTGCTCTCTCTGTCTCTGCTCTATCTGCGTTCCCTCCCTATCTTTCTCTGTTTTTCACCTCTCTCTCTCTACATATGAAGATTAGATACATGTGGGTGTATACATATCTATATATATTATATAAAATGTGTGTCTTGTTTTTAGCGAAAAATTTGACAAAAGTGGAGCCAAATGCAAAATGACCATTATACCCTCAAAAAAACTCAAGTGATGTGTAGTTGGAGCTTTTACAGTTACCAGAGTTAACACCATCAGCGACACATGGTTGATTGCAACAAAATTGATAATTGGTGGCAAAATTGCTAGTTTTGATAGTTAATATAGCAAAGTGCCACTACCCCTATAGTTGAGGGTGGCAAAGTGAAATTAACCCTTTTTTAATGGTTTCTTATTTAATAGTAGGCACAAAGAAGGAATTTTTTGATTTTTCTTTAATAACTGTCATAGTAACTCTTGCATTTTATTGGTAGATACAATAAAAAGTGAGAAACTCACTAAAACATCTTCTTTTAGAGTTTCTTTATCTAGCATTAAAGACTAATTACTTTGGAATGCTTTTACTTATTTAATTTGGAACAAATATTTTTTTAGCTATATTGAGTCAAAATTATTTTCTACTTCAATTTAATTCGGGCACTCAAGTAACTATTTATTTAATTATGTCTTGTGTTTCAATATCATGCATGGCTAACTAATTTTATAAAGTCGAGGATAAATATAATAAAGACTTTTAGTGGCGCACCGACGTGCCGGGAAAAGTATGCAAAACGCGCCGGGAAAAGTATATAAATCTTTAGCGACGCATTTTCGCGCCAGCAAAGAGCGCCGGAGAAAGTCCGCCGGCAAAAGTAACACAATGACCTTTCTCGACGCAATCTTTAAAGCGTCGGCAAAAGTTGTCTTTCGTGGCGCAAAAACGTGTCGGTAAAACTCAGTGCGCCATTGAAAGTGTATGGCATTTTGCCTTGAAAGAATACTTTTACCGACGTATAAGGAACTTTTCCTGGCGCGTTAGACGCGCCGGCAAAGATATTTTTTAGTGACGCGTTTGGTGAAGCGCCGGGAAAGATACTTTTTGCTGGCGCGTTAGTCGCGCCATTAAAGATCACTTTCCCTAGGCACAATTACTTTTCCTGGCGCGTTAGAAGCGCCGGAAAAGATAGCTTTTAGTGACGCGTTTGGTCACGCACCGGGAAAGATACTTTTTGCTGGCGCGTTAAACGCGCCATTAAAGATCATTTTCCCTATGCACAATTACTTTTCCTGACGCGTTAGACGCGCCGGCAAAGATATCTTTTAGTGACGCGTTTGGTAACGCGCCGGGAAAGATACTTTTTGCTGGCGCGTTCATCGCGCCGGAAAAAATCAATTTCCTAAGCACAATTACTTTCCTGGCGCGTTTGACGCGCCGGAAAAAATGACTTTTTCTGACGCTTTGTAGAAAACGCGCCAGCATAGGTAAAATATTTTTAATTTTTTTATTTAAAAATTAAATATTTAAATACAAATACATGTTATAATATATTGTTTTTTAATATTAATAGTAAATGCTAAGTTGAACCAATATCACAATAATAAAAAAAAGGATAGATTGGATAACTTATCAGTATCATAGTAACATACATATTGTGATATCTTAAAAGTCGATACAAATAAACTAAACATAGTCAAAAGTAACAAAATCAACATCCTAATTATTTGAGAGATTGTTGGTAGTGTCACATGAAGGTCCTGTTGGGGAATGAAACTGGAATCCCGGTATGAATTTTTGCAATTGAGCTAAGACTTCATTCGTCTCATTCAACCTCCTATTTTGAGCAGCCAATTGCTCTGCTTGAGCACCCAGTTGTTCTGCTTGAACAGCCACTTTTTCTTCTTGACTAGCCACTTGTTCTTTGAGAGTGGCAATAATTTTGTCCTTCTCGCGGTCTTCATAGGTGCTTCTGCTGCTGGTTGCTCAACTACCTCCAACTGCCTTGAGCCTTGGCATAGAACCATATCCCTTATGATGACGTGATCGAGGGCCTAAGACTTGTGTCATAATCTCCAAGTCTTTCGGCTGGGCCACCTCGTCACCAGACTCAACAGATCCAGCAGACTCAACTGGCTGGGAAGCTCGCATATGTGTCATTGCATCCTGGATAGAGAAAAAGAAAAAATAATATATTTATGTACATTAGACACTGCAAGCCCAAAAGAATTAAAACACTATTATACTTGAGAAAATATAACATTACTTTATAAACTCGGGAAAATCAAAAAATATAAAATAAACAACAATTTCTTCTAGATATATGGAACGTATATCCTCCACAAACATAAATTAATAGGATAACCAATGAATAATCGACATAATAAATTGTCCATCTAGAAGTACTGTGTCAATTTATGTGTTATTGATCTTGATCAAAGTTGCAAGTATCCCAAGTTTCATGTATTTACCTTCAGATATCTTATGATGAACAAGAAATTTGGTAAATCAAGAGATTTTTTAATTAAGCTCATTTACAAAATAAAGATTCTTTTAAAAAGCATTAAAAACTCAAATAGATAAAACACCATCCATTCTTTTATGTTTTCATATACATATATATATTCTTAAAAAGCATAAAAGCTCACTTTTCTATGTACACTTTTATATATGTGTTAACTCTTATATAAGCAGCCTCTTCTAAACATGTTTCATTAATACTAGTTTGTATAGTTTTCATATCATCATCTAATTAAACATACAAAATGCTTTTCATTGAAAAAACTTACGTGCTTCTCTGCAGCGTATTCATTCCTCCATCTATTTCCTTTACAATGAAGTTGTTGAAATGTGCCAATAACACTAGGGAGTTCACCGGTCACCAAATCAACCTTCAAATTATAAGTGAAAAGATTATTTATAATTTAAATAACGATTACTTATAATTTAAATAACGATTAATTTAATAAAATAATTATATAGTCTTACACCATCGTAGACATGAGCCACT
Organism: Lonicera japonica; assembly: GCA_021464415.1. Classification (NCBI taxonomy): domain Eukaryota; kingdom Viridiplantae; phylum Streptophyta; class Magnoliopsida; order Dipsacales; family Caprifoliaceae; genus Lonicera; species Lonicera japonica. The sequence continues at coordinate 16,451 of JAKCWG010000782.1, forward strand.
AAAGTCTTCGAACCTTGTCCCCCCTCAAGTGGCCTTTGTTTTCTATTATGCGAGTTTTTAGCTGAAATTGTCTATAATAAAAGAAAAGAGAAAAATATTAGTCAAATTAAGTACTACTACTACTATATAAATTGTGATACAGATTAGATTATTATAATTTAATCAATTTAATTACAAACAAGTGTGTTCATATTAAAGTATATCCCAATCAACAAGTATTTCAAGACCCATTTGCTAAAAGGGTAAAATTGATTAGGAATTGAAAGTAGAGAAACGGAAAAATAAGAAAGAACCTGTGAAGACAAAGCTAGCAAAATCTCACATGAAGCACTTGTGATGTGAAAGGGTTAAACAATATATTGCTATTGGCACTTTGGCAGTGATTCTACTTATGCTGCTATTCTCACATTGCATTGTTTTATTATTACCTTAAGCTACAACATCAGCACTAATAATGACAATAGACATGAGCAAATGTAAAAGTAAACAAACAACATGTGCATAAGTTTTCCTACTTTTCCTTGCTATTGTGGGTACTTTAAGGGATGAGATAGTCCAAAATTTGAATCATAATCCTGGAACTTATATTTAATTAAAATTTGGTATATTAGGTACATGTTCCGAAAAGAAACTTGACTATTAATTCAGATATAAAAAAATAAAAAGAAAAAGAAAGAAACTAAAAAAAACTAACTATTACTTAGGGACGAACAAAAAAAAATTCAAAAATAGTGATTAGTCATAAGTAGGACAAAAAAATATCAAAACTAACTATTACTTCTGTGTACTACCAGACCTGCTCAACTGTGAAGACCCAACCCAATTTCTTTTCTATAACCAGTACCAACACTACCATCGCCACTGTGGTATCCTAACTGCCACCGCCATTACCACACACATGTGACTGCAACCACTTCATGTTGGGCATCACCCCCTACCATGTTTCATAAGAAAACCAACCATGTTTGATAGATCTCAATAAATTGAACACAACACAAAACATGAAATAAACATGACAGTGATTACTTTCAGGTATACTAAACAAGACAATGAAATAAAGAAATACTTTCAAGTTTACTAGGGGCAATGAGATGATTTTAACTTAAACAACAGTACCACCCATGAAGTTTCCAAATGAGTAATTAACACTAACACCTAACTAAAAAGGTTTCCAAGTTTTCAAATTTTTTTCGTAAGTCAGTTTTTTTTTCGAAAGAAAGTTAGGAATTTTCGAAAGTTCTTTCGAAAGGTTTGCAGTAGCAGGGCTTCTTCAGTAGCTGCTGCTAATTTCGAAAGGTCCGTGGTCATCTACTAGCCCGGCCACATAGCAGGGCATTCTCTGGAATGGGGTATTTGTCCTTGACCAACTTACTTGGCGTGTAAACTCTCAGATAAAATTGTTGGCCCAGAATAAATGCTTCCACAAACAAATCCAAATACACACAGCAGTACATATTCTTATTACACAGTCCAAGTACACAACAGAGAGAGAGATAGAGACATAGCATTCTTACAAAATTCTGCATTTTAATGATTAGTTAATTGTCTAACAAATCCCATCACTACTATAATCTATATAGTATATAGATATGTAAGTCTATACAACAAGGTGAAAGCGCAATACCATCAATTGGTCTTTTCATAGAATTAGAGTACTTATAAACTTTTCAAACAAGTTTTTAAACTAAAAGCAAACCATTGAAGGCACTAAGAGCAGAATGTATGCTATATTTTTTCATACTTTTTTGTAGGAGAAATCAACACATAACATCCATGCTCTTCAAAGAAATTAATAATTCATAGGAGAAATGGACTGATATATATTTAAATATTAAAATAAAAAAGGTAAATTCATACTTTTTGTTCCTCGTAACTGAAAAAATCGCACAAAGCCTTCCACTGTTCGGGATCAACTTTTTTGTAGGGGGTTCTCTTTGGGGCTTCTTTATTTTGCTCCCCCCTAACTTTTTCCAATGACATTTCATGGCATATCGCCATTCCCTAAGAGCTTTCATCTCCAGCTTCTCAATTTCATCCATGACAATTTTATTGTCATGTGGATAGATAAACTTTAATTACAAAAATATTATGGATTAACAAATGAGTTAACTAAATAAATAATAAAATTTTATTTAAAAGTATGTAAAATACTTACATCAAGCCGATCATAGATGATCTCAATGTCAGTTTTTGGTACATTTACCCAGGGTGTGATACGTGGGGAAAACGTGTCTCGAACTATCTGGTGAATCATGTTGTTGAATGACGTCCCAATCTTCCCCACACTCTTTCCCGTTAGAGGGTCAAACTTGACCACCAGCCTATCAATTTTTTCCTTCCGAAGCATCTTTTCAACAACTACACTTCGTGATTCTTCTCTGGTCCTCCTCTTTCCTTTGTATTCTGTTCATTTCCTGATCCATTATCGTCTCCAACTCCAGAAGTAGACATACTGCATACATATATTATCGAAGACTGCATTATGAAACTGAACATCTAATTTCTATGAAGCTATCATTCTTTGTCAAAAGGAAAATCACTACTTACTTCCTACTTTTGATAAAAGCAATTGCTATTTCCAACAGAGTGTGCATATAGATGCTAGTTCAAGCAAAATACACTACTGTGGCAATGGCAATTGCCACAAATAAATTAGACAAGCTTGGAGTTTTTTATATTGTACCCGACTGGACAGTTATAAGGGTCCCTTACGCAGAATTATGTTTCTTTAGTTAGCCACAGCCTCTTGTTTGGTGACCTATCCATTTTTAGGTTAGTTCATCAAACAAGACTGACTTTGTGTAATCTTTTAAAATTCATTACATTTGTTTTATATAAAATCTCTTGTATTTTCAGGGCTAGAGTTCCTTTGTGGGGAAAATAAGGAAATAATGCCAATTACTCATCATCAAGAAGACAGAAGTAATAAAGAAATTCTAAATAATCGGTACTATTAATGATCAACAAAGAAGAAGAAAAAAACACTTTGAGAAGCAAATAATCAAATCCTATCATGCATGATGAAGCTCGTTTAACATTGGACCTAGAGTCTCAAAGTAGTTTAAATGGTCAAGGGAACTCTGGGGGAACCTGTCATCATCTATTGTTTCATCTCTAGAGTGCTTAATCTTTTCTATTTGACTGGTGAAGTTAATTGGCTTCCCCGAGTACTTATAATGTATGCTCCATCTAGGCTCTAGATGTAGCACAAAAATATATATATTTAAGAGAGTATAAATCCTTTGGCAATGAACCTAGTCTTGAATATGGGTTAAATGAAAAGAACATGTTATTTTGTTGTGGAAGGTAGAGAATATTAACTAGTGAGATGGGTGGCCATATGCTCTACCAACTTTTGTTGCTCTATCTTCTTAAAAGCCTTTCATTTTCAGTTCTTTTGACATAATCCTAACCAGAAGATGGTATATTCCCCATTGTCAATTCAAAAAGGGCTTTTCGTAAAATACCAATGCTAGAATGGAAAATTTTCACCAAGTTGATTAAAGATGGTAAAAGGATCTTTTGAATCCAAGAAAAAGATAGGTCTAAGATATGAAGAACATAAAAGTATCTATAACCAATTGCTTCATTGTCATTCATTATGTATTCTTCATTTGATACACAATGTTGACTAGATTCAGGATGAAAAAATAAAGAGATGGCAATGAATCTGAAATTGTTAAGTACCTAGCAGTGATTATGGTGTTCTCTTCTTCGGGTAAGTTAAATCCCTCACAGTTTGTAGCATTTGTTAGCCTAGTATTTATATATGTTGTAATGGGCCAGTTTCAGCTAGCTTTTCTATTTGTTACTGAAATTATTTTCTTGAAAAATAACAACATGCTTGCCTGCAGGGCCTCAAAAGTTGAATGACTAACAGGTCAAATGTTCAACCATTCTCATCCCTAACACAAGAATATGCTAGATTTGGACTGGTTAAGTTTGCAGTTATACAGTAAATGTGCTTATATTCGAAGGTTCCAACACTCAGTTGAGAGGGTCTTGGAGCTAGTGATACTTACTAATACACCAATTTTTGTCTGTAAGCTTCATTTTCAATGCATAAGAAATTTACAGTGACAAAGTAGTAAAAGAACACTTCAAAACAAACTTCAATGATACACAAAATAAAAAAAAAAAAAAAAAAAAAGCAGCACAATTGATGAGATAAATAAAGCTATATAAAGACGTATAAATGAGAATTCACCTGATAAAACAGTGAGCTATCACCACCACTCGCAGACCCTAAAGTTCCAATCCCAAAACACAGAACCTAGAGAGTGTAATTATATCAGTAACAAAGAAACTATTAATGTAATCAATCAGTACAATCAAAGCTGTAATTAGAAATGATCGGATATTAATTGAGATAACCTTATGTGAATTAACTATATCTGCTAATTTTAATGCATATACAAACTTACACACATCAAACATATATAGATAGACACAATCAACAATTAGAACAAATTAAAGACCTACATTTTTAGCTAAAATCAATCAACTTATTGGGTCGGTGGCAGTAATCACTCACTCACTTGAACTTAAATAGACGTATTAACTACTCATCAATAGCAAAGGGACTGAAAGTGAAATTAGAAGATGTGTATCTATGTGTGTGTATATGTAGAGAGAGTAATGAGGAAGGAGGGAGGGAGGGAGAGATGGGGAAAGAGAAATATGATTAATAAACTACTAATTTGGTACAAAGTTATAAAGTGTTAACTAGTTACAAGTACCAAACAACAAACATCGGCTAAGAAAAAACAAAGTGACCCATCACTATCTATTCATCATCAAGTTCTTCTAAGGAGTCATCCTCAACATTTTCGTCACCAGTGTCATAATCACTATCTGCAATCACGTCTTCTTTATCATATTCTTCTAAGGTATCGTGTTCAAATTCATCATCGTCGACCAAAAAGTCATCATTAAAACTGTTTTGATCTTCATTGATTAACTCATCAATATTGTCGACCTCGACTGGTTCAACGTCGTCACGCTAAAATTCAACGTTGTCTAAATTAAGAAGTTCTACCCATACACGGAATCCAGATGAATTATCTTCTTGCAATATTGAGATATCATTATTTGTCCCAGCACCATCACTCTCCTTATCCGACAAATCCCATAAATTCCGTGGGATATAAGCATGTACAAGCCTCCAATGTTCCCCATTCTTATCATCTCTAAGATAATATATCAACTTCGCCTGCGATGCAAGTATGAAAGGATCATTTTTGTACCATTCAGCACCAACACATATACACTTGTGAAGGTGGAATCTTCTTGAATTCTCTTTTTTCTTCTTCGGATCTGTGTCAAACAACATTTACACTTGAAGAGAGTAAAACATTGCAGTCCTTTTTCGGGTACGACAATTCTAAAACTTCTTAACTAACACTCCATAGAAGTTAAGACCATCTTGACTTGGAACAAAAACACCCTCTATTTTGCGTTCTTCGCTTGCGCATCGCGCGTTTCTCCACGAGAAATTTGACCCCGTTAACAACACATCCAGGATAAGAGAGTGCTGAAAAATTAGATCTATTTGCCAAAGCATACAACTCATCTGAAACCTCGGTAGCTCCAGATTCTCGTAATCGATTAATCTACAGGAGCATAAAAATAATAATAATAATTATTATTACTTGTGTTTTCCTACATAAGTAGGAAATTAATAAGTTAAATGCTAGCTTACTCGATTTTTGAACCACTGAGGAAACTCAGATTCCTGTTGTTGTTCAAGGTGCAAACCACCCCGTGTCCTTAACTCGTCCATATGTTCACTACATGTGGAGAGAAAAAAATTAAGAATTCAAATAATGTTCATTAATAATACTCATTACAAGTAATAATATAAAATGCTCAGAAAGCCTACATGAGATATTTCTCTACTTCTGGGCAATTATTCAAGATGTACCACTCTGCCTTCTTTCTTAGACCTGGATCAAGAACTACAACATCTTTTTTACCAAATGAATGACCAACATGCTTAAAAACTGAGATCTCCTGATTTGGACGACTATCAACCCCATCATCATGTCTTTCTGGACGATTAAATCGAGTTTCAATATCCCGAAAATACATTGAGCAAAATGTTAAGGCCTCATTCACTACATAAGCTTCAGCAATTGATCCCTCCGGACGCGCTCGATTTCTAACATATTGCTTGTACACAGCCATAGATCGTTCAATGGGGTACATCCATCTAAAATGGACAGGCCCACCAAGAATTGCCTCTTTTGGTAAATGAAGAACTAAATGAACCATAACATCGAAAAATGCTGGAGGAAAAATTCTTTCTAACTTGCACAATATGATTATGATGTTCTCATGCATTTTTTGAAGGTCACTAACATTCAAAGTCTTTGAACATATTTGTTTGAAAAAGTTACACAATTCAGTTATTGTTTCTCGAACTTCTTTCTTCAAATATGTTCTAATACCCGCTGGCAACAACCTTTGAAATAAGACATGACATTCATGTGATTTAAGCCCTGATATTTTACCATTTTCTTCGTTGACATTCTTTGCCAAATTAGCAGCAAAACCATCTAGAAATTTTACTACTTTGATGAATTGACAGAATTTTCGCCTCTCATCCACACTTAACGTGTAACTAGCCTGAGGTTTCTTCCACTTGTTTCCAACTTTGTAAAGGTGCAACTCTTTTCGAATGTTCATGTCCAGTAAATCAAGTCTCGCCTTCTCTGTATCTTTTGATTTTCCTTCGATACTCAACAAAGTCCCCAACACACTATCACATACATTTTTTTCAATGTGCATCACATCTAGATTATGTCTAAGCAGCAAGTGCTTCCAGTACGCAAGCTCGAAGAAAATGCTTTTCTTTGACCAATTAAGTTCGATCGGAGAGCGCTTGCGTTTCACACCCCCATATTGCTTATGTTTACCAGGCAATATAACTTGAAGGCGATTAAGTTGTGCTAGTATATCATCTCCAGAATATTCACGAGGTGGCAGTCTTCGTTCCTTCATACCATCAAACTGTTTGCTATTTCTCATTGTATGATTTATATCAAGAAAACGTCTATGGCCAATGTACGCTATCTTGCTTCGTACTCCCACGAATGGAGTTTCTTCATTGCAAGTTGGACACGCTTTATATCCTTTTGTACTCCATCCAGACATTAAAGCATATGCTGGGTAGTCATTAATAGTCCACATCACTGCCGCACGCATTAAGAATGTCGACCCATTGAAAGCGTCTCGAGTTTCAACACCTATTTCCCACAACTCTTTTAACTCATCAACCAATGGCCTTAAAAATACATCAATGTCTTTCCCAGGAGCAGAAGGGCCGGGAATCAAAAGAGACAGCATTAACGACTCTGATTTCATGCACTTCCAAGGAGGCAAGTTATAAGGAATTAAAATAACTGGCCACATGCTGTACGATGTGCTCATATTACCAAACGGATTGAATCCATCCGTAGCTAATCCTAATCTAACATTTCTTGGATCTGATGCAAAAGCAGGGTATTTATGATCAAACTCTTTCCATGCCTGACCATCTGCAGGGTGTCTTAGTACACCATCTTCTATAACTCTATCAGAGTAATGCCATCTCATATCTTTCGCTGAATATCTAGAACTATACAACCTCTTCAACCGTGGAGTCAATGGAAAATATCGCATCACCTTATTAGGCACCTTCTTTCCTTTCACATTTTTATCTACCCAACGACTTTCACCGCAAACTGGATAGTTTTCCAATTCTGCGTGATCTTTCCAAAACAATGCACAATCTTATTTACTTACATGAATAGACTCATATCCTAACCCAAGGTTACGTAATTTGGTCTTCGACTCATAATGCGAATTGGGTAAGATTGTCCCACTCGGTAATGCCTCGTTCAATAATTTAAGCAACATGTCAAAAGATTTATTACTCCACTTATTAAGCACCTTCAGATGCATCAACTTCACTAAGAAATTTAGCACCGAAAACTTCTGACACCCAGGATATAACTCAATCTCCATCTCCTTAAACATGTCATCGAACTTGTCATTCTGATTACTATTATCTGTAGGGAGATCATTGAAAGAGCCACTAGAAGTATTACTTGCTTCTCCATAACCACCATGTCCAGCTAGATCAGCTAACACATTTTCCATCTCGTCAACTTCATCTTCTAGATGATGAACAGGTGGTTTATGAAATGACTCTCTGTGGAATGACCACATAGTGTAAGACGGCTGGATACCCTTCTGGATCAAATGCATTGCAACTGCTCTTGGGGCTTGGAATCTTCAATTGAGGCAATTCATGCAAGGGCATCTCATTTCTCCTTCAGTATTGACATGAGCTTTACCAATTTCGACAAACTCTTTGACACCATTTTTGTACTCTGTTGACAAACGATTCTTCACAGCCATCCAACTTTTATCAATCGACATCTCTCTATCCGATTCTATTGGATAACGAATGGAAGGAAAAATTATTAAAAGAAGAATAATTATAAGTAATGGAGGAGCAAGAAGTTTGTTAGCCTAATCGAAAGAAGTATAGACATAGATGACTACAAGAAAATTTGGCTTAGAGAAAGATGACTCGTAAAGAAATTTCCTATGAGAGTTGAAGTGCACCTATAAAAGATAATGAGTTTCATTATGGAGAACAAGGAAAAATTAGGATTAGAGTTTTATAAAACCCCAACGAGCTCAAGGTTGAAATATTGAACAAAAAGACAATTTTGATTTCAAGTGCATACTAATGGTTTCAATGAGAGTGCACTAGTATTTGTCAACAAAAACAGTAATTAAGTCTTGTGGTACCCTCTAAGTTTTTGGATCCTTTTTTGTATGTGTTAGGGAGAGACGGTGAGATTAAAGATCAAGAATGTGTAACACCAACTTTCTGTATTTAATTTAAGAAAATGATATTCTAACGAATCAAAATCGGAGGGGCCAATTTCGCCACTTCTAGTACTACGACTACTACTAATACTAATACTACACTTGGTAGGCCTGTTAACAAACAAGTAGTATGCTGGTAATGAAATTTGGATGGACAAACAATTAGATTAATTAAAAATTAGTATTTTTACTTACCATATTAATTAAAAACGTAATTTTATATTTTCTTACTAAACAAACTAAACGTCTGTACATCCATGACATGAAATGAAACGCAAGGCAGACCCCATGAACATGCACTAATTTTACTTGTAAACAGTTATGACTAATAAAACAGAAGCAGAAAAAGACAAGGGATAAAACTTAAAAGGAGCTAATGGAAATGAAGGCGTTAAGTGGGGTCAAGCCTTCACCGAAAGCATGGAACATTCACTTTGAATTACTCACGTGGTCCCAATCATAATATAAAAGTCTACCCACTATTAAAGGTGGAAACCTGTTACTTTCATTTCATAAAGCGTGGGAAATATATAACATGTATTTTTTTTATCATAAACAAAACTTATATTGAAAATAAATAACCAATATAAGCGTAGGGAGCTAATGGTTTACAAGTAGTCTACCAAGAGCCCCAGAGAAATAAATGGAGAACAAGCATTAACTAAACATCAATCTGGAAAATAAACAGAAAAAAAACGAGCAACTAAATAGCTCCCCATAAATCACCAGACTATAACATGTATTATAATTAGATATGTACATTTTTCCCCTTTCTAAAATCAAGAACTTGACTTTCTTTCGCATGTGTGCACGCGTACATATATATATAATGTTTCATTTTAATTAATTTGTGATATGTTAAATAATTGCACTCAATAATTGGATATATCAGAGGCTTCATAAAACTTAAGAATATAAGCTGAGTAACTCAGATCAACACCAGGAACTTACTTGACTTCAAAACCGAGATAATTCTCTGCTGGGAAGCTCTTTAAGGATATCTTTCAATCCTGATGCAAGAAAGAAATATATACAATGTCTTAAATTTCACGAAAAAAACTTTATACAAAACTTTATACAAAGATCATGAGACTTACACGAGTGAAGCTGAGTCACAATCCAGCATAGACATGTACCATGTGAGTGAAGTAATCGGATCTGCAGCAAGAGTAAATATAGTACCGAAGAGCAATCAGTGGTGTGAAATTCCTCACTACTAATTTTCTATTTGATATGATTCTAATATAATGAAAACTTTCGGCAATGAACAGTTAAACAATCAAATAGTAAGAAACAGTAAAAATGGACAAATAATTTTTTTTTTAATCACTCACAAAATTTAATTATTTCTCTTGTTAATTTTTTTCAAATTTTAGATATCGATAGAACCATTTATGTAAATTAATGTATCAAGTCCTTCTGAATTACCAATTGTTAGCTAGTAAATAATTTTACTGTTGATCTTAATTTTAAGGATACACTCCTCCGTATTGACCTGGTGAATCGAATAAGGAGAAGGAACACCTGTTTTACTAAGTGGATTAACTTAGTGCATCCCACACCAACATGATGGATTGAACAAAGAGTAGCATTCTTTACTAAGTGGGCTAACTTGGGTTATATAAATCAATCAATTCTGTAAAACTGCTAATTATGTACTAAGCTAGTAGTACCACATGAAGCACTATATATATAGAATTGATTAAAACAGCTATACTATATACTTTATTGGTATATCACTTACTTTTAATTTAAAAGAACAACAATAATAATTATTATTATTATATCAGGATACAAAGTTAATATTGGTATATCTTTTTACATTTCAATTTATTTTGGCTACATATATTAACACTCCAATAAAAATCTCTAATATTCCAAAATTCATCAAAAATGTATTTGAGTGTTTCAAAAAATATATAGAAAGTATTATTAAAAATTAGTTAAGACTGATAAAGTACTTAGTTCTACTGATAATAGTCTTATTATTCTTTTTTGTTAAAAACAAGACTTGACTTAAGATGTGTGTTATTTCACTTCCTTCTCTCAGATGCTCCTGTACAATTTCCTCTCTCACACTTTCGTCTAAATATACTATCTTCTTAATATATCTAGTAATATAAAAGCATAAACAATTAGGCCAGGTAATTCTGCAGATGGAAAAAGTTACGCATAATTCACACACCACTGTGGACAAAAAAATTAGTCATACATACAAACTCCAATACCATAGTCACCGCTACTGTTGGCATGGTATGGGATAAGCCCGCTAATACTCAATGTCTATGTGCTGCAATATGCAAAAGCACAAACTACAATGCACATGGTAGGGGGCATTACATTTAGGAAGTCAACACATAAAAGCAGCCAACAAGCAAAACTGAGTTTCATACAGAAGAATGTACAATTAAGGAATTGTACTCACATCCAATGATACACCCATACTTATCCGTTTACTAAAATAAAAAACACCATGACTGAATGATATTTACTTGGTGCAAAAGCATATATCACTAATGGCAGGCAACTCAAATAAACTACTAAATTATGATTTGACCATTAATGGAAGTGTCGATGGATCCGAATCCTCTACATTTTCAGGTAACTACCAAGTGGAACCACATAAAGTCAGTGTCACTTGAGAAATAGAAAGAGCTAAAGAATCCTAAGCTTGAGATGGGCAACAGTGTAGGATGACGAAAGCGTCGGCCCCGTGAAACACTAGGGTGGGTTCAGTGAAACAAAATGAGATTAGATTTAAAATCATAAATCTCTTCTTATTGTGCTATGCATTCATTTCCATTCTTTCTTTCCTCTCTTCCATTTAAGATCATCCATTTCACATAAGATCGACTCTCTACCCTTTTAAGTTGTCACCCCAAGGTCGCGGAGAAAATGACTTTCGAAATAGACAAGTGGCTGAATTTGAGCCTGGGGACAAATCAGTCATTGACACCTGGTGACTCCAACTCGCAGCCCAGATCCGGGTCCGAGGTTTTCTCATGCAACTTTTGCATGAGGAAGTTCTATAGTTCACAAGCATTGGGTGGTCACCAAAATGCCCATAAGAGGGAGAGGGGTGCAGTTAAAAGATATCAGTCCCAAAGGATGATGAATATGATGGGTTTTCCAATTAATACCACAGCAGTCCGATCACTCGGGGTTCGGCCCCACTCGCTTGTGCACAAGCCGGGCAGAGAGGGAGGGGCAATTGTGGCAAGATTTAACGAGGCTAATACCAGGTTTGCAGCATGGGGGCTGTAGGATTTGTAGGAAGCGATGGATATGATGTGGCCGGGAAGTTTTTACTTGGATCAACAGCCGCAAGTTGAGCAGTCGGATTAACAATCACTTGACTTGAATCTAAAGCTGTAATTGGTTTTAGCTATTAAAATGAAAGTCCTCATCTATCTCTCAATCTGTTTCTCCCACTCCGTACTACTAAAGCTTTTTGATCCATTTATCAATCGATTGTATTCACTAATCCGAGGTGAAAGCGCAGCTCTGAATGAACCAAAATCACAGATAGTTGTGTTCTTTAACAGAAGTTGAAGTAGCACGAAGGACTTCCTGCTCTATCAATCTGCCTACCAAATCAAGTTTATCTCTCTCCTTGTAGATCTAACCATTGGTGCCTCAAATAACTAGTGATGTTACTAGTCAACAAGTTTGTAAAAGTTCATATGCTGTTATTGTAGTCATATCTAGTTGTGTACCTACTTAATTTAATCTTATATTCCTCGTTGTGCTATGTTAATTAATGATGGTACTAATAATGACATGAGGACTTTGAGAGGTAAACAATGGTACCCACTTGCAAGATTGTCCAAAACCTGTATCTAATTTTGTTTTCTAGATATGTTTTAATGCATTTCGAAATGTATCATAAGATATGCTTTGGATTTTATAAAAATTACTACATAAATATACGTACAAATCTATACAAATTATTCGTTATAATAAATAAATTAAAAAAAAAACCAACAAAAAACTTGGAAGTGCGTCTAATCTTTGATGGTCAATTGCTTCTCTTAGAATGCATCCGCAAATGAGATGACATGCAAAATTTGTTCTGTTTTGTTACATTATATCTTATCAACATCTTTCAAAAGTTCTGATCATTCATTTTTCTTGTCTTTCTTTTTCTCAATCTAATAGTTTTCAATTGAAAAAAATTGAAAGATTCCTGGGCCGTACGAGTTTGAAAAGGGGATGGCCGGCCTTTCTTCCACCCCGCCACTATTCACTCCTTAAGAACCCTATTCCCTTCCACCCAAAGTCGAACTCTGGCTCGTCAAGCCGGATCATCCTAATTTCAAAATGGGATGGAAAAGAATCATACCAATTCCACTGGAAAAACCTACAGGTTACGTTATTAAGGATTTTTTGGAGATATTGATGACGAGAGGGTTCGGTTTGACGGCACTATTGGCGAAAGCCAGTGAAATTGGGGCGGAAAGGGCGAGAGAAGAGGCGGAGGTATTGATGGAAGAAGGTAAAACAAACAATATAAATGTGGAGAAGATCAAAACAATATAAAAAGTAAAGAAACAGAGGCATATAGATGTGTTATCTTGGAGGAGGATCAGAGTGCAGAAGTACAGAAGACGAAACTTCGATCCGTAACAAACAACCACGATTTAGGGATTTGGAATTGGGGGATTTGGATTTTTTTGAGTGGAGTGGTAGGGATGGGTGTTATGTGAGAGAGAAAGCGATGGATGTCCTGCGAGAGAGGGGGAGATGGGCAACGGATGGATGTCGTGAGAGAGGGGGAGATGGGCGCCGATGGATGTTGTGAGAGAGGGGGAGACGGGTCTATTTTAATTTTTAACAAAAATAATTATTTCCACGAAAAAAAAGAAGGCGAGCAGGTAGGCGCCATTTTTTTCGACTCTATAATGACGCGTTGAGACAAACGCACCGGGAAAAGTTAATATGACCTTTAACGATGCGTTATAACGCGCCGGGAAAAGTACTAAAAATTATCGACTCCATTCTTTTCACTCTATAATGACGCGTTGAGATAAACGCGCCACAAATAATATATACGACTTTTAATGACGCGTTTTAACGCGCCGGGAAAAGTACTAGATATGATTAAACGACCCCATGATCACGCGTCTGTATATATGATCGTTACCGACGCGTTTCGCGTAACGCGTTGGCAAAGGTTATGTTTCTTGTTTATATGTATTCTTGCCAATTAGACTCTACCAATTTGATGTCTTCATATTAAAAATAATTCTTCTTATTAGATGCATATTTTAATTAATTGAAAATTAGGTTCAATTCTCATTATGATGTGTTGAATTCAGTTTATGATTTGAAAAAAAACCGGATATAAATTGTGTTTTTATGAAAATAGTGAGTGTTTTGACCTTATACACATGTTTGCTTATAGAAGAATTACATATTGTATTTTATTATTTAATCGGACTAAATTGATTTTATTTTCCATATTTAATAGAATCAGGAGACTACATTAATACGATATAAAATGTAAAGTTTATTGGGTATAAATATTTGATAGATATTATCAAATATATGACTCTACCACCCTAGAATATATTAAATTGGTAATTTTATTCGTGATTTTAGATGATAATTAAACCATTCATCTTAATTTCTATGTTAGATTATGAATTAATTGAAATAGTTATTTGAAGTAATACACATATCCTTTAAGTTCGACCTCGCAATTCTCTAGTACTATGTGGATACTTTGGCTTAGATGTCTTGGTTCGTGTTATTTTTATGTCGGATTTTAGCGAAGCGGATAATTTTTGCCTCTACTTTCATATAATCATTAAGCTATTGGGTAATATTTTCATAATCCATGTATGACTCGATTTGTTATTGGGTCACACGACCGGATCAGATAATACCTATTAAGGAGATAATTTTCAAAATAAAAATAAAAAATATAATATATTTATTATTTCCACTAGAATATGTTGAGGGAAGAAATAAAATTACTAAAAGAGTAGAGATAAACATCTATAGATCCTAAAATAAATACAAATAATTTCTTTACTAAATGAACAATCAGTTTCATTAAAAAAATTAAAATAAATTAATGTGTCTAACAGATTGACCCAAATTCATTGATGATAAACTTGTAATCGATTCTTTATCATGTTGTGTCCAATGTGTAAACTCGATAAAAATTCGAATTCACTAAGATCTACCAATTAATTTTGTAATTTCATGTCGAGTTATCATGTAACTCGTAAAAGCCCATGCAACACAACCCATGCACTAGCAAGCCTTAAAATGGGCCGAGCCATTCAACTATGGAAGAAAGCCCACAGAGCAAAATCCCTAAAGCCCTAATAGAGACCTATAGCATTATAAAAGTGGGAGAAAATTTTTTTTGAATAAATAAATGATTTCATGCACAGATACCGAGAGCTTCAAAACAAAACAGTTTTATAATTTAAATCAGACCCATCTCTGAGAGTAAATAAGTGTAAATTCAAGAGAAGATTATCATGGACAACACTAGATCATCATCATGTAAGTGCTACAAATTCTTCTAACATGTTAGTTAATTTACTTATAATAGTTCATTAACTATAAATTGTAATGCTCTTGTATAGTTTACATTCGAAGAGTCATATAGATAACAAAGTTCTATATTAAGTTAGATCTCGCACTTGCCTTAGTTATACTGATTATCTAATCTATGCATTTGCGATTGATTGTTGTCTTTTCACCCAAACCCCCATAAGTAGTAAGAAAAGTCTTGAAGAAGCATCGAAAAAGCGAACATAACCACCAACACTTCTTAGCCAAGAAGAGAAAGATATTTAAGTATACAAATATACATATATCTCTGTATAATTTTCAATAATTTGTATATTTGAACTTTATAAATATTTAATTATGTATATATGTATATTTTTGTATTTTTTAATAATATATATCTTTTCATATCTTTTTCATAATATATATATCTGTATAATTTCAATAATATTTATTTTTCATAATATTTATTTTCTAGTAATTTATATTTTTCATAATATAGATCGATATATATATATATATTAAACTATGCTGATGTATAATTGAATATATCTTTATACATTAAATAATATTGGTATCTAATTTTATATATATATGTAATAGTAATTAATTATTTTTTATTACCGAAAGTCAACTAGTAAATTACACCACAATTTAATTTTGCAATAATTTAGCATGAATAGTTAATTGTCTTACAATAATCATAGTCCTAAGCTTTTGCCTTTTAGCTAATAAACAAGTGTGCAACCCGCACGATGTGCGGGCGTTTTAAAACATTAACTTTCTAAAAAATAAATAAAAATTGGAGCTTTAATTTAGTTCATAATGTACAAATTTTAAAAATAATATGTACAACGAAATATTATTGCGTGAGAAATGCTATATAACAAAAGCAAAACATGCTTTTTTAAAAGGAATTGATGTATGCGCTACAACTCTTTTTGATCCACTGAAGATATATAACAATTGAAAAGATGCAAATTATTATTTTTTATTACATAACTAAATTCTTTAAAATTTGCATTTTTGAAATATTGAAAAATATCAACTACACAAATAAACGAAGAAGCGATGTGATTTGTTTGCTAAGTTCATGCCTTCACCCGTAATATAATGAACAAATTGTATAGAGTTGATAATGAATTATAATACCTTAAGAATATTGTTAGTTATATTAGTACCATTCACTAACAATTTAAACAAAAATAGGTACTTCGCAAATAAATTATAAAATTAGTGTAGGAAAATTCTTACATGGGTGATTGTAAAAACTATACATGGATAAAACGAAACATAATAACAATAAAAGAAAATCATGTTCCCATATACTAAATAATTGTAAAATAAAAATTCATAAATCCAAAATATATTTTCAAATGTAGTTTTACGATAAATTACATTTCTAAATGGTGTATTGAACAATATAGATGGATAATAGAAACTGCAATAATCATAAACTAAAAAAATGTTGAAAATAAATAAATAACAACTTATCTAAGTTTTGGTATCTTAAAAAACAATGTAGAAGATAAAACCTGCAATACCAAATAATAAGCTTAATTATAAAGCAAAATATTAAACCAAGAATTTATGATGAATTTAGGACTCCAACCTTTTGTTTGCAAATTTTGACGTAAGGAAAACATCTGACAATGATTGCGTGGAAGAGTTACGATGTTCCATATTGAAGTAAATAATTCATTTTAGGTTCCATGAATAATGATCAAGTTAATATTTAACATTTATATATGAATGATCGCCCTATATACATTCGTAGTCTTCTTAGTTCCACTTTAATTTATAATCAGTTACCTTAATTAATTGTGCATTAATTATTCGAATTCCTCCTATTGTAATTGCTCAAAAAAAATTAAATTTGTGCATTAATGATTAAATAAGCTTTATACACTCATAACCTTTTTAGTTTCAATACTTCATATTCATTTTTACATATTATTAGTTATACATTTGAATTTATTACTCTTTATTACCTTTTCACTGTTTGAAGGAGCAAGTGGAGTATTGCAAATAAGTTGGGAGCAAATAAATGAATTGCCACATGGCAACACCAAAATGAAAGAGAGCATTTTACTATTACTTTATTTATATGATTAATAGTCTATTAATTTCCAAAACATTGAAGCCATAATCCTGGGGATTGTTTCTGTGATTGATTAGGATTATTTTAGACAAGATGGACCAAAACCTAATCTTAGTCCTAATATATATTATGTATATTATAAATTTATATTATAAGAGAAAGACAGATCACATCACTAATTTATTAAATCAATAGCTAGCATTTAATTACAATAAATAATATAAATTTTGGGCCATTATATGTGTTTTTAAAATATCAAATAAAAAAAGACAATAATTTTTTTCACTCTTATTCCACCAATATTCTCTCTCTCTCTCTCATACACACACACACACAAAAACACACTCTTTCCTCTCTCATTAACTTCTTTTGAAAATATTAAAATACATTAACTTTAAATACAAAAACTAGAAATTATTAAAAGTTGCATATTCGAAATCTACATATCGATACCTAAAAATTAAGATTCATTATAAAGTTAAAGTTATGTGTAAAAGAATTTTTTTTTTATAAAAAAAACCTATTGTTACCCACATTTTTTCCATATAACTTACATTCAAATCATTTTACACATTTTATTTATTTCAAATATATTTGCATCCTAAATTTTGGGTCATTAGATGTATTTTCAAAATATCTCATTAAAGAAGTCAACAATATTTTTTTCTCTCTTATTCCACCAATCTAGTCTCTCAATTTTCTATCTCATTAACTTCTTTTCACAATTTAAAATACATTAACTTTAAATATAGAAACTAGAAATTACTAAAATTTTCATATTTGAAGTCTACTTATCGATACCTAAAACTTTAGATCCATTATGACTATAAAGTTATATGTAAAAGAAAAAAAACAAACTATCGTAAACTATTTTTTCACTCTCTAAACCTATTTTCTCCATCTCTATATTATAAGGCACAAAAACATTACATCACTAATTTATCAAATCAATGGCTCACATTTGGTTACAATAAATAAGATAAGTTTTAAGCTTGCGCCGCTGTTCGAACTCTGGTCATGTAGGCTGCCATATGGCCTTCTCTGGCCACATTGTGGCCTAGAATTTGACCTAAAACAAGTGAGTAGTCATTGTACACCACCATTTGGTTTTCCCCTAGGTCTTTCGCTATCCTTCTACACCACCATTTGGTTTGCCCCTAGGTCTTTCGCTACTTTTAGTCCTACTAGGATTGCCTCATACTTTGATTCATTATTAGAAAGCTTTAAACATGAATCTCAGAGCTATTTCGAGGATGTTTGTGATGAGAACTAGACCCACTCTAGAACTTTGTTGCTCTGACACACCATCAACATGGAGAATATATATTAAGATATTCAATACCAAGTGTTGGACTTATGTTAGGTTCAACGTGCTTGGATCAGGGGCTGGTAAGAGCTGAGGGGGACCTATCACCATTTATTCATCATAAGTGAACTCCGCAATGAAGTTTTCCATGGTCTAACCTTTGATGGAGACCCTAGGTTTGTATGACAAGAAAAACGGCCCCAATTCCACGGCCCTAGACAACCAATCTTAGTGGACACATTTATAGCATGGGCCTAGAAGTAAGGCCTTAAGTTTTTTGAGGTGATGAGGAGAGCATAAGCTAACTTTTCCAATTTAGGGTAATTGAGCTCTGTGCAATTCAAAGCCCTGCTAGTGTAGTACAATAGTAATTATGCTCCTATGTCACTTCTGATGAGAGTAGAGCTGACTGCCATTTAAAAAACAACCAAGCAAAGGTAGATGACCTCATCCTTTTGTGGTGAACTGAGTAGGGGATAAGCTCCAACGTATTACTTAAGCTATTGGAAAGCCGTTGCACATTCTTCCGTCCATTTGAAAGCTTTTTTTGAGAATTTTGAAAAAAAGATGGTACATGTCTATAGCTTTAGAGATGAATCTATTCAGGGCTGCTACTTTACCTGCTAGACTTTGGACCTCCTTTGGCTTAGTGGGGGACTTCATGTTGATCAAGTCATGTATTTTTTTTGGGATGGTCTCTATCATTCTTTGAGTTACCATAAAACTCAGAATTTTTTCTCCTTTTACCCCAAAAGCACACTTGGCAAAGTTAAATGACATACCATTCTACCTAAGCATAGATAAGGCTTCTTTAAAGTTTGTAATGTGGCAGAGGCTTTGAGGCTTTTTACCAACATATCATCTATGTAGATTTCCATTATTTTACTGGTTTGGTCCTAGAAAATAACATTCATGACTATCTGGTAGGTAGTCCCATCATTCCTTAGACCAAATGGCAATACCTTGTAGTAGTAGATCCATTCATTAGTGATAAATAAGGTTTTCTCTTCATATTCAAGAGCCATTCTATCTGGTAGAGTAGGCATCTATGAGGCTCAGCATTTCATGGCCCGTGGTTGTGTCCACCAGTTGGTCTATCTTGGGCAGTGGAAAACTATCTTTGGGGTTAGCTTTGTTGAGGTCTTTAAAATCCACACACATTCCCCATTTCCTGTTGTGTTTTTTAACTAGTACCACGTTAAACAGCCACTTGGGGTATTGGACCTCTCTAATGAACCCAGCTCAAAAGAGTTTATGCACCATCACTTTCGGGTTTGAACCGTTTATGTCTTTATGGCACCAAGCAAATATGTTTGAATTAGTTCTGAGACATTGGGAGATCTCTTTCTTACCTTAAGAGTTGAGTTGGTTACTAATTTTTAATGGTTGATTTGGTCAATAGGAATCTAAGACCAAGCCTTATAGGTGTTACACTCTAAGCTTTTTCTCTTCGTCTCTAGGGTCTAGGGTGTTTATCCTTAACCTCTTAGTGGTAGTGAGGTGTAGGAGCAACTCTGTTTTAGTTATGAAGACCTCTACACATCTCACTTCTTTCATGGCTAAGAAGCGGCATTGCCATGCTTTAGATTGACTTCCACTGACTTCTTAAATACCATGGAGGTTAAGAACCTCATAATTGGATGGCAAGTTGAAACTGCATACATGATTTCATTAAAGGTCCTATCCCCAAAATAACATTGTAGTTAGAAGATTTAACTAAGGCCATGAAGTTTGCCAATGTTGTGACCTATTTTATAGTTGTTCCGATAGTCATTAACAGTTTTATTGTTCCTAGGGACTTAGTTCTTTCACCTAAAAAGCCAACCAAGGTGACTGACGAATTGGTCAGGTGGTCTTCTGTCAGGCCATCACTTTGAATGCAATATAGTACATATGGTTAAAGGTGGCTCTAGTGTCTACAAGTATCTTGTGGATGTTGTGGTTACCAAATAGAGTTGTAATCACCAACGGGTCGTCATGGGGGAACTCCAGGCCATTCAAGTCTTCATCAGTGAAGGTGAGGTTGGTTAAACTAGACACTGGTTGTGACATCCCATATTTTTCTATTGAGAAAAATATATTATGTATTTATGTATATATGTATGGTCACGTGTAGGATGCTTAGAGGTTTATTTATAAGAATGCCGTATAGCTAATTTGTTTTTACTTAACTCAGAAGAAACTTAGCAGGCCAATATTTTTCCTTCCTTTATAAGCTCACACATAGCAAGCAAATGTTTTAGTGGAACTTACTAGTTTTTAGCTTTAATTTTATAATTTGATTTTTTGTTATATATATATAAGTAAGAGTATGTATAGATGTATTTGAGCGAAAGAATAAGATCAATGATGCATAGTATGTGGGTGTGGGTTATTGAAGGTAAGGCAGTGACATGGAGAATTATGGTAGTGTCTATGGCAATATTTTTTCGGTGTTATTTTAAGGCAAGGGGTTGTATATAACATGCATCTAAATCTCTAGAGTAATTCTTTATGGTCTTATTTGTTGTACTCCTTTTGATATTGTGATAATTGTTTGGCTTCTGGCATTGGTGTTGATTATTTGTGATGGCTAAATTCCTGTTGGATTGATTGGTGCATGGTTAACTTTACTTGCCAAAATGCATAGTAAGCCCATCGTGCAAGATTAGAGAGAGAAGCTTTAATGTGGTGAAGGTGAGGCGGATAGTTTTTAACATGTTGCCGAGAGTGAAATGTGTATGAAGATGGGTGATGATTTATTAAATTGGTTGAGTTTGAGAATAGTGTGTTATCTATAAAATATTTGGATTTGATGCTTCCAGGCCTATATCTTATGTAATGCCCCCTTTTTCTTATTTTTATGCTGCAGATGAGTGGAGGCGGTGTTGAATTTGGATTAGCACGTCGGGCGTGGATTAGATATTTTATGATTTTGGACAGAAGATAGAGATCGTTATATTTTAACTATGGAGTTTGTAAAATTATAGATTATATTTTTACAAATTATCTTGATTTAAAAATGGAATTGATTAAAACTTATTGTTTTAAAATACTTTTTTTAACACTCACGAGCCAGGGAATCACATTGGTAGCTTGGAAGGACCAAAATTAAATATGTTCACCTCTAAGTTACTGGTCTGAACTCTTCGGTCATGAGCTTTCCTCGACCTATTACTTTGGCCAAAAAGGGTTGATCCTCCTTTAATGATGAGGATTTCTTCAATGTGGTTCTTTCCTCTTTCCTTGGGGGTGCTTGGCCTTTTTGTTTACATACTAATGGAGCTAGCCTTTTTGAATGAGCTATTCTATATCTTCTTTAAGTTTCTAACACTCATCGATCTCATGCCCATGGTCTTTATGATACCTACAATATTTAAAGGTGTTCCTCTTCTTTTTAGGTGTCTTTAACTTCTTGGGCTCAAAAAGTTGACTTGGATACAATTGAGTATAGACCTCAACCATTGGTATTGTTAGAGGGGAATTATTATAAGGGTAAATTGTTGTCGAGGTCTTTCTTCAGTGGGATTAGACATGTCCTTATTTTTCTTGCCCTTCTTGTTATCTTTTTCTTGGTCATGTGGAGAACTATGTTACCCTTCTTTAACTCTTATCTGCTTGTTGACTTCATCTAGGAACTTTAACATGGTTTTTGGAGCCATTCTAGCCAAGGACATCAGGCACCAAGGGGAGCTGACCCCTTCCATAAAGGTGGCGACCACAACTCCCACGTTTAGATTACTGATCATAAGGCTATCTTGATTGAAATGGCAAGCATAATCCTTCAAACTTTATGTCGACCTTTGCTTGATGGTGAAGGGGTAAGTAGACGGTTTGAACTGTTTCTTTGTCCCAAGAAAATGGTATACAAATTTGGTGCTGAGCTCTTGCGAACTTTGTACTTAATTTGGAGGGAGGCTATTGCACCATATCCAAGTTATTTCCTTGAGGGTTATGACAAAAGCTCTACATATGATGTTGTCAAGGACATTTTGAAGGTCAATAATGTTATTGTACTACTGCTAGTGATCCACAGGGTGTGTTGAGCCGTCATATTACTTCATAGTCGGGAGTTTGAATCTTTCAGGAATAGGACAAGTATGAATATGCTATGCCCATAAGGATTTTGAGTCCTTCACCAATCTTATAACAAAGCTACTCCCAAAAGGGCCTATCATTTTTAGTGCTTTAGCCAATTGGACTCTCATTTCAAACCTAAGTATCTTGTCCACTTCTCCTACAGAGTCCTTCCCTGAAATTCTTTCGAAAACAAACTGCCGAGGTATACCTAATATTTCTTAATCAGGATGGAGGGGAGGTCTGCTACCTCTTTCCCCAACTTTATGCAAGATTGACATCCTAGAGCGCCTCTTCCTCACAACATTAACTTGTCGATCTCTGGGAGGAGGAGGTGGGGGAGGATGTCTAACTGACTATTGTTCATTAAAAGATTCTTGTGGCTCATTGGATTGACTGGCTATGGCTATACTGTTGTTGACATGGCTCCCATGAGGTCTTTTTCGTCATTTTCCTAGGCTATTGATGGCTGTAATACGTACATTGTTCGGGACAGATATAGATGTTGAAAACAAGACTAGCCCAGTCTTTATACTGGGTGCAGGAGTAGCCCTTTGAGCTTTGAGTATATTAATTTGAATTTGAAGGGCATCTTGTTGTGTTATAATACCAATCAAAGTAATGGTTTGGGTCTGGTTAGAGGACAAGATGGATGTTTGAGGTTGAACTTTTGTGTTCAAGAATGTGTGACTTTAGTAAAAATGTCGTTCTCATAGACAGCGCAAATTGTTGATGTAAAAATCTAGAATAGATAATTAACCACACAATCAATAATAATTAGTTTAACATAAAACATATGTGATGGGCTAGCAATACGAAAGGCACGTCAACTGTACAATGACTAGCTCAAATAACCAACACGATAACAAAGGAGTTATAAAAGAGGTTTGATTCTTTTTGTAATAAAACCTACTCCTCCCCTGTTAAAGAGCTCTGGGCTTTGAGAATCTTTATAAGATGATTGCGTAGAGTAGAGCTCTTGGTTACAAAGGAATGAACACCTTTGGGCTAGTATAACTATTACAAAAGGATGTTAGAGTATCTCCTCTTACAGATTAACTATTGTTATTTAAGTTTATAAGATTGAATACACTTATCAAAATGTAGAGCATAAGTAGAAAATTTTGTAAAATGAGGGAAACCCCTTTTGTTCTTGCTTGATTATGAGTATTCAATGCCCATAATTTCGGTGGTTATAATGGAGTAATTGCTTTGTATATGTAGTAAGGAAATAGCACGTCAGTGGAGCTGGAATAATTATTCCAGGGCTCTTTCCATCATTGAAGTGGTTAGTCAGGCATGTCCACTTCTGATCTTACTTATCCCTTTAATCTGGAGCATTAAAAGTAATTACTAGGCATTTAATGCATTTGAGTTGGTCTGTGCACTCACTTCTATCCCATCTACAAGTCACCCATGCTTCCTTGAACTACTCTAATGCAGTTGTGTTCAAAGCTCTATTTACCTTGTGGGCATAGGTCTACGAGACCCTG
Source organism: Lonicera japonica (assembly GCA_021464415.1). Classification (NCBI taxonomy): domain Eukaryota; kingdom Viridiplantae; phylum Streptophyta; class Magnoliopsida; order Dipsacales; family Caprifoliaceae; genus Lonicera; species Lonicera japonica. The sequence continues at coordinate 40,818 of JAKCWG010000782.1, forward strand.
TCTTGAGGGAACTTCTTGTCTTATTAAGGAGAACCCACTTAGGCATTCGAAAAAGGTATGGACTCAAATGATATATGTTTATCAGACCAAATTGAGACCCTCTTGCCACGTTATGATGCACGCTTATGTGGCAGTCCACATGTCTTCTTTCAAACGGTATAAATTTGTATTTTACCCTATCAAAGTATAACTATGATCCTCCTTCGGGTAGAACCATAGAATGTTAATTTTGATGCTTCAGTGTATTTATCTAAAACATAATTAAGTAAAATATTAATTTAACTAAGTACGTTCTGTTTGGATAACACATCATTACTTAATTAAATAATAAATTAAACTCTATAATATATATATATATATATATAATCATTAAAACAAATTCTCTTTGGAGAAAATTTTCAAATGAATAAATAAATGCAATAATATCATGAATATTTTTCTTAATAAATTATATGCATCTATATTCATGATTTATGGCCAATAAGTTCACTATTTAATTTAATAGCAACCATATTAGTTAGTCCAATTTAGTGGCTACTAAACTGGTCCTAATATGACCTCTTAAATAAAAAAAAGGATATATTATTTTATTAATATTTACTAATTTATACTTGGGCTACTTTGGTATATATTTACCAAATTAATCATAATCGGAATATTAACAACAGAAGGCAAACAATTCCAAACATAATTTTAAGGCATGAAGTGTTAATCCATGATGTTAAAAGATGAATAAACATTTTATGCTATATAAGATGAAATTGCTTACATCAAAAAACATTATCACATGTTAATGTCATTATATTTATAAAATCAAACCAATAAAGTTATAATAATGACAAACAATAGTGCAAAAAAGAATGTTAACATCTTAAAGAAATTATTTCTTATTTTCTTGTGCTAATATTCATTACTGCATAATGAAAATATTTGTTTTGTTTGATTATGCTTCATATTTATGTAACCCAATACATTGTAATATATTACTTTAATATATGCATGAAACCATCATATATATATATATATACACACACAAATCTCGAAAAAAAATATATATGCATAAATCATCAATTAAGGCAAACTTGTTAAAGGAAATTACACATAGTGTCCTACCATCTAGATAGGATATGTATTAGGGATTTTACTATGTAAACTATGTATTATGGGCCACAATGGGTTTCCTTGTAAACCCTATGTATTATTGTATTCATACCATATTTAAATGGATAATCTAATAGAAGATACAACTAAGTTATTCCCACAAAACGTTATCAGCACGCTCAGAGCTAATAAACCTAACCCTAAAAAAAAAAAAATTAGCGGCCGTCCACCGTCACCATCAGAAATAAGATATACTACACGAAGTTGTATATATTCACATTCCCCCTCTCTCAATTTTTTTTCTTATCTTTCTATCTAAAAACCCTTTTTATCATGTTGTGGGAATCAGGATGCTAAGAAAATTTGAATATTTTTTATATCATTAATTATTTAGTATGTTATAAATTGAAAGTTGCCACGATAATGAAAATTCATGCGCATTACAGTTACTATGATAAAGTATTTTCATATAGCATCGAAAAATGTGACCATTATGAATCTTTGTTTTGAAATCTAATTCATATTCCTGGAAAATAACTAACATGGTTGTACTCATAACTGTGTAATATTTTTTTAATTGTTTATTAAGATGGTTGACTCAACTCGACTTGAATTTGACATTTTGGACTCAGAAGGACTTGAGTACCATTGGTGGAGTTTTTGATGTAAAAGCCTCTTTTGAGGCAAAGAATACTCTGCCATACTTGCTGACCCTAAAGACTCTACATACAAAGGATCGTCTAACAAGGTGAAAGTAAATGCATTAATGTTTCTAAAGAGACATATTGATCCCAGCCTACGCTAGGAGTACCTTTAGTTGAAAACACTTAAAGAATTATAGGATGCCCTTACGGGACGTTTTGGGAACATTCATGACACTTTGTCCCCAGAATTGACCGTTTAGTGGAATGAAATCCACTTGTTTGACTATAAAAGTGTTAACGACTTCAACAAAGACATGTTGCGCCTAAAGGCATGCCTTAACTTCTGTGGAAAGGATCTCACAGAAGATGATATAATTCAAAAAACTCTTTCCACTTTTCCTACTTTAGCACTTATACTAGCGAACCAGTATAAGCTTGAGTATGATAACAAAAGAATTACAACATTCAATAAGCTGATCAACCTATTGCAAGTGGCTGAAAGGCATAATGAGGTTCTTTTGAATAACAATGCCAAGCCCGTCGGGACAAAGAGAATTCTTGAGGCTAACCACAGTAAGATGGATAGTGGAAAGAACCCTAATGCAAAGGGGGTTGGCCGTGATGATCCTTATCCACGAGGCAATAATGCACAACGTGGAAAGGGACGTAGGAGTCGTGGTGCGGGTTGTGGAGGCTCTTCTAAAGTATGGAGAAGAAATGGTGCTATTAGACCTAGTGGTTAGGGAAACAAGATGAAAAATGCACATAAGAACCCTTCGATTAAAAAGGAGAGAGTTGGCGATGAGCCATGTTACAGGTGTGGAGTTACTGGGCACTAGTACAAAAACTGCCATGCAGGCGCTAAAGTAGCATTGAGTTACAAGAGATATCGAGAGTCTGAAAAACAAGAATCTCATTTTATAAATAAAGAAGACAATGACACTAATGTCAACTTCACAATGGCAGACTTTAATGACAAGAAAGACTTTGCCCAGTCAATGGATGCACTCGATTTATACTGATCTGCTTTATTCACTTTATTTTCCAGAAATAGTTGAACAGGCATATTGCCTAATATTTAATTAGACTATAATTTTGTCTTAAAGTTTATGATTGATTTGATGGGTTAGATTTTTGAATAATATATTGGATTGATTATCGTTGGTTTTATTAATTAAATTTTAAACTTTATTCTGATGTATTTGATATGTTCGATTTTTTTATAAATGTTTCAGATTTTATACTCGATTGTATTATTGCATGAATGACTCGAGGATAACTTGAATGTTTAGTTGATGATGGAACCACCTATACTATTTTAAGGAATAGGCAATTATTTGTTTAATTAATAGCCCATAATTCCTCTGTGACTACAATGATCAGATCATCGCAAGTAATAAAAGGGCGAGATACTGCCAAATTTTTATTGCCTAACGGCACATTATTTAAAGTCAGAGACGCTCTATATGCACCAAGAGCTACCCGAACCTTACTGAGTTTCAAAGATATTATTGACAACGGTTTTCAATACTTGGTTCAAAAGCGTTTACGTGTATGAATTAATATCTAGAGTTGGACCATTACATGGGGAGCATAGCAGCAAATTAAGAATTGTTAGGCACAGCCGCACCGATATAAGCCTTAGTAAGCCAATACCGGTTCTGCATATGGCGAAGAATTTCTCTTGTAAACTGTAGCACAGCGTATCGATATGAAGCTGAGGACCAGTACGTACTGGTACACACAGGGCTAGAGCAAAAGAAAGTCCCAGTTGTCTAGTGTATCGTTATGCATCACTAATAGCTGATACCTATACGCGCTATCGTAAAACTTACAAGTTTTCCTTTTTCTACAAGGACTTATTTTTGGAATTTAACCTAATAGCCTTATCCTAGTTATTCTTATAAATAGAGGCAAATGTCAAAAGGTTAGGCATGCCTTTTAGATCTCTCAACACATGTTTTCATACGAGAGAATCTTAACACCCTAAAGCTAGGGTTTTAGTTTGATAACATAGAGGTATGTTCTTCTTCTTTTGAGAACTAAGGTTACAAGGTTCTCAGGATCCTACAAGAGTCTTCGATTGTGATTAGAGATGGAATAAGCGAAGCAGCTGACTTGGTGATAAGGGAAATCACTAGACATGGATTAAGGACTATTGTTGAGGTCTTTGAAGAACGCAAGGGTAAGTCGTGAATTGGGAAGCGTTGCGGCGGGCAAGCCATGGTTGGAAACTATGATCAAGGAATTGACAGGACTGCTACAAACTTTATGTAAGACAATAGTCATAAATCATCAAGTCTGTAATTTTGTTTTGATTATAGTGAAGCATTGTCAATTATTCCTGAGGATCAGTCGTACGTAAGTGTGGATACCTTGTTACTTTTTAATGATGTGTGATTGATTAATGTATCTACTTAGATAACACATTTTTTTTATAGTAAAATTGGATTAGACGTTAAGGTTTCCTTCTGCTTGTTGTCAAAAAAATGTTTTGATAATAAAACCCTAAAATCAACCTAAGTTCCTTGTTTCTATAACTTCCTTAGCATCGCTTTCCACCTTAACACAATCAATGCCATAGGAATAGCATAAGCCTCTGCCAAGCTCACCTCCAAACCTTCAGGGCCTTTCTTCGCCTTAGTAACAAGCAGACAGGCCCTTAATCATCATTTTTAAAACAATACAAGATTTTGAGGGGATAATTATTGCATCCGTATTGTGACGCCCCGAATCCCGTTCTGAGATTTTCACCTCCGGGACCCGGTTAATCACAGATGCCGTACGCGACGGCGGGTTTAAAATATAAAATCCATAACTTTTAAAAACTTTTCCTCAATAAAATGTCCAGTTTTACAAATGCTCGGTATGTGGAGTTTACTTAAATAAAAACCAAACCCGTACAGTTTACAAAGTACATTCACACAAACACCATCATATCCAACTCCACATCTATATATAAAAACTGTTTGTACAAATCCATAGCCCATTACCCAAAATAATGGTAAAGTCCATACATAAATAGAAAGAGTTTAATACAACAAGAGACTATATGCAACTAAGTCCTTGGTTCAAGGACTACAAAAGATATAGGACATCAGAGGCTACTAGACTCGTAGACCACACGCCAATCCCCGATGCTTGACCTGCAAAACTGTTTAGAGAACGGGGTGAGCCAAATCCGGGCTCAGTGGGAACTATATAGGTTTTATATAGAAAATAATTGTTTTACGTCAACGCCGTAGTTTGAAAACCATGCAGTGCAATGCAACTCACACACCCGTGTGTGCAAAACCCAATAGGAATCCCATCCTAGTAACCAGGAAGCTGACTATCTGATCAACCTTTTCCTTCCCTAGACTTCCCATGGAATACCCTGAGCCAATTCTCACATTACTAGGGAATCGAGGATATAAACCTACTTAATACATTCTCAAGTGTAACTCAAGGCTATACTATGCCATCCAGTACATATACCGTATGTTGTGACAGTTGGCCAAGTATCTATTATTTTCTCTTTAGTTATAGTACGTTATGGATTCCATACTTGGCCACCTACAAGGCATTATCTCTACTTCGTTCTCACAACCAAGCCACGTACTCACACTTGTATACTAGGTTTCTATGGCCATTAGCTATCAATGCTCTTCACTTTATCTGTTAATACATTATGATCGGCCAACGCTTTCCTGTGTATATTATGTTCCTTTACGTTAGTGTCTACATCATTGTTCTTACTAAAGGCACACTCGCTCGAGGAAACATATCACAAACCATGCCATACAAGATATGATACAATACAATAATAATGATAATATAAGCAATTCACATCCACAACACAACAATCCGTATCATATCTCCAGTATAGTGCCTCAGTTTCACCCCGCGGTCTGACCAGGCCCAGAACAGAGAATCCAGCGAGTCCCGAAGGATCCCAAGCTCTTGTCCATGTCTCCTCCAGGTGGGGAGTGGTTCAGGGACTTAGTTCTCCAAGTAGGTCATTCGAAGATAACCCACGCGACGGTCACTTTCCCGGGGACAACACCCCGAATATTTAACGAGGAGAACACCACATACAAACCACATCGACACTCTGGAGAAACTACACCAGGCGATACCCTAGTGGGTGATGACCATTAGTAGCCCAACTACTTCCCGGGGACTCACCCTTTAGGAAGTAGTGGCACACGGGACCTGCTCCGCTTGCCGGGGAAACTCATCTAACCAAGGACACATAGTCCAGTTGGAAGGCAAGATACCTAGAGTGGGCTCTCCTTTGTGGGCAACACAACCACCGGTGGAGTCACCGACTTCATTTTCCCCGTGCACGGTTTAGGGCCTTTCACCCATGGGCGGCAATAGGCGGCCCTCCTTCGAGTCACGGGGAGCTACCCGGTGCTCGGCATATCATCATATCCAGCCCATATGTGTGATCACAGTAACATACATCACATTCATTCATTTCCCACAATGAATATCATCATCATCATCAATCATACATCACACATATGGCTAAGCATCACATATATAATCATACAAGCGCCCACTCATTCATTTATCATCATTGACATCATCGTCAATCATTTTTACAAGAGTATTCATCACTCGTATACTCCATACGTTTATCGTCACATGATCATTCTCATAATAAGGCCAATTGATTCGGTAATCGCGTTATACACCTCATCATGTGATACGTGTATTCAACTAAGACCGTATATGTTCCATAATGATTCACTAGCTATATCATTAAGCCAAGTATTCATTATCAACATCATATGTCTCATTACATGTTTTATGATGATACTCACGTCATCCTTTCCATTAATCCAATTATCCGAGACTTTACCATTTAATCAATAATTCTCATTATACAGCCGATTGATCCATTATCAATATATATATGCATATATTACATATCATCATGTGTTATAAGCATCCTATGATATTTCTCAGGCCACGTTGTCGAGCTAAGCCTTAACTAGTATGGGTCTCGCTTAATTGGAAGTTTCATGACAACACAACCTTGCCTTACTTAAAACCACAACGATCCATAAGCCACCAAACCAAGGTAATAACATTTCTAAGGTGTATCGGGTTTGTATACCCTCGCTTGTACTAACCAAAGCCCCTACAAAGCGCAAGACACAACGTTTGTTACTCTTCGTTACGCCCTAACGGGTTCTAGGTTCAACACACCTGAATAGTGTTCAACACTTTCAACTATATATGTATACATGCATCTCTATTCCATGTCATCCACAATCAACCATAAATCAAGCACAAATCCCGAAATCCTCTCAAGCCTAGTTCATTTCCTTAGCGACAGTGAGGATACGGAGTGTAGGTGAGAGAACAAGGCTCACAACATGGTGATAAGTGATGATACATGATATCTAAGAGATAATCTATTCATATGCATCATTAATCTAAGGTTCACTTCACCCAAACCCCATGAAATGCAAGCAACATGTAGTTGTGAAGAAAATCCCCAATTTGAGTTTAAAACTCTAATTAAACGAGTAATAAATGGAAATCAAGGGTTTAGTACTAGTGTCCCCACCTTAGAGAAGCAATACCCAGGAGTTGAGGAAGCGTAGAAGCCGTCTCGCCAAAACCCTAGCTCCCACACGAGCTCCAATGGAGGAAGAAGGCGAGGAAGATGATGAATAGTGAAGAAGAAACGATTCGGCACTCCAATCTTGGATGGACGATGAGAGATGTGTATGATCTCTTCTCTCTCTCTCTAGAGCTCTCTAGACCCTTCCTCACTCCCTCTCTATGTTGGATGCACGAAAGTGGGGGGGGTTGTGGGGGTGTTAAATGACGTAAAAATGGGTTAAAAACGCTCAAAACCGACTTACAGGTGAACCATGATCGATCATGGGTCCCCCATGATCGATCATGAAGCGTTCTGGAACTCTCTGGAGGACCATGATCGATCATGGCCCCTTCTATGATCGATCATGGAAGTCACTGCAACAGCAAATGACTTTCTGAGCTCGAAACGGACCTCGAAACGGCTGAATCTCGACTCGGCCAAAACACGAAAGTTGTAGAGGGAAAAGAAATGAAGACGTGGCCGAAAACGGAGAGTCGTTTGGACATCGGATGAAGATGTTATGGCCTCTCAAAGTTGGCCAGAAATCTATGAATCGCGAAAAGTCGAAACACGTGATTTACGCCTCGGTTTCAACTCGAACCACTCGAATAACATAACGATCACTCCCTCAAACTAAATATAACTAACATGACATACTAGAACTATCCGGTCGAGTGCGAAGGGCACAGGTTCCAATGCTCGCTCTCAGACGGAGATTAAGCCATACCGGGCTTAAGAGAAAGTCAACGCGGAAAAAGGAACACGGGGCATTACAATCTCCCCTCCTTAAGAAATTTCGTCCTCGAAATTTACATGGAGGTAGGAATGGAATAACAAATACACAAGATCATGAAAGTTGCACCTGGTCTCCCCTCCTTAGGAGACTAGCCACGGTTAAGAACAGGTTAGAATCGAATCTAAAGAATAAATTAGTAGAACAATCCAAGGAGACATCGAGGAGATGAAACAACAAGGATAGAACTTCTAATGGCTCAACACAAGAACGATTCTACACCCTCACGTGACATCCCTAGCAAGGCACGGAATAAATCCTCAAGGGTAGGATACGATCGCATGACCCAAAACTCCGAATAAGCTCAAACACAAGACGTGACCCAAGATGATCCCCACAACTAAAGTCGGCAATGAAACAACTTGCCACACCGTGTGGACTAACGACTAACAAGCTCTAGGTGAGCCAAAAGATATGAAACTCAACCTCAAACCCTGAGACTTAAGAGCTAACACGGACACTAGGAATACAGGGATAAACGTACACCAACACAATCTTATGCGTAACAAGATGCTAAACCAAGGTCAACACCGTTCCTAAGGTGCACTCTCAACTAAAGAATCATATCGACAGAAAAGCTCACGCATTCTAGTTTCCTATGAATCCAATCATAATAATACTCGAGAAACAAACACAAATATGCTTAGTCAATTCCAAGAACACAAACAATCCACGTTTCACTTTCCGTTGGCGACAGAAGACCGCAGATTTATAAGTTAGTCATCCGTTGATCAGGCGGCTGACTAAAATATAACTCGACAGTCGCCTATTGCTAACTTGTTAGCAAAACACATCCCGAGTATAAAACACATTCTCAAGAAAATAAAAGATTCATAAGGAAACAACACGATTATAACACAAATCACCAATAAGACAAAATATAAATATGGTCAACACATATAGAATGAACAAAGGAGGAAACATCTTTCCTCGAGACGACCGCTCACCTCAGACTTACTTACACGATAACTCGTGAATATCTAAACCAATGGTCCCACTACGATTCCGCTGCGCTACTCTGATCAAACTACTCTATCCACCTTCTCCATTATTCCCAGAGTGGAGTCGATACTAATACAAACTCTCATGAAACTAAAGGAAATGTGGTGCTTATGTCACTAACATAACACCTCCTTAGAGAATATAAATGCTAAATGCTCATAAGACAATGGTGTAATATGCAAGTGAGTGATTCCTAGCGCAAAACAACTCGAGACTCAACTGGATTCCACTCATAATACTTACCCAAAATGCATAACCACCCATAAACCACGTGAAGAAAACCGAACCTATACCTCTGATACCAACTTGTGACGCCCCGAATCCCGTTCTGAGATTTTCACCTCCGGGACCCGGTTAATCACAGATGCCGTACGCGACGGCGGGTTTAAAATATAAAATCCATAACTTTTAAAAACTTTTCCTCAATAAAATGTCCAGTTTTACAAATGCTCGGTATGTGGAGTTTACTTAAATAAAAACCAAACCCGTACAGTTTACAAAGTACATTCACACAAACACCATCATATCCAACTCCACATCTATATATAAAAACTGTTTGTACAAATCCATAGCCCATTACCCAAAATAATGGTAAAGTCCATACATAAATAGAAAGAGTTTAATACAACAAGAGACTATATGCAACTAAGTCCTTGGTTCAAGGACTACAAAAGATATAGGACATCAGAGGCTACTAGACTCGTAGACCACACGCCAATCCCCGATGCTTGACCTGCAAAACTGTTTAGAGAACGGGGTGAGCCAAATCCGGGCTCAGTGGGAACTATATAGGTTTTATATAGAAAATAATTGTTTTACGTCAACGCCGTAGTTTGAAAACCATGCAGTGCAATGCAACTCACACACCCGTGTGTGCAAAACCCAATAGGAATCCCATCCTAGTAACCAGGAAGCTGACTATCTGATCAACCTTTTCCTTCCCTAGACTTCCCATGGAATACCCTGAGCCAATTCTCACATTACTAGGGAATCGAGGATATAAACCTACTTAATACATTCTCAAGTGTAACTCAAGGCTATACTATGCCATCCAGTACATATACCGTATGTTGTGACAGTTGGCCAAGTATCTATTATTTTCTCTTTAGTTATAGTACGTTATGGATTCCATACTTGGCCACCTACAAGGCATTATCTCTACTTCGTTCTCACAACCAAGCCACGTACTCACACTTGTATACTAGGTTTCTATGGCCATTAGCTATCAATGCTCTTCACTTTATCTGTTAATACATTATGATCGGCCAACGCTTTCCTGTGTATATTATGTTCCTTTACGTTAGTGTCTACATCATTGTTCTTACTAAAGGCACACTCGCTCGAGGAAACATATCACAAACCATGCCATACAAGATATGATACAATACAATAATAATGATAATATAAGCAATTCACATCCACAACACAACAATCCGTATCATATCTCCAGTATAGTGCCTCAGTTTCACCCCGCGGTCTGACCAGGCCCAGAACAGAGAATCCAGCGAGTCCCGAAGGATCCCAAGCTCTTGTCCATGTCTCCTCCAGGTGGGGAGTGGTTCAGGGACTTAGTTCTCCAAGTAGGTCATTCGAAGATAACCCACGCGACGGTCACTTTCCCGGGGACAACACCCCGAATATTTAACGAGGAGAACACCACATACAAACCACATCGACACTCTGGAGAAACTACACCAGGCGATACCCTAGTGGGTGATGACCATTAGTAGCCCAACTACTTCCCGGGGACTCACCCTTTAGGAAGTAGTGGCACACGGGACCTGCTCCGCTTGCCGGGGAAACTCATCTAACCAAGGACACATAGTCCAGTTGGAAGGCAAGATACCTAGAGTGGGCTCTCCTTTGTGGGCAACACAACCACCGGTGGAGTCACCGACTTCATTTTCCCCGTGCACGGTTTAGGGCCTTTCACCCATGGGCGGCAATAGGCGGCCCTCCTTCGAGTCACGGGGAGCTACCCGGTGCTCGGCATATCATCATATCCAGCCCATATGTGTGATCACAGTAACATACATCACATTCATTCATTTCCCACAATGAATATCATCATCATCATCAATCATACATCACACATATGGCTAAGCATCACATATATAATCATACAAGCGCCCACTCATTCATTTATCATCATTGACATCATCGTCAATCATTTTTACAAGAGTATTCATCACTCGTATACTCCATACGTTTATCGTCACATGATCATTCTCATAATAAGGCCAATTGATTCGGTAATCGCGTTATACACCTCATCATGTGATACGTGTATTCAACTAAGACCGTATATGTTCCATAATGATTCACTAGCTATATCATTAAGCCAAGTATTCATTATCAACATCATATGTCTCATTACATGTTTTATGATGATACTCACGTCATCCTTTCCATTAATCCAATTATCCGAGACTTTACCATTTAATCAATAATTCTCATTATACAGCCGATTGATCCATTATCAATATATATATGCATATATTACATATCATCATGTGTTATAAGCATCCTATGATATTTCTCAGGCCACGTTGTCGAGCTAAGCCTTAACTAGTATGGGTCTCGCTTAATTGGAAGTTTCATGACAACACAACCTTGCCTTACTTAAAACCACAACGATCCATAAGCCACCAAACCAAGGTAATAACATTTCTAAGGTGTATCGGGTTTGTATACCCTCGCTTGTACTAACCAAAGCCCCTACAAAGCGCAAGACACAACGTTTGTTACTCTTCGTTACGCCCTAACGGGTTCTAGGTTCAACACACCTGAATAGTGTTCAACACTTTCAACTATATATGTATACATGCATCTCTATTCCATGTCATCCACAATCAACCATAAATCAAGCACAAATCCCGAAATCCTCTCAAGCCTAGTTCATTTCCTTAGCGACAGTGAGGATACGGAGTGTAGGTGAGAGAACAAGGCTCACAACATGGTGATAAGTGATGATACATGATATCTAAGAGATAATCTATTCATATGCATCATTAATCTAAGGTTCACTTCACCCAAACCCCATGAAATGCAAGCAACATGTAGTTGTGAAGAAAATCCCCAATTTGAGTTTAAAACTCTAATTAAACGAGTAATAAATGGAAATCAAGGGTTTAGTACTAGTGTCCCCACCTTAGAGAAGCAATACCCAGGAGTTGAGGAAGCGTAGAAGCCGTCTCGCCAAAACCCTAGCTCCCACACGAGCTCCAATGGAGGAAGAAGGCGAGGAAGATGATGAATAGTGAAGAAGAAACGATTCGGCACTCCAATCTTGGATGGACGATGAGAGATGTGTATGATCTCTTCTCTCTCTCTCTAGAGCTCTCTAGACCCTTCCTCACTCCCTCTCTATGTTGGATGCACGAAAGTGGGGGGGGTTGTGGGGGTGTTAAATGACGTAAAAATGGGTTAAAAACGCTCAAAACCGACTTACAGGTGAACCATGATCGATCATGGGTCCCCCATGATCGATCATGAAGCGTTCTGGAACTCTCTGGAGGACCATGATCGATCATGGCCCCTTCTATGATCGATCATGGAAGTCACTGCAACAGCAAATGACTTTCTGAGCTCGAAACGGACCTCGAAACGGCTGAATCTCGACTCGGCCAAAACACGAAAGTTGTAGAGGGAAAAGAAATGAAGACGTGGCCGAAAACGGAGAGTCGTTTGGACATCGGATGAAGAAGTTATGGCCTCTCAAAGTTGGCCAGAAATCTATGAATCGCGAAAAGTCGAAACACGCGATTTACGCCTCGGTTTCAACTCGAACCACTCGAATAACATAACGATCACTCCCTCAAACTAAATATAACTAACATGACATACTAGAACTATCCGGTCGAGTGCGAAGGGCACAGGTTCCAATGCTCGCTCTCAGACGGAGATTAAGCCATACCGGGCTTAAGAGAAAGTCAACGCGGAAAAAGGAACACGGGGCATTACACGTATTATCTTGGCAAAGCACGCTTGAGGCTTACACTAGGTCGATGGTGAAATAGAATCAACCCACTAAATTAATATTTAATTATTAATTAATATTCATTTATTTAATATCAAATTTCTTATTAAAAGATGCTTTATTTATAAACATTTCAATTTCTTCTTGCAAAAAAATAAAATATTCAGAGAAATAATCAAATTAGTTCACGATATTTTCCTTCAATTTTTCATTAATAAAACATTAAGAACAATGAAGAATCTATCAATAACATACATGTAAAACGGAGGAAGTTCTCCTTTTCTCCCCTATTAATTATTCTGCATTAATATCCCATTCAATAACGCCGTAATAATCCATCCTCTCTATGTCGTAATAATCCATCCCTGTCCATGCTCCAGATTCAACGTACACCGACCTCTTCATCTTCTCTTCGTCTTTTGCTCATCCTATTTCATTAGTTATGGAAAACCCTAGCCCCCGGTCATTGAACAATCAATCTTCAAGAATCTTCTCTACATATATAAAGGCATCGAAATTCCACTCCACAGAGAATCTGGTGTTTGCAATTTCAATTTTTTTAAGGTATTGCTTCTCGATTCCCCCTTTTTATCCTTCTTTCATTTTAGTGGTGTTCACCTTCATTGCATCATATTAGTTAAAAACATTCTCTTTGGGACTAATTTTGCCAAATGCCCTTTCCCATGCTTTTTAGTCTCTAATTTTGATCATTGTATTTGGGTTTGATAGTACAAAGAAATCGTAGGATACAATTTATTTCTCTGCAATTTCTTTCAGGTGCTGTTTCTCCACTTTTGTTTCTATGTTATGGTCATTTTCTTTAATTAAATAAGTCGGCAAAATTCAATTGCTATGTTATAAAGATGTGGTTCAGTTCAAAATATCTAAAAGGGCAAAGCATAAAATATATAACAACTTTGCAAAGTAGAAAAAAATCATGATAAAAAAACTAAATAATTGTGAATAAAATAGTGGAGCTTAAAAATATATAACATTGTTAATTATAATAACAAACTAAATAGAGCATTGACATTGAGATTATATTTGTATCTGCACATATTACATTTTGCCAATTATCACCACACGGGTCTCCACCAACAGAAACCCATCTAGGAAGAAAATGAGATTCCAGTGCAGCATAGAAGTTATTAATTGCAGTAACTGGTCATAATAGTTACAAGTTACAATAGGAGATAGAAACATAAAGATAACTTCAAAGAAAATGGTAAACAAAACTTGTTAATTGCTAGAGAATAATAATTGGTCATACATTTTCTTCCAATAATCTACAAAATATAAATCTATATTAGGAATGTGAAAAAATGATAAGGAAATTAACCTATACTATTTTGGCTTACTAAGAACAGTTAAAATTGTGCCAATAAACCAGAAAAGCAATGCAAAGAAGACAATAAATAACCCAGGGGATGTGGTGGAGCGGTAAGGGCTCCTCCTCCCTTAACCAAGTGTTGGGGGTTTGATCCCCACCTTGGGCATGGAGCAGCCTTAAATCTCTGGGCCAGCTGTTCCACCCTTTGAGGTGCCTACAATCAGTGAAGGGATTAGTCTCCGCTGTCGAGCGGTGGATACCCTGGGAAACCAAAAAAGAAGAAGACAATAAACAGTTAAAAAGCTCTGCGTTCCCAAACACTCTTAATTGATTTTCCTAAGAGCATAGGACACCGGAAGATCGGTTCAATAGGTAAATGATACAACTAGACGAGTAATTTTATCTTCATATTCTGTACGCACGTATTGGATTAATTTTGATTCACTTTAGCCTGTGGTGCTAATGAGTTTTTGTAATTATTTTTCAGTTTTATGATTTGTATGCGAACATGCATTTGTATTTATTTGTTTTTGAAATATATTTAGGAAAAAAAACATATTGAACTTTTGGAATTTTGTTAGGTTGTTCAATATAAAGTTGTTTTTGGACAATCTGATTTGATTTTCATAGACGATTAGCGTCATAGTTAATAATCTTTATCTTCATATTACGTTATATAGGTATTGGAATAATTTTGATTCACTTTAGGCATGCTGGCGGTACCAATGAACAATGGTTTGATTATATAAAAGAGAAACAGATTGAAGTTGAGTAATTTTCTTAGGTTGTTAGCTTAGTTCTAGTTAAAGTTTTAGCATTACCATCAACTGGATTAGTGTCTCCACGTGAAACTCGAGCCACAAAACAACCTGTTTCTTCGATCTATTTCTTAGGGATAATGATTTATGTAGCCAGTTCATATATCACTCTCCAATCTGAAAAACCGACAAAATTATACACAAATGTTGGTGATCTCAACACAGCTCAAGGTCTGAACTCTTCAAAACACGAATTGCTTTAAAAAATCACGACTCCAAAACGAATAAAGCAAAGAAACGCTATAATTGAACTGAAACTCAACAAAATTAAATACAAAAGTAGATGCATACAGACACATTTTACAGTTGTATATAAGAATCAAAGAAAATATCGAAACAATACACAAATGTTCATGATCTCGCCACAGCTCAAAAGTGATGAACGCTTCAAATTTCTAAAATTGTGCAAAACGAAGAAAAGCAATACTTGAACTGAAACGCAACAAAATTAAATACAAGCATAAATGCGCAGACAAAAATTCGTATACAGGAATCAAAGCAAATCTCAACACAATAAACAAATGTTACTGATCTCTGCACAGCTCAAAGTGTCCAACGCATCAAAATTCTAAAATCATAATTCCAAAACTAACAAAGCGAGGAAAAGCAACAATTGAATTGAAACTCAACAAAATTAAACACAAGCATAAATGCACACATACGCATTTGCATATAGGAATCAAAGCAAATCTCAAAATAGAGAAGAACACAACTATTAAATTACTCTCGCAGTCTTGCATTACTCGATTCTACTATTGTGACTCGAAGTGTATTCCGGCCTGCATATTCAAGGTACACAATAAACTATTTCAATCCCTCAATTTTACTACAATGCATGAAAGGTGTTTGATAAAATGTTTGAATAAAATTCTCACGAGGAGGTCTGCTCAATAGGTGGTCCTACTAGAAATAATCTAATATTTATGTGCCTACCCTTATGCGTCATGGCAGTCTAGCTAACTATCAGGTATACTCAATTTAAGTACTTCGGTATGAGAATGAGCATTAACGAAAATATATCAATGGTCAAATTTTAAAATTTGTGTTTGTGTTATAATAAGAGCTACTTGACCATTAATTATGTTGAAATTAATGTTTTCATACCAAATGAAAGTGTGATATCGATTAAAGACAGTTTATTTTTGTACCTTTTATACACAAAAATAAAAAAATGCAAGGATGGCAGGTAACAAATTAACCTTGGCTCATGTTATAATTATATTTTTTTAGTACATAAATCGTTTTGAAACGGCTTAGTGTCGAAATATGACTTTCTGTTCAATTACATAAGGACTCAATATACAGAAAGACGAACGGAATTTGTTAGTTACTTTTTCTCCTTTTTTTACTTTTTTAATTATGGATTAATTATTAACTTTATGTCTCAAGTTAATGGTTTATTTTTTATTTTTTTGGGGGTATGTTCTAAATTAAGAATGCAAAATTTCTTCTAGCACATGATTAATGGTAGATTCTTTTATTTTTTTTACACATAGCAATATATAAATATACTTTATGCTTTTCAAAAAAATTATTTGCTGGGAATTATAAAATAAAATTTATGATGAACATAAAATTAAAATTTGTGAATAAGTGTTACGTAAATGGCTGGGGCTGGATGTCAATGAAAGTATATATTTATCTGCCTACCTTAGTATTTCAAATATGTTTATTTTAATTATTTCTTCATATATATGATCCCGTTTTAAATCAGTAATCTCATTTTTTTTTTAAATTAATAATCTCAATTCATTTTTGGTGCATCATAAAAAATTTCATATTAAAAAAAATAAGTTATATTATTGACTATTGATTATTGATTAGGTTATAAATTAATGACTAAAAAAATACTAATATGAGATTTACACATTAAACTATATACTGCGGTGGAAGATGACCTATTTAGTTTGCACCAGTGTTTTAAAAGGCGAAGGCATAGGCTTAGGCGTGTGCCTGTCAAAAAGCGATGCGTAGGCCTCAATGTGACGAGGCGTAAGCCTTTCGTGCAAAGCATTTTTATATTAAAAAAAATAAAATTAATATAAAGCAAACAAAGCAAGTCTAAATGTCAAATAACATAGCCTTAAGAAATAAAAGTAGTTAGTTCAATCAAAATAAAGTCTTTAGAAACTAGAAAGTAGATACTAGTCATACTACAATCAACAATTCAACATAAATTAAAAGTCTCTCGTTCAATCCGAACCTTCAAAAGTTTCACATTTAAAGTTAACTCCTTGAAAGTCTTTGGAATTTATCTGGTCTCTCTGTGTGTGTGTGTGTGTCTTCAGTCTTCACTTCTTTCTCCGTCTCTCTCTCTCTCTCTCTCTCTCTCTCTCTCTCTCTCTCTCTCTCTCTCTCTCGTGTCGAAGTTTTGCTTGTGATGGCGTGTGTTTAGGCCTTAGGGTTTAGACAATTGAAGCCTCTTTTTTTTTCCTAACCAAAACGGCATAGTTTTGGGGCTTGTGTATTAAAAAAAGAAAAAGCCCAAAAGGCGTAAAAAAGCATAAGCTTCAAAAATAATGCGTAAACCTTATATAAATTTTGTTGTTCTCTTTGAGCTTTAGTGCGTTTTTGCTCTAGGGCGCCCTAAAGCGCGCCCCGAGGCGAGCATCCCGACGCATTTTAAAACACTACTTTGCACTGGTAGGTAGAAGTAATGGCGCTAAGTCTAATTCAGTAGGAATTTTTTCAGTATATACCTTTATGTCAACGTAAAATATAGTATGACATAAGAATATGTCTTCCATACTGCGCCTCCATGGTGGTGTTGGTTGGTGGTTGTATTAACTTACCTCCACGTCACTGGTTCAAGGCTCGATAGAAGAAGAAGAATATATCTTCCATAGATCTCAAATGGAAGCTTACATTTTGTATGTACATGCCAAACAAGACCTAGCTAAATATACTTTAAGTTACTATTTGCCATCTTACATAAGTTGTTCCAATAATTTTCTGAATTCAGCTTAATTATTTTCTTCTACTTGCAGGTTTAATCCTCCCCTTCGTACTACATTCGGTCAGCCTATAGAAGGTTTCATTTTGAACAAAGAAGGTACACAATATATTGAACAGTGTTTAGGATTAGAATTTGGTGAAAAGAAACATTAATTTTCATTGTCTTTTCATTTTATGAATAATTTAAGGTTACATACTCAAATTGTACACTGATCTTATTATATTATATATATATATATATATATTCTAACCACTATTGGTCGCAGTCTATGGGCAACTCAATTAACGAAATATGTCCATACTTTATTGTTGTAGTATATTTTAAAATAATATTATATGTGTCTAATATTATGTCGAAAATTATGAACTCAAGAACTTGGTAACACTTTTTCTCATACACTTTGTCAAATTGAGATATTTTTTGTAAAAATATTGATATGTGGATGTCCATAAGTAATATTGTACAATAGAATTTACCCCACATTAGAATTGTTGTATAAATGAGGGATTACTCAATAGTATATATAGTGGATTTGTCCCACATTGATTATGTAGAGAAGTAAGGAGGTTAACTCTTAATATAAATAGAGCTAAACCCTACAAATATTATATATCAATTGAGTAATAAGATTTCTCTTATTCTCTTCTTTCTTTCTCTCTCTATTATTTTAACACGTTATCAGCACGACTGCTCTACAGTCAATTGGAGGCATTGCGAAAACAGACCACCATAGTTAAATTTTTTTCCTTCTTCTTGAAGAATTTTTTTTTCCTTTTTCTTGAAGGCCGGTCATGTGAAAGCATGCCACCATAGTTTAAAATTTATATTTCTTCTTCTTGGAGGCCAGCTCAATATCAAGCATCGTAATTTCTTTATACTGGTCAGATCTATGATTTTTTTCTTTCATAATATTACGATTTCTGTTATTTGTCTTTTATTATTGTTATAGATATTAAATATTCTATTTTATAAATAATCTGGACCTGAAGTTCCATGATTTATACTTTTGGGACTTGAAATTTATAATCATTATTATATTAAACCTGAAGTTCCACGATTTATATTTTTGGGACCTGAAGTTCCCTATTCATCATTATGGACCGAAAGATCTGTAATTTATATTTTTGGGACCTGAAGTTCCCTATTCATTAATATGGACCCAAAGATCCATAATTTATATTTTTGGGACCTGAAGTTACCTATTCATTACTATGGACCGAAAGATCCATAATTTATATTTGGGCTTGAAGTTCCCTATTCATTTTTATGGACTCGAAGATCCATAATTTATTTTTGGGACCTGAAGTTTCCTATTCAGTATTATGGACCCGAAGATCCATAATTTATATTTGGGACCTGAAGTTCCCTATTCATTATTATAGACCCGAATATCTATAATTTATATTTGGGACCTAAAGTTCCCTATTCATTAATATGGACCCAAAGATTCATAATTTCTATTTGGGACCTGAAGTTTTCCATTCATTATTATGGATCTGAATATTTGTAATTTATATTTGGGACCTGAAGTTCCCCATTCATTATTCTGGATCCGAAAATCTATGATTTATATTTGAAGTCAAAGGCTTTTATTTCATTTAGAGATCTGAAGTTCTCTAAATTTGGACCTGAAGTTTCATAATAATAATTTTGGACCTGAAGTTCTGTAGTCATAAATTTGGACCTGAAGCTCTATAATCATAAATTTGGACCTAAAGTTCCAATAACAATATGCCTCAATAATCAAATCTGAAATTTTGATATAAGAGGATATTGAATTAAAGTCCCATAAATTTGGTAACCTAAATTTGGGCCTGAAGTCCCATATAAATGTTAAATTTTTATTTAATTAAAATTATATATAACTTTATATATAAGTATGCTGTTGTTATATTATTTCCTATTTGAACTTAACAAACCTTTTATTTTACTCATTCTCTAGAATTACTCAAAGCATTACAAACATAATAGACTAGCATATAGGATTAGAATTTTCAGGCCCGAAGTTTTTTTTTATAAAACCAAAAGTTTTATTATTTCTTATGGACCCGAAGATTCATATTTAAGCAAGAACCTGCAATTCATTATTTCTTATGAGTCTAAAGTCTCATAAGATAAAGTATCATCTCTCAACTTTATACATCATCAATTTATAAATACTTAAAAAGGTCTTATTAGTTCTTTGGCAATCCCTGAAGGATGGATATGACCACCAGAAAATGGTCATCATGCCAACACTCGTTATAAATAGATTGAATTTATGATTTTCGATACTTTGCTCTTGAAGTAGCACTATTAAAGACTCTCAATCTATTATACCTTGAATATGCTCCAGAAGTACCATTATTAAGATTATTGTTTTTCAAGTGGTCTAGGCAAGTTGGTTGCCAAATATTGATGAAATCATAATTTTAGAACAATTAGTTCTAAGGCAATTCCTAAAGAAAGTGTAAACTTTTATAAAAATAAAAGTCAAGAAAATAGGTTCAATAATCCCCCAAAAAATGTGGATAATATTTTTTTCTCTACTAGAGGTAAAAATGGTAACTGCCCCAGCAGATGTAGAAAAAAAATTAAAATTAAATTCAAGACCACCTGAAGTGGTTTGTTGAGAAGCGCCGGACCTTAAATCACAACCATATACCAAAATATGTGGTAGTTAAATACAAGACCACTATTAATCATGTGGAAACATTTATACTGAATTAGGATATCTTGGTGAGTACATATTTAATTGATATCCTATAATTGGAATTATTTTTATGAAGTTGTTGATTGCACTCCTCTTGATAAAGAGCCTTTTAATGAGAAGTTAAGAGCAAAAATCAATATAGGTCCAGAAGACCTAAATTATCATTTATTTATAATTCTTTTATTTAAAGGTATGGATTATGAATTGCATAATAACTTTTCAGATTGTGCCATATCATATGCTATATTGAAAAACCATAAGTTTTTTCAATAAGTTGGTGCTTAATATATACACAAAGTATTCATTATAGCTGGACTTATACAAAAGATTGAAGGCTCCAGAAGAGCTTATATAATGTTACCAAATAGTATCAATATATTCATCAAAGATTATTATTATCAATCATCTTAGTAAGATTTGTCTAAGGAATGAAATATAAACAATCCCATTTGCCATGTGTCTTTATAAACGAATCATCAAAAATGATTTTCAATGGTAGCAATTTATGTGGATACATTAATCGAGACTCCTGAAGATTTCGAGAAAACTGCTAACTATTTGATAAAGGAATTTAAAATGATGGATAAGGTAAAACCGTCAAGTATTCCTATGATTGTCTGTTCTTTATATAAAAATCTATACCGTTTTAAAGAAAAAGATGAAGAAGTATTGGTCCCGAAGCACCATACTTAACTGCAATTAGTACTCACAATGCACTAGACCAGAAATTTTCTTCTTTCTTTACTTGCTCAATATATATAGCTTAGCACAACTAAATGACACCAGATATGTATCAAACATATCAGCATATATCCACAAGGAACCACTAATTTTATTTTATGCACATAACTCTTATGGTTCCAAGTTGATAAGTTATGCTGATCCAGGATATCTTTCTGGTTATTATAAGGTATGATCTCAATTACATTCAATATTTATTAGTAGTAATGCTGTTATTTCTTAGTGACAGTTTTCTTAAACCACTTTAAAATTTTAGATCTTCATGAAACTAATCAGAAATATATATGATTGAGATCCTTACTTCAGCATATTCGTAGTTCTTGTTAGTTGTCTTATATGACAGATGTTTTGAGCATTATCTATAAAGACAATGCAGCGTGTATAGCGCATTTTCAAGAAAGTTTCAAGTTGACAAGTATGAGACATGTTTTACATAAGCATTAGAAGAACATAAAGATTGAAGTTGAGTAAATCCACTTGATGACAACTTGGTAGAGTTTGCTCATGAGGTGATTGTCAAAGCAGATATTCCAAAAATGAGTTTATAAGATTGTTATGATTTGACTTCATCATTAAATTAAATGTAATTATCGTCATGAGGGGGAGTAAATAATCAGGGAGAGCATTCTGAAGTATGCTACCTAATATTTGCACACTGTACTCTTTTTCCTTTAACTAGGTTTTGTCCTATTGGGTTTTCCTAGTAAAGGTTTTAACGAGGCAGCATATTGTGCATTTGATACCGATTCAATGATCCAAAAGAATGTTGTACTCTTTTTCCTTCACTTTGGTTTTTTTCCACTGGGTTTTTCCTTAGAAAGGTTTTAATGAGGCAACAGTCATTGAATTATGGCATAATGGACATGCAAGAGGGAGTGTTGTAAAAATATTGATATGTGGATGTCCATAAGTAATATTGTACGATACAATTTATCCCACATTAGAATTGTTGTATGAATGAGGGATTACCCAATAGTATATATAGTGGATTTGTCCCACATTGATTATGTAGAAAAGTAAGGAGGTTAACTCTTAATATAAATAGATCTAACCCTTGCACATATTAGATACTAGTTGAGTAATAAGATTTCTCTTGTTCTCTTCTTTCTTTCTCTCTCTATTATTTTAACAATATTGAAATTGTAGTGGTGAAAAAAGATATTGAAAGGTGTAATTACTTCAGGCATTGTTGAATGATTGATAAGCTTCCTTTTTTTAAAAAAAAAATTAAAATAGTATGTATTGTAATAAAAGATAGTGTTGCTCTACTTAAGAATCAATTAAAAACTTTAAAAGATCATAAAATAAGTTTATACATTGCCTATATATTTACATTGTCATTAATAGAATAAAGATATTTTCAATCAAAATTTAAAAGTAAGGAAAATGAATGAAATTCAAGAAAAAAATTTTGACGCACAACTTACCATTTGTGCACATGAAAATTAGAGAAGCAAGAGATAGACCTAAGAAAACACAAAGATAAATATAAATAATTTAATTGCAAAAAAAAAACAATTCTAATACAAACTTATCATGTAAATATGTTCACTTGAAGAATAAAGAAGACAGTGATAAACCTACAAATATATAAAGGTAAACAAAAATACAAATAAGAATAGGGTAACAACCTGATTATATAAAATACAAATACAAATTGCTATGCATAAATAGATTTTTGAATTAGTGAAAAAAAAGCTCATATACCAAATTGAGAGCAAAATGATGGGATTATAAAAGGTAGAAGGTAAGTGTATATAAATTATCATTACAATTATTAATGAGTAATGTTATAACAATGGAGAGAAAAGAAGACCAAATTAAAAGATCGAGAACGCAAGAACAATCCAGAGGGAAGAAAATATATTAATACTCATAAAAATTAATAAAGATTGCATTAATTGTATTATGTCCTCCATTTTACTATGTAGTAATAAATAATATATATTATATAAAAAAAAACTTGAATTTTTATGACATCTCTATTATTAATTAACACAAGGCCGCGATATTGAACGTCACTTGTCCTCTGTTTTACATATATGTTATAGATAAGCACAAATCCTGCAAATTGTATTAACATACATGATGTACATAATAAATTTATCTCCTAATTGTATTGCTTTTATAAATTTATGTCAACGTAATTCCAATAAAAATGCATTTTGTTAACTTGACATTTATAAATGGATAATAATGAGACTGCAAGATTCATCATCACGTCATGTAGTTGAGCTGACCGAGTCGGCACTGGTACTAGAACCACCCATACTAATTACCATTGTGAAAATCCTCCCCAAATTCCTCTTACACACTCTAATTCAAGTCAAAGCCTTGTCCTCTATGACTTCCAACTAGCCACAAACATTGTTCGACCTATTGTACATAGTATTACCTCACGATCTGTAGTGAATGAAGACGGAAGTGTTGCTACTACAACACGTGTTACTCCACATTCTCATTTGAATTCGAATTATTGTGGATATGCCATCGACTCTGTTCAAAATTCTATTGAACAAGCATGAAGTACTTCACAAACAAGTTAGAACCCCAAAAATATAAACTACCTATTTACTTCAATTTGTGGTATAACAATATAAAAATACCTTTCACTTTATCAATAACTCCTTAAATGTTACAAAAAATTTACATGCAGGAAAACGAATCTCTACTACAAATACTAATATGGACGACACTGATATGATGTTATAAGAGATGTTTTGGTTGCTCATCAATCCAATGGCTTACAAAGAATATGTGAACTCCATCTTTCATTTATGGCTATGTAGTACCCACTTTTGTTTCCATATGGGGAAGATGGATTTAGACTAGGTATAAAATACAGTGTCAATGAAGGGAGGAGACAAACACAAAGGAGTTTTGTAACAATGAAGGAGTATTATGCGTATAGGTTGTAACAAAGGCCGAATGCAGTGCAAACAATTATACAATCTGGAAGATTATTTTTACAATATTTGGTTGATTGCTATACATGCATTGAAGAAGACAGGTTGCGATGGATTCGAGCAAACCGCCAGCAACTTCGATCAGAATTATATAAAGGATTGAAAGATGCGGTTTTGCAAGGAGATACCACACCTGCATCTGTTATAAAACGCATAGTGTTACCATCAACTTTCACTGGTGGGTGTCGATACATGGCCCAAAACTTCCAAGATACTATGGGGATTTGTAAATGGACTAGTAACCCCGATTATTCCTCACATTCACGTCCAATCCAAAGTGGGTAGAAATACAAAGCTTTCTTAACTCCATACCAGTCCAAAAACCTAATGAAAGACCCGATACTGTATCAAGAGTTTTCAAAATAAAGCTTGATCAAATACTCAGAGACTTGATACAAGGCAAACATTTTGGTCGGGTGATGGCATGTATGCATGTATTATTACAATTTTACACACTAAAAAACCTTTGCTATTTTCTAACTTAATATTATAATAACTATCGTTTTACCCCTATAGCTATCTATATGATTGAATTTCAACAAAGAGGTTTGCTGCATGCATATAAATTACTCTTTTTACATCCTGATGATAAGCTCCAAACTTTATCAGAAATTGACAACATCATTTTTGCCAAAATCCCGGACCTTGCCATATACCTTAAAGGTTATGCAGTTGTTGCCCAATTTATGATGCATGGCCTCTGTGGTAGTGCAAATCCCATTTCACTGTACGTGTA
Source organism: Lonicera japonica (assembly GCA_021464415.1). Taxonomy (NCBI): domain Eukaryota; kingdom Viridiplantae; phylum Streptophyta; class Magnoliopsida; order Dipsacales; family Caprifoliaceae; genus Lonicera; species Lonicera japonica. The sequence goes on from JAKCWG010000782.1 coordinate 66,178, forward strand.
TGAGAAAAGTTGGTTACTCAAAACACTTTCCAAAAAAATTCTGTACCCAAACGACCACAGATGAAAATGGTTTTTCGGTATACAAGCGAAAAGATGATGGGAAGTTCGTTTAGAAAAATGGCGTCAAGCTTGATAATCGATTTGTTGTGCCGTATAACCTTGACTTAGTTATTAAATATCAAGCGCACATTAATGTCGAGTGGTGTAGCAAATCAAAGGAAATCAAGTATCTCTTCAAGTATATAAATAAAGGCCCCGATAAAGTTAAGATAGTACTAAAGGAAAGCATTATGCAAACAAACATAAATTATAATGAAGAAGTTAGCGATATCGAAGAAAATAAAATTATTCTTGGATTGTCACTACCTTTCTGCATGCAAGGCCTGTTGGAGAATTTATTAATTTGAAATCCAATACCGGAGTATTGGCGTTGAAAGGCTTCACTTCCACTTACCTGATGAACATTCACTGACTTTTAGAGACTCAAAAAATTTACAAAATGTTATTAACAGGATGAATGCGGATAAATCAATGTTCACACATTAGATGGAAGCAATGAGACTTACGAAAATGCAAGAGAACTAACTTACTCTAACTTTCCAACAAGCTGGGTATAGAAGAAAAATTACAAAAGATGGAAAATGAGATAAGTAGAAAAATGCATAGGCCGTATTGTGTATGCACATCCTACATCAAGAGAAAGATTTTATCTTCAAATGCTACTCAACATTGTTAAGGGAGCTCGGAATTTTAAAGAAATTAGAATGGTTAATGGGATCAGACACCTAACATTCAAGGCCGCATGCTACTCACTTGGGCTATTAGATGGTGACAAGGAATGGCAAGAAGCAATCAACCAGGCTACAGTTTGGGCAACGATAACTCTATTGCGAGAATTATGTGTAGTAATGTTGATGTTTTGTGAAATATATGAGCCCTTAAAGCTTTAGGAGGCAAATTGGGAAGTACTATCAAAAGATATACTCGTACATTAAAGAAGTCTTCTTAATTTTCTAGAATTAATATTAATAGAAACATAATTAAAAAATTATGGCCTTCACGAAATTGAACTGATCTTATTGAAGAATAATAGATCTTTAAAAGATTTTCCACCTTTGCCCAATTCAGATCTTGTAATAATTCAAAAGATGGGTATCAGGTTGCTTAAAGAAGAACGCTCATACAATATGCGAAAACTAATTGACGAACACTCGAATCTTTATAAAGGACTCAATGGGGAGCAAATGAGGATTTATAATGCCGTTGTGAATTTAATTGGTGAAAATGGAGGAGGCCTTTACTTTGTCTATGGTGTTGGCAGAACACGGAAATCATACTTATACAAGACCATTCTCGCCCAGTTACGATAAAAAGGGAAAGTAGTCTTAGCCGTTGCTTCATCAAGTATTGTAGCTTTGTTATTACCTAGAGGACGAATAGCTCATTCAAGATTTGCGATTCCAATTGATATCAGCCATCATTCTACATGCGAAATTCGAGAAGGCACTCAACTCGATGAACTAATACAGAGAGCGAGTTTAATAATTTAGGACGAAGCACCTATGGACCACTTGCATGCTTTTGAGGCAGTTGATAGGACATTAAAAGATATTCTTCGATTCAATAATTAAAACTCAAGCATAAAAACATTTGGGGGCAAAACAGTTATTCTAAGGGGTGATTTCAGACAGACACTCCCTGTAGCACCAAAAGGAATAAGAGAACATGCAGTACACGCTTCAATAAATAAATCTCCAATATGGAACTTTTGTGAAGTCTTTACTTTCACTCAAAACATGAGAGTTAAAGACTCTTTAACATTCCAAGAATCGATCGTTACTATCGGAGTTGGAATATTGTCAACAATCTTCCTATACGAAAAAGAAAAACCCTCATGGATTCAAATACCAGAAGAATTTCGTATTCCACAGGGAGAGACCCTATTGCAGATATTGTGTTAAGCACGTATAAATATTTGATAAACAAATACAAAGATCCAAATTATATCAAAAGTAGAGCAATCTTAACACTAACAAACCATATGGTTGACAAAATTAATTCCTATATTATTAACCAAATTCCAGGAGACCAAATAGTGTATCTTAGTTTTGACTCTATTTGCAAATTTTTAACTAATGAGCATGATCAAGACATATTATTCGCAGTTGAGCTCTTAAATAGCCTGAAGTTCCCTAGCCTTCCGAATTATGAGCTACAATTGAAGGTTGGAGTTCTAATCATTCCACTCAAAAATATAAATCAAAGTTCATGGCTTGGCAATGGGACTCGACTAATCATCACACAACTAGCCCAGTGGGTAATTGAAGGCAAAATCATAATAGGTACACATATTAAAACAAAGGTTTTCATTCCAATAATCATTGTGACAGAAACTGACCCAAAATGGCCATTTGTTTTGAAGCGAAGACAATATCCTGTTCGTCCATCCTTTTCCATGACTATAAATAAAAGTCAAGGCGAAACATTAGAAAAAGTATGCATATACCAAAACCGGTATTCAGTCTTGGCCAACTTTATGTTGCAATCTCACATGTATCTTCATGCGACAGCCTTAAAATTTATATTAATAATGAAGACCATCAACACTACTACACAAAAATATTGTATACAAAGAGGTTTTAGCACCTTTAGAATGACGTATAAAATTAATTTAATTTGATTACCTAAAATAAAACTAACAAAAAAAAAATAATCACTTTAATTAAAATAAAACATATTGATTTTGTTATTTCATTTGATTACAGGTGACGCTCACAATGGCCCTAAGGTATAACTTATTGAGTGAACTCACAGTTAAAGGTGATGACTGGACTATCAAATCAAGACTTACACGAAAATGGGAAGCACGCAACTTGAAAACAAACAACGAACTCATATCCTTGGAGATAATTTTGCTAGATGAAAATGTAAGTATACAAAATACATGCCACTAGTAAAACATTAATTTTAATTATATATATAGTACCTTTGTATAACAACAATTAAATTATTTATAGGGGACATATCCATGCCTCAATTCGGAATTACCTTATTCCGAGATTCTCTGAACTACCTTATTCCGAGATTCTCTGAACTACTAGAAGAATGGAAGGTTTATACTATAATGAAGAATAGTTAATCATCATTATATGATAAAGTTCATAAAAAAAGCATCTTTGAAACAAGAAAAATGAGAACATACGAAAATACCTCAATATTAATTCGATTTCTTACAACTTGAAAACTTGGATACCCGTTTGTGTAACAACACACAACTTACCGGTGAGATGAAACTATTATAAACTTATATCATTTTTATAAATAATTTTATACTAAATTATTATTGAACATTGAACTCCATTTTTAATACAGAAGTTATTGGGACAGTAACTGCAATCGGGGAGATTGAAGACTAGTAAGTTAGCAAACTGTGAAAAAAGAGTAGTACAAACAAAGGAATCACATAAGTATTTCCCCATTACTACAATACACTTTAATAACATCAATATATATATACTACAGTAAATAAAAAAATCACTAATAAAGCATTATTTCTTTTGCACCAGAGGGAGAAAGATACATATAACGCTTTGGGCTGAAAGGGCATTATAGATAGATGAAGGATTATAGTCATATATCATAAAACCATTAATCCATATTGTAACATCAACAACCGTGAAGAAATTCAAAGGTAAGATCAAAATAAGTAGCCCAAGAAACACTATTCCAAAAACAAAGTCATAATTAATATAAAAGAAAAAATTCTAAACAATGAAAACTATACTCATTGTAAGAGAAACATAGTTGTCAACAACACCCGCAAGTAAGTTATACATAAACCTTGACATTCCAGAATCATTAGACCTCATTTAAAGGTATAATACAATCACATTTCCTAAATTACACAAATATACTTAAGAAGCAAATGTAACATGTTACAATCTGATGCAGCAGAATAGCAATAGCAGTTACCTTATTTTATTTGAATCAATTCCAATTCTTACTTTAAGATTGTTTACTTTTATTTTTTAGTATCTAAAAATTAGTTTTTCCTTATTTCAAAATTAGGATAGTCAGTTTCCTTTTTCCTTTCGATTTATTACCTTTATAAATAAGAGGTTAGTTTATTATTTTGGAGGCAGAAAGTTTAATAATGGAATATTCAAAGAAGTTTTCTCTCCTTGTGCTTGTTTTTCGGTGTTCCTTCGAATCAACGAATCACTAGCCTTTCATTTTTCGGTATTCCTTTGAGAATCAACTGACTACGTATTTTTTTAACACTTTCGCTACACCAATTGGTATCAGAGTGGGTTACGCTCTTACATCATGCCGCCTCGACGTCGCCAACAACCCACCAACGAATTGGTCGAACTTCGTCAACAACGAATTTGATTGTTCGTGGCGCATTTGTGTGGATAGTCGCGCTATTAATAAAATTACCGTTAGATACCGTTTTTCGATTCCTCGCCTTGATGACCTACTCGATCAAATAAACGGTGACATTCTTTTTACAAAACTAGATCTTAAGAGCGGCTACCATCAAATTCAGATTCGTGCTGGTGATGAATGGAAGATAGCGTTCAAAACCGCGAAGGTCTATTTGAATGGTTAGTGATGCCATTCGGGCTTTCTAACACCCTGAGCACATTTATGAGAGTCATGAATCAAGCCTTTCGCCCGTTTATTAGTAAGTTTGTCGTTGTTAACTTTGATGATATTCTTATTTTTAGTACTACCATGGAGGATCATCTCCAATATCTCCGAGAAGTTCTCTTAATAATGAGATGAAACGAGTTTTATGCGGCCCAAAAAAAGTGTGAGTTTGGAAATGACCAAGTTATATTTCTTGATTATGTTGTTTCAAAGGATGGTCTTGTTATTGATCAAGCCAAAGTGGAATCTATTCGGTCTTGGCCGACTCCGCTCACCGTCACCGAAGTTCGGAGTTTTCATGGATTGGCTTCTTTCTACCGTTGGTTCATTCCCCACTTTAGTAACATTATGGCTCCGGTGACTGATTGTATTAGAGATGGGAAGTTTAATTGGTCCTCCGACACTGACATCAAATTTGAGCTTATTAAACACAAGCTCACAACCGCTCCTATTCTTATGCTCCCCAACTTCTCACTTCTTTTTGAATTGCATTGCGATGCTTCAAAATTTGGTATTAATGCCATTCTTAGCCAACAAGGTCATCCTGTTGCCTACTATAGTGAAAAGCTTTCTAGTTCCTGAGGTCACTACAGTACATATAATGTTGAGTATTATGCGGTAGTTCAAGCCATCAAGCATTGGAAGCATTATTTATTTCACAAAGAGTTTGTGCTCTATACTGACCATGATGCCTTAAAGCATCTAGGAAGCCAAGATGAGGTCTCGATCCGACATGCTTCATGGATTGCTTATCTCCAATAATTCACGTTTTTCATCAAACACCAAGCCGGAATTAATAAATGCGTTGCCGACGCCCTTAGCTGTCGTCACTCCTTGCTTGTTGCCCTTCATGTTTCGGTATCGGGATTCTCCATTTTTTTTAATTATATCTCTCCAATCCTTTCTTCCCTTGAATTCTAGAAGATGTTCATGGTGGTAATCACTCCAAGTACATGTTGTATGATGATTTTCTCTTCTTGGGCAGCAGCCTTTGTGTCTCGAATTGTAGCTTATGATTGCAAATCATAAAGGAATTGCATGGAGAAAGCCATGTTGGTCGAGATAGAACTCTTCATTTAGTCTCTACTTTTTATTTTTGGCATACCCTCCGTCGAGATGTGGAGCAATGCCAGGTATGTCAAACCTCCAAAGGTCATGCATCCAACGCCGGACTTTACATGCCTTTGCCTATTCCAACACAGCATTGGACCGATATTAGCATGGATTTTGTTCTTAGCCGTTCATGCACGCAAAAGGGTAATGATTATATTTTTGTGGTGTTTGATCATTTTTCCAAAATGGCTCATTTTATTCGTTGCAAGTGAACTACCGATGTGTTTCAAGTGGTTCAATAATTCTTTAAGGAGGTTTATCGACTTCACGGTGTTCCTTCTTCCATTATTTTTTATCATGATTCCCATTTCTTGGGTCACTTTTGGAGATCCTTTTGGCGTCTGGTCAATACTAGCTTGGACATGAATTCGGCATATCATCCCCAAACTGATGGGCAAACTGAGGTCACAAATTGGGCTTTAGGAGATTTACTTCAAAATCTACTTGGAGATCATATAAAATCATAGGATACTAAGCTTAGTCAAGCAAAGTTTGCTCATAATCATGCAAAAAACCGTAGCACGGGTTTCGGCCCATTTCAGGTGCTTTATGGATGCGTTCCCGGCTGCCCTGTTGATCTTGCACTGCTTCTTGACCTCACTCACATTCATGGTAAGGCCGCTAAATTCGTGTCAGATTTGTAACGCATTCATCAGTTAACTTATGAGCATTTAGTCGCTTTCACTTAGAAATATAAGGCTACCGCCGATCATCATCATTGTCATGTGGAATTTAATGTCGGAGATCTTATGTGGGCTATTTTGACAAAAGATCGCTTTCCTCTTCACAAGTATAACAAGTTGAAGTCTCGAAAAATTGGCCCCTTAGAAGTGCTTGAGAATATCAATTCCAATGCCTACCATTTGCGCCCTCCACGTAATGTTAACACTTCCAACGTTTTCAATGTCAAGCATTTGGTTCCATTTGCTGGAGAAATAGAAAGTTCGGATATGAGGCAAATCCTTTTCGGGTTGGCGAGACTGATGCAGCAGAATAGCAATAGTAGTTACCTTATTTTATTTGAGTCAATTCCAATTCTTACTTTAAGATTGTTTCCTTTTATTTTTTAGTATTTAAAAATTAGTTGTTACCTTATTTCAAAATTAAGATAGTTAGTTTCCTCTTTCCTTTTGATTTGTCACCTCTATAAATAAAAGGTTAGTTTATTATTTTGGAGGCAAAAAGTTTATTAATGGAATATTCAGAGAAGTTTTCTCTCATTGTGCTTGTTTTTTCGGTATTCCTTCGAATCAACGAATACCTAGCCTTTCGTTTTCCATTATTCTTTTAAGAATCAACGGACTTCGTATTTTTTTTACGCTTTTGCTACACCACAATCTCAGGTCTTAATTAAGTCAGTCGTTAGAAGAAAATATGTCCACCATCCAAAACACTAAACTGTTGAAGAGAAAACAATTGCAAAATACTAGCAATGCGCTCTATTTGGACTCCAAGGTAATTATATTTATTAAATTTGATTCACAAAGATATCTTTATTATATATTATGTTATTGCTAAATTATTTCAATGTACGTGAGATCATGGTCATATGCCGTGCTACAATAACATCAATAAATAAAAATAGACGTCTTGCAAAAAATGCTGTAGAAAGTTGAAAAGGGCATAATCAACCTTGAAATGTGAGAAATGCAACGTCGATGAGCTGTTCCAAAATCTAGGTTTAAATAAAAACACTATCTTAAATATCAGTTAAATATCGTCAAATTAGTATCAAAACTTAACACTGGTTTGCCTTTCATTAGATATAAATTGCATGTGCATGTCCAAGATCAAACAGCACAAACTACATTCGTCATATTTAATAGGGATACGGAACAAAGACTACAAATCCTAGTCTAAAAAATCTGCAATGCACGCACTCCAGATAAAGTTCAAATTCTTACTTATAATCTTATAAAATTAATTTTAACTAACAATTTTATATTACAAATACTTATTTTTTTCACCAACGGTGCATGATGGCTTAAAAAGGTTCTCTATTTTCTTTTTTGTGCAAGACGACTTCCCAGATATATTAAACAAAATTGAGGGCACAACACACACATTCTTGCTGAAACTTAACAAATTCAATTTAAGATTCCGCTATAAAAACTATGTAGTGTCAAAGATTGTCAACTCAGAAACTAATGCTTCAAGCTCAAGCATTGTAAGTTCTTACAAGTTGTTAATTTTAAAAGTTTAGACAAAATAACAACATTGATATTTTTTATGCCAACTTTAGGACCGCGACATAAGAAACTTTGAGGATCATTCATCAGGCTCCATGATGGGGCGGCATTTAGCCTGTATACCATAACCTCTAGATTCAGTCCCTTCGTATCATTATGGGACCAAGCAAAGACATCAGCATTAGCTCGTAGGCATTGGTAGAGCTCCTCTTTGACTTTTGAGATGAGTTGATTTCTAATCTTCAAGATTTTGTCGAGCTGTAGGAGGTCCAAAAGAAAGTCCTCTAATGTTCCACTAGCTTGCCTTTGAGTTCTTTCTTTTCATCCCGAAGATCCAAAGTATTTATCTCCCACTTTTCAGAGTCGTGAGGCCTTTTTGTGTTGGCCAACTCTTCTACAGCTGTGGCTTCGAGCTCTACAACTGTGACATCGGCGGTCCTGACTTTTTTCAGGGCTCCGAACTGGCAATACCGTGCTTTCATCTGGTTTCCTTTAACCTCCCTGACTCCGTGGGGAGGTTGGGAAACTCATGGTCAAATTGTAAGTTAAAATAGCAGCTCTGATTTTATTCAGTGTACCCCTGCCCAGGATGGCATTATAGTGGGAGCCCTGTCCAGTACTAAGAACTCGGTGATGGTGGTAATTTCCTTCGGAGCTGCTCCTAAGGTCACTGCGAGCCTGATAGTTCCCAAGGACTTGGTCTTTTCTTCAGAGAAACCGACTAGAGTGACTGTTGAAGGGGTCAAGTGCTCACTGGTAAGACCCATGGCTTTAAAGGCGCTATAATACATGAGGTTGGAGGTCGCCCCTGTATCGATAAGAATTCGGTGGACATTATGATTGCCCACCATTGCTGTTACCACCAAAGGATCACCGTGTGGGAATTCCATTCCATTCATGTCTTCAGCGGTGAAGGTGATCTCTTTGACCTCATACTTCACCATCTTTGTTGACCTGAAACTGAAGCACTCTGCCTCTGAGCTCGAAGAGTTAGCTTGTCTGATGTAAGCTTTCTTGGACCTATTGCTATTTTCAGAGTAGGACGAGCCCCCTTTAATCATGATAATTTCGTTCTCGTGCTCATTTCCTTTTGCTTTTGAGGGAGATTCTTTTTTCTTGTCTATGTACTAGCGGAGTTGTCCTCTCTATATTAGCTTTTCAATTTCTTCCTTCAGTTTTTAGCAATCGTCGGTCTCATGACCATGGTCCTTGTGGTATTGGCAGTACTTAGTTGTGTCCCTTTTCTTTTTAGAAGTCTTTATCTTTCGGGTTTTGAAGATCTGACATGGTTTTAACTGGGCATAGACTTCACCCAAAGGAGCTGTTAGAGGAGTGAACTGCTGGCGAGCTCTACCCTCACTTGCTTCAGACTTGTTCGATTCTTTCTTGCCCTTCTTGATCTCTCTCTTGACCGTGGGGTGGACATGCCCCCTTTGGCGTTTGGAGGAGGGCATGAAAGCTGCTAGACCTGATAGGTCTTGTCCCTGTAGAGTTTATTCTACGCCGATCTATTTTGACCTCATCCAATAGCTCGGACATGATTTTGAGAGCCATTCTCGCCAAAGTCATTAGGCAGTAGAGGGAGCTCACCCCTTCCATAAAGGCTACCACTGCTAACTTGCCAGTTAGGTTTATGATCATAAGGCTCTCCTGATTGAAATAGTAGGGATATTCATTTAAGCTCTCTGTCAATCTCTGCTTCACAGTAAATAGGTGAGTAGAAGACTTGGACTGCTTTCTAGTTCCTAGGAAATGCGAAATAAACATGGTCCCGAGCTCTTGTGAGCTCTGGATTGATCCTTTGAGAAAGTTGTTGCACCACATTAAGGCTGCCCCCTTAAGAGTGGTGACAAAAGCTCTGCAGATGATACCATCTGGGAAATTCTTAAGCCCCATTATATTCCCATATTGTTGCCAGTGATTTACAGGGTTAGTGGTTCCATCATACGATTCCAGTGATGGGAGTTTGAACTTTTTAGGGACCTGATAGCTCTAAATGTGTTATGCAAATGGAGACTTGGAATCTTTTACCAGAGCCGTGACTAAGCTCACTCCCAGATGGCCCAATGTCTTCATCATTTCAATAATTTGATCTCTTATTTCTATCATCAACCTCTTTTCGAGCTCATCGACGGACCTTTTGTGTGATATCTTGTCGAATACTAACCCTCGAGGTCTAGCATATGCTTCTCGCTCAAGTGCTCGGACTGGAGGAAGGGGAGGTCGAGCCCCTCTATTTTGGCTTTGAACTCTCGAGGCTCCATCTGAACGCCTCTCGTGGACCGCGTGTTCCTGTGGGTCCCTCAGTGGTGGGGTAGGAGTTCTAGCTGAGTCCTCCTCAAAGGATGATTCCCCCTAAAGTCGGACCTACCGGACTCGAACTCACCAGTTCTACTGCGGCTCTCCCTAGACTCTTTACTACGGTCGCCTAGCCTTTGCCTGGCTAGGACTCGTGGTGTGAGGACTGGGAGGGCAGCAGCCAACACGAAGGTTAAAGCCGATCTTTTTCTCGAGTTGACTAATGGTGATTCCCTCTAGGCTATAAGCCTGTCGATTTGGACCCAGAGAGCGGCTTGTTGTTCCTCCAACGCCAACAAAGGGTTTGGTTGAATGTGTCTGAAAGACATGGTGATTTTTGGAGTATGTCTTTTTTTGTTTGGAAAAGAGTATATGTGACTTGAGAACGTGTCATTCCCACAGACGATGACCACATAATTAAATGATCGGATCAAATGATTGGTATAATGGATACAATAAACGAATTGAGTCAAAGATGTATAGAGGAGGTTGGCCTCGTATAAAGATACGGATTAGTACTCCTTTATGGAATAGAGTTCGGAGCTCGGTTGTGCCTTGTTATTGATGTAACTAAGTGGCAACGGTGTCTATGATTAGTACTCCTTTATGGAATAATATTATAATGAAAGTATGTCTATGATTACACGAATTCTAGTCTCTCTATACTTAGAGCTCAACGGTGTCTTTTATCTCTCTCTATTATTCTTTGGTTGTTCAGTAGTAATTATCTCTTGTTGACTTAATTCTTAGGTTGTTAAGAGAAGTAAATGTTTTTTCTATATACATGACTAGGAGGAAATGTGTGGCTAGAGCTCCCAGAGCAGGTCTGGAGCCATGCTTCGATCATCACCAACCCTGACCTTGCTTCTCCATGAATTCCGATGCATTAAATGCAATTGGTGTTCATTTAATGAACGTGAGGGAAGTTCTGCGTGTTTTGCAGAGTAGATAGCAGTCGCCCATACCATTCATTAACCGCTCTGTCAGAGTGGTTGGGCGATGGAGCTCTAGAGTTCGTCAAAAGAGCTCTGGAACCCGAGCTCCGTAATTTGCTGTGCGTAATCAACCCATAAGACAATACCCAGCTTATGAAGGGCCTGTATTTCTGAATAGTGCTCAAGTATAGCTCCTCCGAGTTCCTTCCATTGAGATAGATCTAGTTGTTGACGTCGACGGCCACGTGTTAACTTGTAGTTGGTGGGGTAAATTTGGTTATTAATTTGCACCATCAGTTATCGTAGTACCTTAAAAACCTGTTGCTTCGGAACAAAAACAACCATAAATTTCTAGTATCAACCTTGATGTACGATTCTGACACTAATAATTCTACATATACATAAAAAAATGACATATGGATGTGTTTATCATGTATTAGTTAAAAGAATTATATCACCTTCCATTCTAACTTATTAGTGATTGGTATATTCATATGTCAGTTGTTTATATCGGACTTTTAAATCCATTTAGAATTATTCTTTTGACAATGGAATAAAAATTGATAAAAAAATAATACCATAAAATATTGACTCATTAATTCTTCGGGATATTTGAAAATAGGGATTCCTTAAAAACGTTTTCTGCAAAAGAACTAGGGAATAATATTTTTATAAATTAAGGGCATTTTTGACAAAACTCCAAAAGGTGTGCAATGTTAACTTTGCAGTAGATTTTCGAATTGTAATATTTTATGGTATTGTGCAAATTTAAGTTTGCACTATAGGTTTTTTAGCATATTATTATGTCTAAGTATTTAATTAACTAGGCTTTAGAGTTATTTTAACAAGTTGCAAATTTAAACCCCTTTATTAATAAAACACACATGATAATTTTTTTGGGTTATGCAAAGTTAAGCTTGCACTCCTTATTTTTTAATACATTACAATGTATATTGGTTTATTTGATGTTAATTTAGAGTTACCTGAGTGATACATAAAAATATACTAGTTAAAAAAATATAAATACATAATACAAAAAAAATTGTATTAAATTTTTTCAATTAAAAAATGAAGTTTATACAAAACAAAATTTTGGTCAAAGTCCTTATTTTAAAACACAATTGATAAGCAAGCACTTATATGAAAAAAAAAAAAAAAAATGCCCCTTATTTCAAAAAAAAATATTATTCCCTGTATTTTACAAAAAATATTATCACATTAGACCTTTTACCTCATTTTTAGTTGATTCTAGTTGATTCTTTTCGTAAATCCATCCTTTAGCCTGCCTAAACTTGGAGTTGGCTCATCTCCATTATCTTTTGGTTCAACTCCATCCAAGGGGGTCTAATTCAAGGACTAAATTGATGGATTTTTTGCAAGAAATGATCTCTGTGATGAGTATCTCCACAAAATTTTATCAGAAGATTCAATCTAAAAATAAGTGAGATGATAATCTAGAATTTGAATTGTCGAAAATGAACAAATGCATCAAATTTTTATCACGCCCACTTTCGGTTCTAATTTCCTTGATGAAATTTTGTAGATATGATCTACTCATTATAAAGATCATTTGTACCAAGTTTCATGAAAAAATTCTTCCGTTTAGCCCTCAAACAAAATCACCTTAAATGAAATTGAACCAAAAGAGCAATGGAAAGGAAGCAGTCCCCCTAAACTTAATAGATAATTAATGGGGATCAATGTAATGAACCTCCAAAATGAGGGTAAACTGACAAATGGTGAGGGTCGATTCAAAGTCACTATCTAATTGCGGTGGTTGTAGATTTTTCTCACACTTGATTTTTGGGTAGTGGAATTCTTAGGCCATTGGTAAATTTTCCAAGAAAAATGAAAATAATTTATTTAATTTGCTTGAAACGACCCTAAAAAAACACGGATTTCCCCGCACATACTCGGCCCCACAATATTTCAAAAATAAAAAATAGAAAATTAAATAATCTGGGAAACCATCAGGAGATTTTAGAGAGCCCAGTTGGGACACTGCTTGCTGGACCTCTTCATCAGATATATATACATATATATATTTATATAGGTCTATTAAGAGCTGAATTCATGTGCCCATCCACCCCCTCATTAATAAACACCAACACATTGGATAAGTCTCCCGGGACAGCTGACTTTTAAAATGAATCTCAATTATACCATTGATCTTGATTCGAGGGATTATCAACCCAAACATCAGAAACCTCTCGCTTTAATTTCACAATCAGATTTATTTCTAACCCGTTTGATAATAATATAAAAAATAAAAATAAAGACAGTTAATTGTTCTAAAAAGTTTGAAAATAAGTTAAAACATGTATTGAGATGTTTTCTTATTTTCCAACTTTGTACCAAATTATTGTGTTTTTATTTGTCTTTTCTATATTATTATCAAATGGATCTTAAGGAAAAGAAAATGCGAAAGAAATAGACAAGAACAAATGTGTCAAAGAAAGAGAAAAGCAGGTTCCGTAAGTATTCTAAATGATAGAAAAAAATAAATTAGAAAAGACCATGTGGTTTGATTTCGGTTTTGTATATTTAAAAACTGAAAATCGAAACTACCAAATATAACGGTTTTATGTATTTACAATTTCAACCATGTATTCATTTCTAAAAATTGTAAAAGTAAGCATTTCCATTAAATTTGCTACCCTTTAATTTTAAATTACTAGCAATATTAATCTTGACTCTTTAATAATCTTGAACAAAATTAATATTTGTACTAAATTTTCTCTTTTAATTTATAAAAAGTGACATTAGTATTAAATTTACTCCATTTTTAAAAAAAATTCCGACTCCGTCTCTGGATAGGAAGAGGGAAGAATGCAAATGCAAATGCAAATGCAAAGCACTCAAATATGCTACCATGCATGGACCGGTCTAAATGCAATAGTTTGGTCTGCCTTTTCATCGCAAATGTAAATGCAGAGCACTCAGACAGTAAAGTCTATTTCATCACTTCATTAAATCCCTACTACTTTAATAATTCTCTCCCTATAAAGGTAGTGTGAATGCAATCAACCTGCAGGATCTTTTACCATTCAACAATTATTGGATAAGTCTCTTGAGCCGCCTGACCTTTTCAAAATGGTTCTCAATTATACCATTGATCTCCCTGACCTTTTCAGATTTCTTTTCATCTTTAAGAATTCGTTTGATAACAATATAAAAAAATTAAATTAATTTAATTATTTTTTGTGAAAAGTTAATAAATAAATTAAATCATGTAGTGAAATATTTTATTACGTTCCAACTTCTTATCAAATAAAATGTTTTTATCGTTGTGTTATTACACGGAGCCTATAAGAAATAAAATGTGAAAGATAGAGAAAAGAACAAAGGTATCAAAGAAAGAGAACGGCAGGTTCCGTTAAAAGTAAAATATGTTTGATTTTGTCAAAAAAGAAAAAAGGTAGTATGAATGCAATCATCCTGCAGGGTCTTTAATGTAAGGGTGCGTTTGATTGCAAGCATGAAATTTACATGGAAAGAAAATAAGTTCCAGGTAATTGAATTGCCTAGAATTGAGTTGCATGAAAAATGTAATTAAATGTGTTTGATTGCCTTAATTTTCTACCCGGAAAATATTGGTTGTATTGTGACATTTTTAATGTAGAAAAAATTATGGGTATTTTTTTTTACATAATTTTATAGTCATGATGGATCTTGTTTAGTTGATCTTGATGAGTAGATTTTAAATATAAAATTTTTATTAAATTTTGAATTTTGTAGTTTAAGTTATAGCATTTTTAGTGTAGAAAATGGGTAAAATGTTGTCTCGAAAACCGTGCAATTGCCTGAAAAATAAAAACTAGCCCCCCCCAAAGAAAATATTTTCCTTGTTTACATGAAAAATGTAAGTGTGTGAGCCAAAAGTGGCAATTGAATTGCCTGGAAAAAAAAGCCAATCAAACACCTTAAGTTGTCAAATCAAGTGGAAAATGAGTATTTTCCATGGAAAATACTCCCAATCAAACACACCATACTTTGTCGGTAGAATTACCAAGGTGAAAATAGAAATCAAACCCAAAAAGTAGTTTGATTTCATATATTTATTTATTTAAAGATAAAAAATTAAAAATAAATATTGAAATTAGATATACCGATTTTCTTTAGGCTGTTTTGATGTTTCAGCAATACTAAAAATTTCAGAAATTAAGATACCAAAAATACCTAATTTTTTTTTATCAAGAGTTAGAGTAGCTTATCGATATATTTACCTATATTAAATCTACTATATTATATCAACACAAATATACGTATATATATTATACAATAATTTTTGTTTCATTATACTATGTGCTATATAATATTTTAAAGTTTAATCCTAAAATATAATTTTTATTATCATATATATATATATATCTAAAGAGCAATACGAGATATTATAAGGTTTTTAATATATTTATAGCCTAACTCTTGAAACATGTAGCTCGTTTGTTTAAGGTTTTATATCTTTTAACATTTTTACATTAGTAAAGTTATCATAATTCCCAGGTAAGGATTGAATATTTTTTTTTTTTTGCCTTTAGAAAAAAAATATTGAAAATAAATAAATTTAAGTATATACTTAAAAATCAAAATAGGTATATAATCATTCTTTATCATACAAGGCCGATGCTTATCAATGGATTTGGGAGAGCATCTTCGTGTAATCAATGAAACCTGAGGGTATTTTGATATATGTGAGGTATATAGATAAGAAGATACTTTTATTGTGAGTAAGAAAACATGAGGGTATTTTTATGAGTTATAAGATAACATGATATTTTCAAAATTACAATATATCAGTATTGTTATGAAAACTATCTACACTTGTGTGCGAGTTATGAGGATAAGAGGGTAATTTCACGTAATTACAATATGAGAGTATTTTTGTGAAAATTATCTAAACCTGAGGGTGAGTTATGAGGATAAGAAGGTAATTTAACGTAATTACAATATGAGAGTATTTTTGTTATCTAAACCTGAGGGTGAGTTATGAGGATAAGAGGGTGATTTTACGTAATTACAAAACACGGGGGTATTTTTATGTAATTATACGAGTAACATAGATGAGAGGGTAATTTTATATGATTGACAAAACCTGAGGGTATTTTTATGTAAATACATGAGAGAAGCCTTAGAGTATTTTTTTTATGTAATTATGTGAGTTATATTAATAAAAGGGCATAATTATGTAAAACAACAAAACCTGAGAATACTTTTAGGTAATTATGTGAGATATATATACAAGCGTTTATTTTCATGTTAAAACCTTAAGGATATTTTTTGTAAATTAGTTTGCTTTTACGTAATATAGAGGGCATTCAAGTAGAATAACTTAAGATATTTTTCTACATGTGCAGTTATTTAGATTAGTAGATATATATATATATATATATGCATAAAGATAAAGCCTGAACACAACATTTTCAAAAATATTATATCTAGAACAATGTTATATTTATCGACTATGTCTATCGATTATGTATGCCGGATGTATTAATGGATTATACATTTTCAAAATGTACAACTCATCTATATTATAAAACACCATCTTTGACCAAAATTTTCTCCAAAAAATATAAGAATCTAATAGTTAAAAAATAGACATGTTATGGTGTGCATTAATTCTATACCATTGAATGAGTTTTATACACACATCAAGATATCACATCAAAGTTAAAGCACTCACACCAATAATATACACACAATAAACTCTCACATTCTAATAATTTTGTCTACACTAAAAATGCCACAACTTAAAATAAAAAATTCAAAATTTAATAAAAATTTAATATTTAAAATCTACTAATCAAGATCAATTAAATAAGATCCATCATGACTATATAATTATGCAAAAAAAGAAAAGAAAAATTATTGTGTAACATTTAAGAGCGTACGTTATGTGTTCATATATTATTGGTCATCTCAATCTGTCATTTTTATGATATACGTTACGTGGTTGGATTACGATTAAAAAAACTTTTTAAAACAAATTAAAAACAAGTCAGTCCAATCCGATATACTTTTAATTTTTTGAGCATAAAGATATATTTTTTCTATATTATAAAACATCAAGTTTGACCAAATTTATTTTCAAAAAATATAAAAATTTAATGGTTAAAAATATACATGTTATGGTGTGCATTAACTCTACACCATTGGATGAGTTTTATACACACATGAAGATGACATCAAAGTTAAAACACTCACACTAATAATATACACACAATAAATTCTAACATGCCAATAATATTTTCTATATTAAAAATGGCATAACTTAAAATAAAAAATAAAAAAAAATTAATAAAAATTTAATATTTAAAATCTACTAATCAAGATCAATTAAACAAGATCCATCATGACTATAAAATTATGTAAAAAAAAGTAAAAAAATTATTGAGTAACATTAAACACCAATAATATACACAAATTAAACTCACATACACCAATAAATATGTTTACATTAAAATTGCCATAACTTAAAATAAAAAATTCAAAATTTAATATTTAAACACTACTGATGAAGATCAATTAAATAAGATTCATCTTAAAATAAAAATTTTAATATTTAATATTTAAAATATACTAATCAAGAAATTTCATAGAAAAATAATATTTAAATCTATTAATCAAGATCAATTAAACAAGATCTGTCATGACAGTAAAATTATATATAAAAAAAATAATATACACACAATAAATTCTCACACATCAATAATTTTTTATATATTAAAAATGCCATAACTTAAAATAAAAATTTCAAAATTTAATATTTAAAATCTACTAAACAAGATCAATTAAACAAGATCCATCATGATTATAAAATTATGTAAAAAAAATTAAGAAAAATTATTGTGTAACATTTAACACCAATAATATACACACAATAAACTCTCACATACCAATCATTTTTTCAACATTAAAAATGTCATAACTTAATAAAAAAATTCAAAATTTAATATTTAAAATTTACAAATCAAGATCAATTAAACGAGATCCATCATGACTATAGAATTTTGTTAAAAAAATTAATTATTCATTTAAAGACGTGATTTATATGTTCGTATATTATTGATCATCTCAGTATGTCGTTTTTAGGAGTATTCATAATATATCAGTCAAATTTTTGAATTATTTTCAAATCATTACAACAGACGTGATTGAATCATTTTCACATATGGCATTGAGTTTAATTTGTTAAAAACTTATTTTGTCGAGATCAAAAAATATGATTAAAAGCAGCACAAGCTTCAGTATTTTAAGTTTATACATAGCAAAACATATTCTTTAAAGGCAGGCAGAGATATAAAGAAACAATTACACTCCTCATTAGAAAATTTGTTATAAATGAGGACTATGACAATCAGCACTCTCCTACAATGTTGATCAAGTGGACCGCATTTTTTCTTGTAGCTTACTTTCCCAATTTTCCTTCTTCCCTCTTTTAGACTAGACAATGAGTTCAAAATAGATTAATTGATTTTGTCAATTTAAATTCGTCACACGTTAATTTTTTTAACGTTATGCGGTTGGATTATGATTAAAATACTCTTTAAAAAATTTAAAACAAGTCAATCCAATCTGATATACTTTTAGTTTTTTGAGCATGCAAATATATTGAACTTACGTTTCAATTGTTCGCAACGTTAGATTAGACTAGGCAATGGGTTCAAAATAGACTGATTGATTTTGTCAATTTAAATTCATCACACGTTAATTTTTTTATCCTATTATTATATTTTTTTTATTTTACCGTGCCGGATGGCACTGGTATACCCTAGTATATATATATATGTATTAAATTTTCATTACATCCACTTCCAATTCCTCCCAAAAGCTTAAACTCTTAGGAAATGTGCCAATAATGTATATTATGCTCTTTAACACTTTATCTTGCTCATGTGCGACAAAGTGCATACTACATAAACACAAGCACAAATGGAGAAACGAATGCAAGCAGGAGGATTCCCTTACGGAACATGACCTTTGATACCATGTTAGAACCATCTCTCTTAATAGCTTAAGCTCTTAGGAAGTAGGCTAACAATGTATATCATGCTCTTTAATATCATTATATAAATATCTCCACCAAGTTTTATGAAAAAAACTACGTTTACCCCAGAAATTGAATGTCCTTCATTTCCCTAAAGAGAGGAGTGTCCTATTTAGTATAGGATTGTATATTTCTACATTACACATTTAGTAATTTTATGTATATGTTAATTTTTGTAGATATTGTATGAATTTCATATGTTCAGCACACATTTTCCCGGGAGAGAAGTTACACACTAGTTTAACCTCAAGACCACAAGATTTACAATATCTTTCATTATGCCTTCATTTCCGTATCTCAGAATTTGGGGATTGAATCTATGTCTATTTTATACATTTTTTGGAGTAGATTGGATACCATTTCTTGTATATGTTACAATCATGAACAAGAGCAAGGGTTCATAGAAGACGTATACACCAAGGTGCTATGGCATTTGTGACATAGATGATGGATCTATGGTATGGTTAAGCCACTAGTTTTTCCAATTTTGGGGGCATCTGTTTCAAGAGGGCAATCAAGTGGAAGTGTCATTTGATATAAACATAGATCCTGATATGGCTACGTATGAAGAAGTTAAGGAGTGCGGAGTTAATTTTTTATACATTTTTGGGATTTAGGGATGGATATCTTCGCCTATATTCATCGTTTGAAGTTACAACCTTTGACTAATTTGTAAGTGAAGCTTTATTTAGTTTATTTTTATGCACATAAGTCCCTAATTTTTTTTCCCAAAAATTGCCCCAAACCAAGAAGGGGCACCTGCCCTCCCGCCTCCACACAGTTTCGCCCCTAATGATTCTGTACAATAGGAGTCTCGATTGGAGCACACACAAGCATTAGTGTTTTCGCTAACAGGTCCAACATATACTTTCTCTGTGAAAAGGCATATACATTCCTCAAAGCGAGCGACTTTTATACCAAGAAAGTATTTCAAACCTCCTAAATCCTTTATCTCAAATTCAGAGGGTAAGTTTGTTTGTAACTTTTTTATCTCATCCAAATCATCACTTATAACAACTTTATCGTCAACATATATTGATGGTGTAAATTAATAACTCAATTCACCCAACCAACCACGAGCCAACACGTGGTAACCCACGTCAGCAACCTGCGCTGTCTCAGCAAGAGGAGCTCTATTCAAGTACCACAGGAAGAACGGAGCTCTCCAGCAGTTGGATTCCTGCTCAAGAATTAATTCTGCATAGCAAATTACGGAGCTCGAATGCCATAGCTTTTTCAACGAGCTCTGGAGCTCGAACTTAACCATTCTGACAGAGTGGCTAACAAACGGTATGGGCGACTGCCACCTACTCTGCAGAAGACACAGAACTTCCCACACCTTCATTTAATGCACACTGACTACATTTAATGCACCGAAATTCATGGAGAAGCAAGGTCAGAGTCAGTGATGATTAAGGCATGCCTTAGACATGCATGCAGAGCTTTCTAACACGTTTCCCTCTGTGTCATATATATAGGGGAGAATGAAGCATTTATTCCAAGCTTAACTAACCTAACTAGAGCAATAACTTTTGAACAACCAAGAATAAGAGAGAATCCAGCATTCAATAGCTAAAAGAGAAAAAGAAATAGAAGCTCAGAGCACTAAGTAGAGCTCATAGTATAGAGAAGTCATAACTCGTGTAGCTAGAGCATACTCTTATTGTAACATTAAGAGGATTTAATAGCTATAAAGACTTTTGTGAGTTTGTACTAGTTGTTTGGTTACCATCACAAAGCAAACTGAGCTCCTAGCTCTATTCCACAGAGGAGGACTAATTCATATTTTCATATGAGGCCAACCTCCTCTATAAACCCCCGATTTTCTTAGTTCGTTATATTTATTTATTTAATTATTTGATAAAATAATTTGACTGTGTGGTCTAAAACACCCTTCTAGTTTTTAGCACCAACAATTTGGCACTGTCTGTGGGAAAGACACTTTCTCAAGTCATAATCACACCATTTCAAACACAAAACACATCCAAAAAATC
This sequence comes from Lonicera japonica, assembly GCA_021464415.1. Classification (NCBI taxonomy): domain Eukaryota; kingdom Viridiplantae; phylum Streptophyta; class Magnoliopsida; order Dipsacales; family Caprifoliaceae; genus Lonicera; species Lonicera japonica. The sequence goes on from JAKCWG010000782.1 coordinate 87,407, forward strand.
ACCATGTCTTTAAGACACACTCAGCCAGACCCCCTATTGGCATTGCAAGAATAACAAGCTGCCCTTCAAGTTTAAATCGATGGGCTCATAGCTTAGAGAGACACCCCCAGTCAGCTCCAAAGGCAGGTCAGCTTTAGCCTCTGTGTCTGTGGCCGCCCTCCCAGTTCCTCCACGAGTCCTAGCTAAACAAAGCCTTGGAGACCATGGTAGAGAATCTAGGGAGAGCCACAGTAGAACCAGTGAGTTTAAATCTGATCAATCCAGCTCTAGGAGGGAGTCCTTTGAAGAGGTTTTAGCTACACTTCCCCTATCAGTGAAGAACCCGCTAGTGAATGTGGTCCGTGACAGACGGTCAAAGGGAGCCTCTCGACATCAGAGCCTAAGTAGTGGAGCTTGAGCTCCCCTTTATCTGATCTGAATTCCTGAACGAGTTACAGATGCCAAACCTCAAGGGTCCGTGTTTGACAGAATATCTCATAAAGGATCTATAGAAGAGGTTGAAAAGAGGTTAATGTCAGAAATGAAAGCTCAAATGGCCGAGATGATGAAGACAATGGGCCACCTGGGAGGGAGTCCAATGACAACTCTTGTGAGAGACTTTAAGTCCTTATTCGCACAGCACATTCAGAGTTGTCACCTACGAGTATTATATGTTGGGCTTTTGTCACCACTCTGAAAGCGGCAGCTAGAATGTGGTACAATAGCCTACTCTCAGGATTGATCTAGAGTGCGGAGGAGCTCGGAACCAAGTTCATTTCACATTTCTTGGAAATTGAAAGCAATCCAAGTCTTCCACTCACCTTTTCACCATAAAGTAGCGGTCAACATAGAGTTTGAAGGACTACGCTTGCTGGTTCGATCAAGATAGCCTTATGATCATAAACCTCAATGAAGGGGTAGCAGTGGTGGCGTTTATGGAAGGGGTGAGCTCCTCTTACTGCTTCATGACTTTGGCAAGACTGGCTTATAAGACCATGTCCAAGATCTTGGATGAGGTCAATAAACAGATTGGCGTGGAAAAAACTTTATAGGGATAAGAGCTGTTAACTCTATCAGCATTCCTGCCCTCCTCCAAGTGCCAAGGGGGCATAGCCCACCCCGCGGTCAAGAGAGAAAGGCAAGAAGTGCAAGAAAGAATCGAACAAGTTCAAACCAAGTGAGGGTAGAGCTTGCTAGCAGTTCACTCCTCTAACAGCTCATTTGGGTGAAGTTTATGCCTAGTTAGAACTAGGTCAGATCCTAGAACCATGAAAAATGAAGACCTTAGAAAATAGAAGGGATACGACCAAATACTGTCAGTACCACAAAGATCATGGCCATGAGACCGACAATTGCTGAAAGTTGAAGGAGGAGAATGAAAAACTAATCTAGAGGGGGCAGCTCCGACAATATGTGGACAAAAAGAAAAAAGTTCCCCCAAAACCTAAGGGGAAGGAGCACACTACCGAAATTTACATGATTGAAGGGGGCTCGTCCTTTTAGGCAATAGCAACAGGTCTAGAAAGGCCTACATCAGGCAGGCCAAATTCTCGAGCTCGAAGGCAAAGTGCTTCAGCTTCAGGCCTACCAAAATGGTGAAGTATGATGTCAAAAAGATCACATTCATAGATGACGACATGAACGGGGTAGAGTTCCCACATGATGATCCTTTAGTAATGACAGCTATGGTTAGTAATCACAATGTCCATCGAATTCTCATAGACACTGGGGCTACCTCTAACCTCATGTATTGTAGTGCCTTTGAAGCCATGGGCCTCACCACTAAGCAACCTGACCCATTCGACAGTCACACTAGTTGGTTTTCCTGAGGAAAAAACCGAGTCTTTGGGAATCATCAAGCTCGCTGTAACTCTGGGAATAGCCCCGAAGCAGGTGACCACTATTGTTGAGTTTCTGATACTAGACAAGGCTCTCCATTACAATGCTATAATAGGCAGGAGTATTCTCAATGAGAACAGAGCTTCCATTTCAACTTGTAATTTGACTATGAGGTTCCCAACCCCCCACGAACTTGGGGAGGTCAGAGGAAACCAAGTGGAAGCCCGATACTGCCAATTCAAAGCTCTAAAAGAGGTCGGGACCTCTGATGTCGCCGTTGTAGAGCTCTAAGCTGCAGCTATTTGGGAATTGGAAAATGCAGATGGGCCCAATGACTTAGAGAAGTGGGAAATATATACTTTGGACCCTCGTGATAGAGTAAAAGAGCTTGGAGACAAGCCAGTGGAGGACCTAGAAGATTTATTCTTGGACCCCCTGTAGACTGACAAGATATTGAAAATCAGCAATCAGCTTAGCTCAGAAGTCAAATAAGAGCTCTCACAATGCCTACAAGCTAATGCTGATGTCTTTGCTTAGTCCCACAATGACATAAATGGGCTAAACCTAGAAGTGATGGTACACAGGCTAAATGCTGACCTAGCCTTTAAGCCCGTGAAGCAGAAGAAGATAAACTTTACAGTGAAAAGGAATTTGGCCGCCAAAGAAGAAGTTTAGAAGCTCCTTCGAGTTGGTTTCATTTGGGAAGTCAATTACCCAAAGTGCCTTTCAAACGTGATGTTCATGAAGAAGCATAGTGGGAAATGGAGAACTTGTGTCGACTTTAAGGACCTCAACAAGGCCTGCCCAAAACACAGCTTTTCATTCCTAAAGATTGATTAGCTCGTAGATTCAACCACATGCACAAAATATGGAGCTTTATGGATGCATACTTTGGGTATAATCAGGTCAGGATGGCCCTTAAAGACGAAAGAAAAGATCTCCTTCATCACCAATGAAGGCACATACTACTATAAGGCCATGCCGTTTGGTTTAAGAAACACTGGAGCTACCTACCAGAGGGCCATAAGTACTTTGTTCAAAGATTAGATAGGAAGAAACATGGAAGTCTATATCGATGACATGCTAGTCAAGAGTCTCAAAGCCTCTAGCCATGTGACAGACCTCAATGAAGCCTTTGTCATACTCAGACAGAGTGGTATGTCTCTCAACCCAGCCAAGTGTACTTTTAGAGTAAAAAGGAAAAAATTCTTGGGTTTCATGTTGACACAAAGGGGAATTGAAGCCAACCTTGAGAAAAGACTAGCTCTAATTGACATGAGATCTCCAACCAAGTCGAAAGAGGTCCAAAGTCTAGCAGGGAGGTTGGCAGCTTTGAATATATTCATTTTCAAGGCAACAAACAAATGCCACCCCTTTTTCAAAGCCCTTTAGAAGGCCTTCGAATCGACAGAAGTATGCGAGCTGGCTTTTCAACAGTTCAAGTAGTACTTGGGAGCTCATCTTCTTCTTAGTTCAAAAAAAAATGCGAGCTGGCTTTTCAGCAGCTCAAGCAGTACTTGGGAGCTCATCTTCTTCTTAGTTCACCAAAGAAAGAGGAAATTTTGAGCTTGTATCTGGCAGTATCACACACAGCAGTCAACTCAGCTTTTATGAAAAATAAAAAGGGGGCACATTTACCTGTCTATTATAGGAGTAGAGTCCTGTATGCGGCTGAGTTGAATTATCCAAGGTTGAAGAAACTGGCCTACGCCCTCCTCATCACCTCTAGGAAACTAAGGCCCTACTTTCAGGCCCATGCCATTGATGTGCTCACAGACCATCCATTACAAAAGATCCTAGACAAGCCAGAACAGTTAGCAAGATTGGCCATTTAGGCTGTAGAGCTTGGGTAGTTCATGATCAATTACAGGCCTCAAACTTCGGTCAAAGGCCAGGCCGTGGCAGACTTCACAGCAGAGTTCACCTACAATGAAAAGTAGATCCCTGAATAGTTAAAATTGCTGTCACCTGTGGACCCAAGTACCTCGAGCCCCACTTTGTTGAACTTATAGCCGAAAATTCCTATATGGATATTTCACGCAGATGGAGCTTCCAACGTACAAGGCTCTGGAGCTGGTTTAGTGCTGGTCACTCATGAGGCCAACACCCTAGAGATAGCACTCAAATTCCCTTTCAAGGTCTCCAACAATGAGGCTGAGTACGAAGCCATCATATCAGGTCTGAGAATAGATGGTGACCTAGGGGTAAAATAGGTGGTGGTCTACAACGACTCTACAATCGTGGTCGGCCAAATACTTGGTTACAACATGGTAAAAGAAGATCACATGATTGTTTATTTGGCTAAGGCTAAGGCAGTAGCTCAGAGGTACATGAACTTAGTCTTTGTCAAGATCCTACAAGCTCAGAACAATAAAGCAAACCGCCTGGCCAAGCTTGCTTCATCCGCAGACATGCCAAGTGGTGTTCACATAAAGTACCTAGAAAGAAAAGCCATCGAGCAGCTCATAGAGCTAGACACAGCCCCAGTGCAGGTCTCAAGAGCTGGATTTACCTAATATTGAACTATCTTACGGATGTAGCTCTCCCCGAAGATAAGAAGATGGCTAAAACGATAAAGTACATCTCTAACAAATACGTGGTCATTAAAGCAATATTACACAAGAGAGGGTACGTCCTTTCATTTTTACTTTGCTTTCACCCCCACCAAGCCCAAGCATCTCTATTAGAGATTTATGAAAGGTTGTGTGGAGGGCACTAGTAGCTTGCTCACTAACCTTCAAAGTTGGGAGACAAGGCTACGTCTGTCCCACTATCCTACATGATGCCAAATACCTAGTAAGGAAATGCGACAAGTGCCAAAGATTTTTCAACATACAACAGCTCCCAGCAGAGCTGATGAGCCCTGTAAGTAGCCCATGGCCTTTCTCTCAGTGGGTCATGGATATAGTCGGACATTTCCCCTTAGGAAGATGGGAGATAAAGTTCTTAGTTGTGGCCATTGATTACTTCACTAAGTGAGCTGAAGTAGAAGCATTGACCATAATCACCACCATGAAGATACAAAGCTTTGTGTGGAAGAACATCATCTGTCGTTTTGGTTTCCCCAAGATACTGATCACTGATAATGGGAAACAGTTCAATTGCGACCTTTTCAAACATTTCTGCAAGAGGCATGGGATAGAAAACCATTACAGCTCACCAATTATCCTCAGGCCGACGGCCAAGCATAGGTCACCAACAGAACCCTATTGACATCGGTGAAGAAAAGACTTGATAAGGCCAAGGGAAATTGATCTGAAGAGCTCCCATTAGTGTTGTTGTGTTATAGAACCATTATCAGAGGTCCAACTGGCGAAACTCCTTCCTCTCTGACCTATGGAACTAAAGCAGTTATCCCAGTGGAGATAGGAATGCCAGCATACAAAATTAATCATCATGACCCAGCTCAAAACAATAAAGGCCTGCTGGCTAACTTAGACCTCCTTGAAGAAAAGAGATAACAAGCTCGAATCAATGAAGAGGCTTATAAAATAAGTATGGTCAAAAGTTACAACAAGAGGGCCAGGCACAAAAGTCTAAATGTAGGTGAATTAGTACTTCGAAAAGTCATCCTAGCTACTAAGGTATATGAACATGGTAAGCTTACTGCAAAATGGGAAGGTCCATATGTGGTCAACAAGGTCAGCAAACCTGGCACCTATTATCTAAGGACTGAAAACGACATGGAGCTTATGAGTCCATGGAACATGGAGCACCTAAAAAAATATTATCCTTAAGATAAAACAAATTGTAATTTTGTAATAATTATTTTAAAAGAAAAATGTATATGAAATGTTTTGTATTGGTATTTCATTACTTGTAAAAAGTGCACTTTGCAAAAAAAAAATCATCTCAAGAAAAGGTCAGTTTAGTAAGCTTTGCAAAAAAAAATCCTTTAAAAATGACGCCAGCCTAGTAAATGAGTAGCTCACAGAGCACACTTGCACTCTGCAAAAAAATCCTCTCAAGAAGAGATCAGTTTAGTAAGTGAGCAGCTCATTCAGCACACTCGCACTTTGTAAAAAAAATCCTCTCAAGAAGAGGTCAGTTTAGTAAGTGAGCAGCTCACTGTGCAGACTTTCACTCTGCAAAAGAATCCTCTCAAGAAGAGGTCAGTTTAGTAAGTAAGCAGCTCACTGAGCACACTTGCACTCTGCCAAAAAATCCTTTCACAAAGAGGTTAGTTTAGTAAGTGCTCAGCTCGCAAAAGCACACTTACACTCTGCAAAAACTATCTCAAAAAGAGGTCGGTTTTTCAATTGAAGAGGCCTCGTAACAATTAAGAAAACTATTAGGATTTGCCTAACTCAAAAGGGGGCACGACTCTACTTTAAACTTAGCCAAAAAGTAAAAGTTTTTTGATTAAAACACCAAGGACTTTTAAAAAATTCCTATCACCATATAGGTCAGTCACCAAGTATAAAAGGTCCTCAATACAGGCCTGCTGAGAACTGAACAATTCCTCTCGTAAAAAGGTCGTCGTAATAATTGCTAGCTCAATGAGCACATTTATACACTGAGCAGTCTGAATGACATTTGAGAATTCTTAATAAACTTTGCTTAAAATCTAGGGGCATGACTCTTATAGACTTAACGAAGGTAACAAGAATTCCATTTCATACTGAGAAACCCAATAACAACCAGTTCAACGAGCTCCAAACATGTCACTGACCTCTTGTGAATATGGTAAAAACCTCTTTGAAGGCATGTTATTTATCTTGCTTAATTATGCTTAACGTGTTTTTATATTGTGGGGGCATTAAAGTATCACAGAGCTCATTATATCTCACACTATAACTTAGACAAAAGAAAATACAAGAATTAAAGCAAAATAAAATAGAAGAATGTTCAAGGCAAACTTTTTTATTTCATTGAAAGGATGAGCAATTACAGAGGTCCTAAAACCTTCTATTAAAAATGAAAAGTAAATAAGGCAAAAAATCCTACAACTGCTACTCCTATTCAGCTCCCCCAGCCTCGTCGCCACCTGCTCCACCTTCAGAATGAGAGGCTTCGCCAGTCTCCCACTTAACCAGCATATCAGGCTCTTCTGCCCTGATCAGCTACAACACTGCAAGAGCATCGCCTCTTTTCTCATATATCTTTGCCTCCAGCTTTGGGGTCACATCAATCTCTTCGGGGACCTCAAGATTCTCGAGCTTTTCGGGCTGCTGTAAAGCTAACTCATATTTATAGAAGCCAGTCACAAAGGAGTCAGAAATCTGTAAGGGAGGGTCCTCAAAGCCATAGAAGTCTTCAACAGCCTGAGCTCTAAGAGTAAGAAGGGACCTTTTTATCTCCTTAAACTATTTCTCCAAGTTAGAGAGCTAAGTATGCATGGCCTCCTGACACTAGTTGGAGGTCGCCAACTCGACCTCTTTGGCTAATAACTGGGCCTAGACACCCTTCCGGGCCACTTCGGCATCTTCTTTGCCTTTGCGTTCTAGGTTTGTGGTCTTCTAGGCCATATCTAGAATAGGCCCAGCAGCATGGAGCTCCTTCTTGGCTTGAATCAATTTAGACTTGAAATCGAAGGCCTCTTGCTTCTTGGCCTCGAGCTCCTGCGACAGAACCATGTATTCGGACTCCATGCGGTTGAACATATCATTTTCCTTAATCCCTCAGCTTCAGCCAAAATGCTTATGACCTGCATAAATAGGCTTTTCCTGTAACACCCCCGCCTTAATTATCGGGATAACACCTGTAATTAACACTTGGAGTAGTACTAACCCATCTTAGATTGACTAAAATGAGTATATAAATATAATGAATCTAAACAATATACATAACACATGTCAAATCAAACAAAAATATACAAGATGATGGCTTTTTATATACGTCTAATACTTGCGTCACGTGTCAATTAAGCATAAGGTGCTAAAATAATAGTAATATTCCTACACAAGCTTATAACCATTATACAAAACTGAACCAAGTATGTTCAAGTCAATAGCTACTCAAACATAACCTCTCAAACATACCTTTCACAGAGGAAATCCCTTTATAGAGGATTTGCATATGTTCCTTCAATTTCCTCAACTTTTCACTTTCTTTTATTGGCTTTTATGGCGACTCATGGGCTACTACTAATTCTGCATACGTAGCTCAGAGACGATCGAGGTCAGCAAACTCATTTAGAGGGCCTGTGGGGGTTATATGTGGGGCGGGGCGCAAAGGATACTATGGCCAATGCTTATATGGCAGCTCTGGGCCTAGTGGGCCTTAAGGTTGTGGCTAAACTACCGTTTGTTCTTGTTGTTAATAATTAGGGCCTGGGTCAGGGGCCTATTAAAATTGATTGTTGGGATCCAGCTAGATGGGACCTGGTTGCTGTAAAGTGGCTCCCTAGTTACGAAGTGGTGTTTCTTGGCTTGGATGGTTGTTTATTATATTCAATACTTGGGGGGGTGTCTGGTTTGCCCCTGGTTCAAATCTTTGTTCGATAGAGGCCATTCAAAACCCAAAGGTGTAGTTTGTTCTGCTAACAATTCCTCTATTCTAACCCTGGTACTATGTTGTTTTGTTATGATGCTTGTCAGTCACTGGTTGATGGACATTAATAAACGATGCACTTCTTCTATAGTATACAGAGCCCTCGATGCTTCTGCCTAATTCGGATCATTTGCTCGGCTTTCTTGATCGTTCGAATTTGTAGTCGACTTGATTGTCATACTTGGTCTAACCAATCTTCCTGTATAATCTCTTTTGGCCCAACCTTCCAGACTGTGGTCTTAGGGCTGCAGATAAATCATGTAGCTGAGATGAAGGAATACTAGGGTGTGACTCATTTCTGCCAAAGATAGCACAAAGGAAAAACAACGGAAATCGAGTTTTCGGCGTTTGTACAACTTGAGAAAATTCTCGGTGGGAGTTTGGGGTCGGTACCAAAAGCTCCTTCGGGTTACCTTACTTGTCCCAAAATCTTTAAAAACTCATTTTTGTCATTTTGCGAAAATTGGGAGAATCTCTCCTCTGGAATTACTTTTCATGGGAGATGTATGGGGGAAAGTCTTAATGAGCTAATCTATATTATAAAATAAGGTTTTTTAGCAATAAAATAAAATCAATCCAATGTCTTATATTAATTCGTATTTGTGTTAACACTTTTAGACCATTAGACCACTATTATACTCACAACAAGATGTCAAATCAACTTAACATTTACTCACACACTAAATATATACACAAATATAACTCTTACATCTCTTTACTTTTCTACAACATTTCTCTCTTATCAAATTTTTAAAAAACTTTCAAATGCCATAACTTTAAATTTACAAATCCAACGTTAATAAAATTTATATATTTGAAATATATCCATCAAGATCTACAAAACAAGATCCATTGTGATTATTAAATTATATATAAAAAAAATTAAAGAAAAGTTATAAAACATGACAACTATAATGGCATACTTAATGTATTTTTAATTCATTAGCTATTGAAAATATTACACAATAAATAAAAGATACTGAAATAAAACTAAAAATAATAAAATATCCCGATTGAATATGTTTCAATCCGAACAGAGCCAAATGGGGAGGAACTTTTTATATTAGGGTCCGACCTACCTCAAATATATTATATAATTTTTCTTTTAAATACACTCATAACAACATTACAGTATAATGTTAGAGTGATATAATAAAAGCCATAATTTTCTTGTTAGTTTGGATATGTTATAAACTTGGTTTTGTTATTTTAATGAGAATCTTTATGGGCAATGGTTGCATTATATTATTTATTTAACTATTGTGTATGTGTGTCTTTTATTTCATATAGTAGAGGATTTGGTGTGTAGAGTATAGCTTACACACAGAAGATCATATCATATGTTCTTGTGGAATATAAGTTTAATGGTTCACAGTCTTAGATGAAATTAGACACCCATCATTAGGATTGTAGCACAAGTTTTAGTAGTTTATCTTAACTACAGGAAACAATATAGTTTTAACTCGTTGTGCTAGTATGCTAGTACACTTTGTGTGTATTGAATAGGACCAGTTTGGGTTAATTTTTTTTATACTGACTATATAAAACAATTTAAAATCCTATGGTTATTATGATTACTTATGCTTTTAATCTTGAAATAATTAATAGACATATATATATATAGTGTTTGTTGTTTTGACTTATTAAAAGTGAGATTCATTTATGAATCAATAATCTTCGTGAGTTGGATGACGACACTATATGTATGATGAATATTAATTATTGACGGAATCCACGTCCCGGTATAGGAATTGATGATAGCCCCTTGAGAAGCTTATAAGTTTTGATCATGTTAAACCCTGCAGGTGGATTATGTTAATCTGACATATTAAATAAGTTTAAGTGGTAGGCTCAAGGATTAAGAAGTCATTTAAATATAATTGTCAGTAATTTAATTTGAATGACGGTTATCTGTAATCTTAATGTGGGGAGAATAATAAGTATTTAATAATAAGGAGCTCAAAATATAATTTTGATATGAGGATGGGAGTGCAATTATAATTCTTTAGTGGTGCGAATAATAATTTATGGAAGGAACTAATTCATAGTGGAATTAGGATTCCAACTTTCCATAAGAAGCTTAAACACTTATTTTTCCTTAAGGTCCCTATCGTAGCCTTATATATATGCTAGCCTTATCTTTTCTCATTATAATAATAATTATAATAGTTAGGTTTTGTTATATTGAGAGAGGGTAAAATCTTGGTGATACCGTAGCCCACACTCGGTGCAAGATTTGATGGCGGAAGGAATACGATAAAAGATCTTTAGGTTTTCGGTACTGCAATCGTAAATCAATTGTAACTTTTGATTGTACCGTTGGATCGGGCTAATTTTTGGATATGTCGTTCAGAACACAAAGTTACCATTATAAAGAGCAAAACCAGGAAGATCAGACGTCATTTCAGTGGCGAAAATAATCAATTTTCGCAGCTAACGAGAATTAAAAAATCTGACCAAATCGCAATCTAGTACTTTCAAACCCTTGTCTCCTCATATGGATCCTCTACATGATCCATAAAGGTAAAATCCCTTTATTCTTATAGGGTTTTAGTAAAAGTATTTTTTTCAATCTATACGCAACATCAAACGATTCTGTATTTATGTCTCCATCATATAAAAGGGTCTAGGCGATTTCAGGGCGAATTTTTTTTATATTACAGTTCGATCTGCCTCAAATGTAATATTTTTTCTCTTTTAAATACATTCATAACATCATTACATTATAAAAGAGTCGAGGCAATTTCAGGTCTAATTGAACAAGTAAGACATGTCTCAGGTGAAGACGGCTATATTTTTAGTTGGACATGTTTCGTTTTTGTGATACTTTATCTGTTTTTGTACCTAGGTAATATACAGTCATACACATCTTCGATCCTCACATTTTTCATGTAATTATATTTTACCTAATTATTATTTTTTGTTTTTTTTATCGTGTCGGACAGCACGGGTATACCTTAATTAGTCTTTCTATGACGAAGGGTGGTCAGCCTCCAGCCGCACTTGCCAATCTCTGGGAGAGACATACATGGCAAGGCCCCTTGGGGTACATTCCTCACGGTTGTCAAATAGAACAATAAATGTGTTATATATTGATTCAATCTTAGATTCAATCTTATATGCAACGTAGGTGTAACACAAGGTGAATGCTCCAGACTTTTTCCTATTTGGCAAGCCCTTGCGATATACCTTAAGGGCGGGTACGTACAAGAATATTTTGATATACTTCTCGGGTACGTGAGTGTTTATGACGCCAAAAATGAGCCTCGAAATGGCCAAATCACGACTTGGGAAAAAATAAAACTTATAGAGCGAAATGAGATGAAGATTTAGCTACACACGGGGAGTCATTTGGACATTGGATGAAAAATTTATGGCCTTTCAAAATTGGCCAAAAATCAACAAATTGAGTAAAGTCAAAACACGTGATTAGCTTCCCGTTTATAAATCAAACCACCCAAATAACAAAACGATTTATTCCTATAAACTTAATATACCTAATATGACATGTTAGAACTATCGGGTCAAATAAGAAGTGTAATGCCCCCCTGCCTTAATTACCGGGATAACACCTGAAATTAAATCCTGGAGTATCACTAACCCATCTTAGATTGTCTAAAATAGGGTTTTATGTAAATAAGAAATCCATGCAACGTACATATCATGTGTCAACAAAACATAAAGTACGAAACAATAGTATAATACTTATACAGGCATTTAACAGTTATACAAAATCAAGTCAAGTGAACTCAAAATGATATACAATATTACAGGTTGACTGTGGCTTCCCGTAAAAGCATTCACATCACAAAAATAATTGTATCAAAGCCTCTACTTCATCCCCGATCCCGTCACTTCCTTATTCTTATTGGACTATTGGGTACCTATTTTATTTTAGGAAAATAGGGTGAGCTATTTGTTTAGTAGGGTGGTAAATGAAGGACATTACATTTAAAAACAAATTTTAATGTTCCACTATCAAATCACGCCTTATTCGGTAATCCAAATTAAAACTGTCATTATGTAAAACAATGCATGCGCGTGTTGTGCCAGGTTACCTCCCGTGTCAACCATTACCATGCTTTAGAGAATCCGGCCATGGATAAAAGAATATCGTTCATCACCATAAGAAATGCCATGCCAGTGCATAAATAAAAATGGGACTACCCGTCCCCAATCCATACGAACATAGAAATAAACCGAATCCATAGTGCCTTGCCAATTGCTTAGGTTCTCGGACTCCTCACCGGTGGCTTATAGGCAGCCAAACATTGCTCCCCCGGGGGTTTAGGGATTTTTAACCCAAAGGTATCGAGTGCTACCTATTTTCCATCTTAGCAAGCACTATATATCCATAAGAAACTTCTGTTTCTGAGAGACCCAAGTTCTCCATTTCATATATAGATAATACATACTTCCCAAGAAATGAACAATATAGCCACATGCCACGAGTATGTTTTTGAGCCTCCCGAGAGATTGCCAGGTTTCCAGTTGACACAACAATAATGCAATACATGTGTTTACGCTAATAAATACAGTACTAGAAACAATATATGCCATAAAAACTCTATTAATCATTCATCCATGTCCCTTGGTGTATATATCAACCCATTTGATAATCCATTTCCATCAAAATATCACATATACACCCGGAGACATCTTTATGGATCGAATGATACATAAGCCCCAAGTTTAGATGGCATATATTGCTTATATTCTTAAATTCATAGTTCAAACATGTGTAAATCATCAATAATTAAGAGCATGAGTTTCATTTAAATATATATACATAATATCATTTGAATTTCATCAAATAAAATTTATATTTTCGAATTTGAAAACTTTTAAACCCCTACCTCAAAGTTATAAGATGAAAAGAAGAAAGAAATATGATAAACGAAGCCCCGTACGATGAAATCCTGAAACTCCTATGTCACATTGATCCCCACGTCACATAGAACAACTTTCCTTAAAGTTGAATCGGAATCTGAAACTTAGTTTTCGATGAATTTTAGAGAGACGTTTTGTAGGAGGAAGTTAGCTCTCCAATCTAGTGAATAAATGATGAAATATATCCAAAGAATGGTCTAGAACCCCTTTTAAAATTTTAAATCGACATAACAACAGGAGCCAATTGGCCCCAACAGGTGTCTGTTGGACATCAACAAGCCCCTATCCAACAGCGAATGTAAATTGCTCCCAAGGCCAACCCCAACAGTTGCCTATTACTCAGTGAACAGGCGCTTGTTGGCTCAAGTTTCACAAAACTCTTATTTTCTCACAATATCACCATTTGCAACAATTTCTACACTAAGCACGTTAATTCGAACATAACTTCATTAATATATATAAACACAGGGTGTTACAATCTCTCCCACTAAACAAAATTTTTCCCTCGAAATTTTTAACTATTATACATGAATCAAACATTTCAAGATATTTATTATGAATCTAGGTCTCTAACTCCCACGTCGCCTCCTCGGCTCCATGATGTAACCTCAAAACCATCACTAATGGTATGACCTTATTTCGATGTACTTGATCTTAATGGTCCAAGATCTGTATAAAGCGGGTCTCATAAGTTCTGTCATCTAACACCTCAAGATCTTCCCACTAAACAATGTAAGAAGGATCATGCACATACCGACACGTAGCATCGACACATGGAATACATTATTGATGTGAGACATTTGCGAAGGTAAAGCTAGGCAATACGAAATATTCCAGATTTGTTCTAAAATCTTAAAGGTCCGATGTAACGAGGAGCTAGTTTCCCTTTGCTATTAAACCGTGTGATACCAAAATGAGGCTTGATCTTCAAGAAAACATGGCTACCCACCTCAAACTCTATCAAATGATGGCACCTGTCGGCATAACTTTTCTGCCGACTCTGAGAAGTAAAAAGGTGTTGTCAGATGGTTTTGATTTTCTTAATGGTCTTCGCTATTAACTCCAGACCTAACATGGTTCTTTCATCGACTTCATATCAGCAAATCGGAGTCCTACAGGGACTACCGTAAAGGGTTTCGTAAGGCGCCATACTTATACTAGCCTAAAAGCTTTTATTATATACAAACTCAACTAACGATAAATGTTTTACCCAATTTTCTCGAAAATTAAGAATAAGTGCCCTTAACACGTCTTCGAGTATCTGCATTGATTCGCTCGAATTGTACATCGGTCTGTGGATGGAAAGTTATACTAAATTTTAATTGAGTACCCACTACTTTTTGTAAACTTCCCCAAAACTGAGAAGTGAAATGAGGATTTTGGTCTGACACAATGGTAAGCGGAATCCCATATAGCTTAACTATATCCCGAACATAGAGTTTTTTCGAACTCTCCACATTTTGGTTGTTTCGAATGGGAAGGAAATGAACGGACTTAGTTAGTCCATCAACAATTACCCAAATTGTGTCATGGCCACCTAATGCCCTCGGTAATTCAGAAACAAAATTTATGGTAACATATTCCCACTTCCACTCGAGAATGGGTAGCGGTTGAAGTTGCCCCGCGGGCCTTTGATGCTCGACTTTCATTAATTAGCATATTATACATCTATTTACGTAATTCACGACATCCTTCTTCATACTGCTCCACGAGAAGTTTTAGCACACGTTCCGATACATCTTTGTACCACCGGGATAAATAGAGAATCTGCAATGGTGGGCTTCACTTAGAATTTCGTTCTTAAGTTTTGAGTTATTTGGCACCACCAACCTATCTCAAACCTGAAATCCTCCATCGGTCCCAAGTTTGTACTCGCGGTGTTCTACTTGCGTAGCCAAATGATCATGTATCCCTCGAAGTTCCTCGTCCACTCGTTGGGGATTAATTACCCGTTGTTGAAATGCCAGTTGGGCAATCATGTTACAAAGATAGACTCGGTTTTCATCTTAATTTACCATGAGGTTTTATTGTTGCAACGCTCCCCTTAGTTTTGATTCCTGGCACCGTAACGCAACCATAGAGATTTTCGACTCAGGGCATCGGCTACCACATTAGCTTTACCCGGATGATATTGTAGAGTGAAATCATAGTTTTTTACGTACTCTACCTGTTGGCGTTGCCTAAGATTCACGTCTTTCTAGGTAAAGATGTATTTCAAACTCTTATGATCAAAATATACTTCAAACCTTTCGCCATACAGCTAATGACGCTAGATCTTAAGAGCAAAAACAATGGCGGCTAATTCTAAATCATCGGTGGGGTAATTGTTCTCGTGTTGCTTAAGTTGACAGGAAGCATATGCCACGAAGTGCTCATTTTGCATCAAAACATAATCCAACTCGAGCCTAGAAGCATCAAAATAAATGGTATAACCCTTTCCCTGCTCTGGTAAGATAAGAACTGGGGCTGATGTAAGTTTATCTTTCAACTCAAGGAAAGATTTCTTACTCGCATCATCCTAAATGAATTAAATGCCTTTATGAGTTAGTCGAGTTAACGGTAAATTTATATGAGAGAAATCTTTGACAAACCAAAGGTAATACCTGGCCAAACCTAAGAAACTTCTAACCTCAATAACATTTCGAGGCCTCTCTCACTTTAGGACCGCTTCTACCTTTGTCGGATCTACAGAGATACCCTTTCTCGAAACGACATGTCCCAAGAATTTAACTTTCGACATTCAGAAGTCACATTTACTAACCTTTGCATGCAACTTATGATCTTGGAGAACCTGAAGAGCTAAACGAATATGGTTTTCATGTTCTTCATTAGATTTGGAATAGATAAGGATGTCATCAATAAAGTCTACTACAAATTAATCAAGATATGGACAGTTCAAAAATTTCATCAAATCCATAAATTCAGCAGGCGCAATGGTTGACCTGAATGGCATTACCAAGAACTCAAAATAACCATATCGAGTACGAAACGCCATATTTGGAATATCTTCTTCACGGACTAACATTTGATGATAGCCCGATCAAAGATTGATCTTAGAGAATCTAACAGCACCCTGCAGTTGATCGAACAAATCATCGATCTGAGGCAGCGTGTACTTGTTCTTGATAGTAACACGAAACTGGCGATAATCTATACATAATCGTAATGATCCATCATACTTTTTGGCGAACAGAACGGGTGCACCCCACAGAGACACACTAGGCCTGATGAATCGTTTCTGCAATAGCTCATCAATTTGAATCTTCAGCTCCTTCAGCTTGGCAGGAGCCATATGGTATAGAGCTAAAGATATCGGTGTAGTACCCAAAATAATATTGAAGGAGAAGTCCATCTCCCAATGTGGGGGTAGACTTAGAAGATCATTGGGGAACACATTGAGAAATTTCCTAACCATGAAAAGATTAGAAGGACGAGAACTACTCTCCTTTCGTGCTACAATACTAGCCAACCACTGAAAGTAAATCCGTTGTTCTATAGGTCTCAAATACGTACATGGAGTTTGCAATTCTAACTCGTAACGGAAGATTAACATCTTATTATTAAATAATGGAATCGACACTCGACGCTTCAAACAATCGATTAAAACTTGGAAAGTAGCTACTAGTCCATTCCCAAACTAAGATCATAATCTCCCATTTTCAAAACGATAAGATCGAACTCTACCAAGAACTCCCCTATACCTAAGGAGCAATTCCTATAAACAAATCCCAGATGAATCCTATTTTCCATGGGTGTACCAACCCATAAAGGTGTATCCTATGATCTAACACACAATCCCAACCTATCAACTAATGCATGCAAAATAAAGGAATGGGAAGCACTAGTATTAAATAAAACTTTAACCCAAGAGCTAAAGAACATAATAATACCTTCGATTACTTTAACCTCGGGCAGTTCCACCTGATTTAAGGTATATACTAAACCAAAAGTCTTGCCGCCACCCCAAGTGTAACGACCCGGTCCCACCTCAGTACGATATTGTTCGCTTTGGGTAGCGTCCTAGACAGGCCTCAGCCCCAGGACATCTACCCTCACGGCTTTGTTTCTGGGAGCTCACGACCAGCTTCCCAGGGGGTCACCCATCCTGGGATTTCTCTGGTCCAAGCACGCTTAACTTCGGAGTTCTCATGGGATCCGAAGCCAATGAGCTTCCCAAAAGGCCTCGTACTTAATTAGCGAGCATATCTTACTTACATGGGTCTCCAAGGATCCCCCAACTTTCGGTGTGGGATGTGCCCCCTTTGAGCTACCATTCCTCCACACAAGGGAGTACTCATCGCTCGAGCTACCATTCCTCCACACAAGGGAGTACTCATCACTCAGGGCGTCACATCCTTCCCCCCCAAGGGAATCGACGTCCTCGTCGACACATCGTATTCTGTGGGGTCCGCTCTAATACCATTTATAACAACCCGGTCCCACCTCAGTACGATATTGTCCGCTCTGGGTAGCATCCTAGACAGGCCTCAGCCCTAGGACATCTACCCTCACGGCTTTGTTTCTGGGAGCTCACGACCAGCTTCCCAGGGGGTCACCCATCCTGGGATTTCTCTGGTCCAAGCACGTTTAACTTCGGAGTTCTCATGGGATCCGAAGCCAGTGAGCTTCCCAAAAGGCCTCGTACTTAATTAGTGACCATATCTTACTTACATGGGTCTCCAAGGATCCCCTAACTTCCGGTGTGGGATGCCCCATTTAAGCTACCATTCCTCCACACAAGGGAGTACTCATCACTCAAGGCGTCACACCGAGAGTACGAACCTCCACCTCCACTTTGATTGTGACCACGACTTTGACTGTCCTGACTGTTAAAGAAAGATTGGCCTGCACCACCCGTGCAACTCGAGCCTAGACACTGTGATCGATTATTAAAAGACTAAGACGGTTGTTGTTGTTCTCGACTTACATTTGGACACTTTCTCTTGTATTTTCCTGGTTGACCACGCCTATAACAGGTTTTCTCCTTTAACCCTTGATTCCCATTACTCAAACTAAAAGACCTACCTCTATTGTAACTTCTACCCGAAGACCCGAAATCACTCTTGTACTTCTTCCTTTGATAACTGGCTTTCTTTCCCTCGGTACCTCTTTTTCTTTCAAAGAATCTGCTAGGGACAATCCTCTCTTGTTCAACCTTCATCACCATTCAACACGGCTTCAGCAACACTACCGTGATCTAAATGGTACACCTTATCTCGAATAGAAGGTTTTAATCCCTTCAAGAACAAACGTATTTCCTCCTCCGGGTCGTTATCTAGACTCTTATCGAAACGACTAAAACTCTCAAACTTTGTCTCGTACTCTGTCAAGGACATGTTCCTTTGGATTAATGAACGGAACTCATCCCTCTTCATACTACGATAAATCGGTGAGAAATAACGTTATAAGAACAACTGAGTGAATTGTTCCAAAGAAATAGGAGCATCCGCTCTTCTTGACATGTTTCTCCACCAAATACCAGCTTGATTAATCAACTGGTAAGTCCCCAGATTAAGCTTCAAATCATCGGGTAAGTTCATGACATCGAATGCTCTCTTTATTTGATCGAGCCACGACTCTGTCGCATTGGGACATGACATCCCATTGAACGGTGGTGGGGCTAAAATTTTAAACTTCTCTAAGGCCATCATAGCCCTATTCTCCTAGATTCTACCCTGGGGTTGTTCGATATGTCCTAGCATATTGGCCAACTCTGGGGCCATTGCATGGATAGCATCTAGGGATTCTCCTGTGGTTAAACTCTTGTGGGTAGCAGTATGCTCCTTATCTTCTGGTGGGGTCATCATTCTATACAAAAACAAGAAGAACGTCATGAGAATTCAATACATACGTTGACAAGAAATACAATTTATTGCAATACTCTACAATTTTCGATCCACAACCCAAGTAATCGCAAAACCTATGCTCTGATACCAAATTGTAACGCCTTCGCCTTAATTACTAGGATTACACCTGGAATTAAGACCTGGTGTGTCACTAACTCATCTTAGATTGACTAAACTGGAGTTTTATGTAAATAAGAAATCCATGCAATATACATATCATGTATCAACTAAGCATGTAGTACAAAACAATAGTATAATTATTCTGTATGCACTTAATTGTTATACAAAATCAAGTTAAGTGAACTCAAAATGATATACAGTATTACGGGTTAGCTGTGGTTTCCAGTAAAAGAATTCACATCATAAAAATAATTGTATCAAAGCCTTTACTTTATCCCCGATCCCGTTGCATCCTTATCCTCATTGGACTCCTGGTTACCTGTACTGTTTTAGGAAAACGAGGTGAGCTATTTGCTCAGTAAGGGGTAAATAAGGGATATTACATTTTAAAACAAATTTTAATGTTCCACTATCAAATCACGCCTTGTTTGGTAATCCAAATTAAAACCGTCATTATGTAAAACAATGCATGCACATGTTATGCAGGTTACCTCCCATGTCGACCATTACCGTGCTTTGAAGAATCTGGGCCGAATAAAAGAATATTGCTCGTTGCCTCAACAAATGCCAAGCCAATGCATTAATAAAAATAGGACTACCCCTCCCCAATACGCACAGACATATAAATAAACAGAATCAATAGTGCCTTGCCAACTTCCTAGGTTCCTGAACTCCTTATCGGTGGCTTATAGCTGGCCAAACATTGCTCCTCCGGGGGTTTAAGGATTTTCAACCCAAGGGCACCGAGCCATACCTATTTTCCATTCCGACAAGCACTACATATCCATAAGAAACTTTTGTATTTGAGAGACCCAAGTCCTCCATATCAGAGGTAGATAATATATGCTTCCCAATAAATAAACAATCTAGCCAAATGCCACGAGAATATTTTTGAGCCTTCCGAGAGATTGCCGGGTTTCCGTTTGACAAAAAAATAATGCAATACATGTGTACACGCTAGTAAATGCAACAATAGAAATAATATATGCCCTATGAACTCTATTAAACATTCATTCATGTCCCTTGGTGTATATATCAAGCCAATTGATAAACCGTTTCCATCAAAATATCACATATACACCCGATTACACCCTTATGGATCGAATTATACATAAACCCCAAGTTTAGATTGCACATATTGTTTCTATTATTAAATTCATAGTTTAAACATGTGTAAATCATCAATAATTAAGAACATGAGTTTCATTTAAACATATATACGTAATATCATTTGAATTTCATCAAATAAGATTCATAATTTTGGATTTAAGAACTTATAAACCATTACCTCGAAGCCCCGTCCGATGAAATCTTGAAACTCCTAAGTCACCTTGATCTTCACGTCGCGTAGAACAACTTTTCTTAAGGTCGAACTGTAATCTGAAACTTAGTTTTCAATAAATTTTAGAGAGAAGTTTTGTAGGAGGAACTTAGGTCTCCAATCTAGTGAAGAAATGATGAAATATATCTAAAGAATGGTCTGCAACTCCTTTTAAATTTTTAAACCGACATAGCAATAGGCGCCTATTAGTCCCAACAGGTGCTTGTTTAATGCACAACATGTGCTTGTTGGACATCAACAGACCCCTGTCCAATAGCGACTGTAAATTGCTCCCAAGGCCAACCCCAACATTCGCCTAGCCCTGTTACTCAGTGAATAGGTGCCTGTTGGCTTCACAAAAATCTTATTTTCTCACAATATCACCATTTACAATAATTTCTACACCAAGCAAGCTAATTAAAACATAATTTCATTAATATAAATACATGGTGTTATAAGAAATGTCCGGAACCAAATGTTCACACCCTAATGGAAATTAAGCCTTAACCGGGCTTAAAAGAAGGTTTGAAATGAAAAATAGAACATGGGGTATTACAGTATTCTCATCACTTGATATACCTCAGGGGCGTACTTGGCCATTGAGAGTGGAAATAAACCCTATCAATTTATGTTGGTCCAAGTAAGCCAACTCTTTACTCACTTATAATACTTCCGAGGGTTCGAATTGAAAATCACACTCGTAGGAACCTTGCATGATTAGTGATGTGCGTGAAAAGTAAGATTTTTTAAAAGGTTCGATCTGGTGTGTGGGTGAGTTCTGGATTAAAGTGTACTTTTCGAGAACTTTTAGGGTTCTTGCGGGGGTCAAAAATTGAGGTGTTTACAATGTTATGAAAATAATTTAAACAATGAAAAAAATAAAAACATGTATACCACGCTTTCATTAACTTTTTCTTGCTTGTTTTGTTTTTCTTGTTCCAAAAGTTTCTCTTTTCTCTACCATTCTTCTCAAACTTAAGGTTTTGCATCAATGATGGAGGTTTTGCTGGCTATTTTGGCACCACCAAAATTTATTGCCAAACTCGGTTTAAAATGGTAGAGATGGTAGAAGAATTTTCGGAGGGGAATTTAATGTGGAAAGAAATGTTTAAAATGTATTAAACTAAGTATTGCCCATGCCGGACGGCACGGTGAGACGAATAAATAGCATTTCAATTGTAAAACTAATGAGATTATTATTTTTCTGATGAACATTATTTAAATTGTAAAACTAATGAGATTGGATAAAAAAACATTCATTCTTTAATAAGGTACCTAAAATATACATCCATAGAATTGTGTTTTTGCATACAAAAGCTTAAAAAAATGTAAGAGAATGTTGATTCGGCTGGAACTTGTATATCTTGACAACGCTACATGCAGCTGAGCGTGACTGAATACAGGTGTTGGCAAATCGAGGTTAACAAAGTTAACAAATTGGCCTTGAGATTTGTTAATAGTCATAGCATAAGCTGGTTATAACGGGAAATTGACGCCGAGTAAATTTGACAGGCAATTCCAAAGATGAGGGGGTTAAAGAAATTCTTAGGATGAACGCCAAGTTGCCAAACTTATCTCCAGTAAGAATTTTAGCTTCAATTACAAACCTACTACAATTTTCAACAATTAGTCTTTTACCATTACAAAGACCCTCTTTCAATACGATATTTCGAAGAAACATTATTGGGAAACCCACTTTAAGGTCAAGTCAGAAAGGAGGCAATCTCTTTGGATTAAAAGAGTTAAGAAACTCATTAGGGTAGCAATTAGTAATAGAACTTTCAAAGCCCTCATCTTTGCACATTCTATTTGTAGCCAAGTATGTATAAACTATTGAAGTAAAAATGTTTAGATGTTTAAATCGCGTCGAGTACTAAGAATATGAATTACTAACTATATTTATAAAATTTATAATTTTAATTTTTTATAGGCTACACAATTACGCCGATTAAATTTGCATATACTCGGTGCTATTGCACCGAACTAAATTGAGTATTATAGAGTGTTTTGGTCGGCGTAATTCGGACCACCCTTTTTTATAGATAGATTTTGGTTAGTTAAATTTATTTTCAAAACATTAAATTAGTAAAGTCAACAAATTTGCATATACTCAGTGTTAGTCCACCAATCTACTCTCTTCTCTCTAACTTTTCTCTCTCATTATTTTCTATTTAAAATTTAAAATACATTAACTTCAAATACAAATTTTTTTTTGCATATTTAAGATATACTTATCAATACCTATAAAATAAGATCATTATTATGATTACAAAGTTATGTGTAAAAAGGAAAAATATCAAAAAAAGTTATTGTAACCCACTTTTTTTGAAGGAAACCTTATAAGATTTGACAATTTTCCCAAGTCGCCTATTATAGTGTGATTTATTGTGTATATAATTTTTTTTAATTAGTACTTTAGATATTGGGTAACAAAGAAAAAAAGTTTTATTTTATGTGGTCAGAAATGGATATTTTCATTCATTTTTTTTTTGAAGTTTTTTTTAATTATTTTTATAATATTGTTTTCCCATATTTAATCATTATTAATCTAAATATGAAAAAGTCATTGCATCTTGGGGTTTTACACTCTCTCCCTCTCTCTCAAAATCTACTAATACTAGACAATAGTCTTCTCTCTCTCTCTCTCTCTCTCTCTCTCTCTCTCTCTCTCTCTCTCATCCGTCCCTCTCATATTCTCATTCTCTCTCTACATTTCTCAACTATTTCTTCTCTCCTTCATGGTTAAACAATCACTACGGCCCTAGAAAATTCACCGCTGCGACAATATATCTATCATCGAGACGTACTCCGCCACCTCTTCCGTGTAAACTTTCGGCCTTCGTTGCCTCTGTCTCGTGGCACCAAAAGAGGTGCTCCTTGGTTTCTATCTTTATTGGGTTTGAATTTGTGTTTCTCTTTTCATGTATGTATGTTATTTCATGTATTTTTTTTCATGTATGTATGTGAGTTTTGTTCCTCTCTTCATGTATGTATTTTTTTATTTGTTTGTTTAATTTTTCAACAATACTCTCTCTATCTCTTCATCTATGTATGTATGTATGTATATATGTTTTAATTTGGGGACTTCGGGTTCAAAATGAAAAAAAAAAAAGAGGTAGTGTATCAAAAAACTTTTCAAATTTGGGTAAAAAAAATGAAAAAATCCACTCATGAGTGCACTTATCAAATTTGGGTTTTAATGTTAACATGATGAAATTTTTTTTTGAAAAACTTAAAAAAAAACCCAAAATAGATGTAGAAATTGAAAAAATATAGATGTTAAAGAATGAATGTTTTTTTTTTCCATCCAATCTCAGTAATTTTACAATTGAAATAATGTTCATCAGACAAATAATAATCTCATTAGTTTTACAATTGAAATGTTATTTATTCATCTCGCAGTGCCGTCCAGCATGGGCATTACATAATCTATATTATAAGGCATACAAATTATAATATTATTTCTTGATTTGATATCGTAAAATTATAACTAAGGGCTCAATTTTTTATTTATTATTTACAAATGAATCTTGGCCATTAATTGAGTAGAATAAAATAAAAAATATATTGACTTTGTATGCCTTATAATATAGATGTGGGATAGTTTATCTAGTCAGGGTTAATTAATTTTTGTATTAAATAAAAAAAAATAAAGTGAAACAAATGGGTCAAAAGTTCATAATTCGAACTAGACTAAGCTCGCTAATTTTGTTTCGCTTTCATTACGTCTGTATAATAATAATTATAATAATAATAATAATAATAATAAGTTCCCCCACTTTTTCACTTGTTAAATTTTTTTTGCTCTTTTGATAAGTGTGTTCGCTGTTCACTTACGCTGGCGGGTCTCTAGGCGATCCCCTTTCTTTAACCAATGGAATTTTTTTCCTTTGATGAAATCTCTAGGTGAAAGTGCAAGTATTTTTTATTCATTGCCCCAGCAAATGCCAAAAAAAATATGCAACCTCCAAATCTCTTTTCTTTAATAGAAAACATTTTGCATATATACATATATATTTTTCATTTTTAAAATAAAGGTTTCCTGTCTCTTCTTTTCACTATAATAATAGAAAAACCTCCCCTTCACGTTACATGTGTGATTCAAACGTAAGATCTTATGGATTCGAACGAGCACTTGAGTTATCTTCATTATTTCTAGGATTTGTTCTATTTGTATATATTAAAAAGGAATTTTATTTCACTGAATTTTTTGTTGTACATATACTAGTTTTGATTGAAATAATTAGCTTAGATTATGTAGTTCAAGTGGGAGAGGGTTGGACATTCGGCTTGAATGTCCTTAATTCGTTTGAGCTTTCTTGGCTACATTTATTATTAAGGATCTTTGATAGGGTTTTAAAAAATCCTAATATTTTTGCTATTCAAATATTTTAATTAATCTATTTTTGTTTCAAATTAGAGATAACATTGTTGACCGACTTTTTTTGAAAGACGCGGGGGTGGTTACGCGTTGTTTGTAATGCACATCTACCTCTGGAAGTATCACATTAAATATCTTCTATACATCTATACGAAAGAAATTGTATTTACATAAATCTCTGCCAATAAATAATTCATTACTTGGCTTTGCTATTTTGAGAGTCTGCGTTTTTTCTACAGAGTTGAGTACATATATTAAAAGTTTTACTGTGAGAAAGGACAAACGATTAAATGTACAACTTTTTAATTCTGAAAGGTCTTTTCTGTAATGGAGCAATAAAATTATTATTAAGTGGTATAGTGATAATGCACCGGAGTAAGAGTTGTTCTAGTAATTGTAAAAATATCCGGTGGCTATTGGTTAGCCGTCGTCGTAAACAAAAATTAATCGAAATGTGCAAAATCTGGCTCAAATACTCTATAATACTTGAAAGTATTTGGATAAAAAAAACAAAAAATTATGAATGCTTCCCATCCTCTCTTACCAGTGATATATATTAGTACGAAAAATAAATGCTGTATGCTGATGAAACCCTTTATCATCAATCAACAGCTAATTACTCCCCTGCTAGACTTGTATAGCTTTTATCAAAATTTTTTTTTGGGCAGTGCTTTTATCACATTGAATAAAAAGACGTGTTAAAGACTGTCCAATTAATTAAAAAATTTGTCGTGTTTTAATTATATATTGACCAGTTAGTATGATTTGAAAATGTATCAAAAATTAGATTAATGTACGATGAGCACTCCTAAAAATAACAAATTAAGATAACTAATAATATATGAAAAAAAGAAAAAGACATGTTTTACATCTTGGCTTCTTCATATGGGCCCACTCCCTCCCTCTCTATCCCTATATAATGTGGTGCCTAACAATGCAATGAATGCATGCATTCATCTTCTCGATCGATCTTCCAACTTTAATGGGTACTCAAACATCCTTCTCTTCAAATTCTGCATATAGTTATGATGTATTCTTGAGTTTTAGAGGCATCGATACCCGCAGAAGTTTTACAGACCATCTTTATAAAGCCTTGAAGCAAGCTGGAGTTGAAACGTTCAGAGATGATGACGAGATACCAAGAGGAGAAAATATCAACTTCGGGTTGGAGAGGGCAATCAAGCAGTCGAGGATGTCGATAATTATCTTCTCAAAGGAATTCACATCTTCTAGTGCGTGCCTTTATGAAGTCAAGACGATTCTTGAGCACAGTAAGCGTTCGAAACACACAATTCTGCCCGTTTTTTATCACGTGGAGCCTGAGGAATTGAAGTGGAAAGCAAGAGATCTTGCCCCAGTTTTAACAAAAGAATATCAGAAAGGATGGAGCAAGGCACTTGAAGAAGTTGCAAGTATGGCAGGGATGCCCTTGAAATACCAGTAAGTCTTGCAAAACTTTCCCATTTAAAGATAATTCCAGCTCTATGTTTTTTTATTTATTTTTTTCAATTATTATTTGAACATCTAAGAGTATTCTTTGTAGGTCTAAAATTAATCCAAGAGGAATGCTGAATTTTGTTCATGGCATATTACCTAAAATTAAAATAAACTTAAGTGAATATATGAAAATGCAAACAATTTTCAACTCAAATAATTAATAAACAACAGATAAGGGAGTTTTGGTTATATAGATTAAACCACAACACGAGTATGTTTTGTTTACGCGATTCAGCTCGTAGTCATACATCCGCGCTTGTGAAATCTAGCTCGAGAAATTTCATTAACATGGTCTTCTTATGGGTGAAGGTCAAATTGTTTCACAATTATTCATTCCATGCAAAAGTAATCCTTGTGTGGTTTGACCACCACACTTACGAATGAGAAAAATCCTCCAACGAGATTGACCTCTCACAATGATTTGAATAAACATTGTTGGTGCTTTAACACGCGTAAACAATAACATTTGAGTGTTTGTAAAGATACGAAGCTCATATATACTAGAGTTATAAAGATATTAAACACAGAAAATGACTCAAAATGAATATATCTATGATCAATATAAGAAATGAATAATTTTAGTTAGCTCAAGAAATTTTTGACTGCTTTCAAACAAATAATATTTGTGTTTAAGAAAGCTTGTGATGGTTTATGTCTATTTCGAACATGCAGCCCTTTCCGGGCGCGGAGGAATGTGAAGGCCAGGGATGGCCCCATTTGGACTGTTAGAAATTTTTTAGAGAGTATAGGGGGTTTTGTGCGAGAAGGAAAAGGTTAGGGGCCATTGTGCGATTTTGGGGGAGGGCGGTGTGAGTAATTAAGTTTATAAGTTGAGGGGGTCGGTGATGTAATATAAGTTAAAGGAGTAAAATCTGGTCAGTTATATTGGGTTGGTGGGCAATTTTGGCGCAAGGGAGCTGTGCGTAAGTAATTGTATAAGTATAGGGTGCACGTGAGTAATATATAGTAAGTTATATGTCATAAGTTAGACAACGACAGAAAGGAATCTTGGAGCCATTTCTTACCTTTCTCTCCTTTCTTTTTCAGTCTTCATTGCCATTTGTTTTTTTGTTTTTTTTTTGAAACACAGTCTTCATTTTATTTTGGCAGTAGCAATTAAGGCAGTAGCTCATCTTTTCATCTTTATTCTTCATTTGTTTCGGTATTTTAGGTTAGATTTCTTTTTAATAATCTTATATATTTTGTTTTAAAATTTTGAATATTAAGAATTACCAGGTGATTTAATGTTGATTTACTTCTTAGATCGTTAAATATTGATATTAAATTTGATTATTGAAGTTGATTTGCTTATTAAATTGTTAAATATTGATATTAAATTTGATTATTGAGGTTAATTTGCTTATTAGATTGTTAATTGATAAATTAATATTTAGATTAATATATGTGTTTTTTTTTTGTTATAGTAGGTTGAATATTGAGTTAATAAAAATATTTCAAAATATATAATTAATTTTAGTATATCATTTTTAACTTTTCCAGAATATTGAAATAGAATGGAGAATATTTTAGTAAAAATTTAGCCTAGAAACATAATTATTGAGTTTGATTTAGCTTAAAATTTTTTTTAGCTCCACCTGAAATTTTTTCTTGGCTCTGCCATTGGCCCTAGCCTCTCGCTTATGAGAGGGTCATACATATTTACTATAAAGCCATTTCCAACCAATGAAAGATCCTAAAAATAATTAAATCAATTATGAAGTTCCTGACTAAAATTATTACTAAATATGGTAAATTTGCCTTTTTAAGTCCTTAACCCGAAAAACGGATCGCTTTGTAGCTTAGTGACAATGTCATTCTGACTTTGCCGCCAGCAAGAGTAGAAATGAGATCACTTATTCCTATTAATTAAGACTTCTTGTTGTCCAATAAGTCCATGTATCATGTATGCGTCCCCTACTTCCCCATACATGCATATATCATTTAACCACAAAACATTCAAATATCTTGAAGCTTTCAAATTTCCTATTCCATGCTACCATTTAATAGATGGCTAGAATATATAATACACATTCTTTTAGAGAAAATTGAGACAGTTTTTTCTTAATTAGTAACATTCCAACTTTCAAAATTTCCATTTAACTTTAGGATTTCAAAAAGTTACAAGAATTATTCAAATTTGTTATCATGATTTTTTTAATATATATATATTTTTTTCGTTTGTAAATTATGAGAAGCATTTATGGTTTGGAGGCTTTTCAATCCTTTTACTTTTTCATAGACTTCAAGACAATTGAGTTGGATACTTGGATGCTTCTCTAACCTCCTTATAAGTAGATTAATTGAATTTTTCTTTGCTATATATGATATGCTATTTTTTATTTAATTGTTCCCTTTTTTTGTACTCAATAGAATTATTTTACAATAAGAAAAAAACAAAGAGAAATGATCAAATTATATTCCAAGTAGATGTTCTAATTGGCCATTTTCATATACCCTTGTATTTTGTTTTTCTAATTCTTGACATCCCCATTACACTTCATTTGTACTTTCGCTTTGTTTTAGGTACGAGTCCGACTTCATCTCTCAAATTGTTGAACTGGTTGAAAGCAAACTATCTCTCAAGGCGCTAACCATGGGCCGCCATCTTATCGGAATGGATTATAGGGTGGAAGGCATTAATCTATGGTTAAAAGACAGGTCCGGCAAGAACATGCTTGTGATATGTGGAATGGGCGGATTAGGGAAGACAACTATTGCCAAGTTTGTATATAATTCAAACTATCAAGGATTCGATGCTAGTTGTTTTCTTGGAAATATTACAGGAGCTTCTAAAGACCCTATGGGATTAGTTCGTCTGCAAAGACAACTCTTGACAAGTATTCTACGTAAACCAGAGAAGAAATTTTATAACACTGATGATGGACTTGGGAGAATTCGATGTGCCTTAAAGAACAAAAGGGTTCTTCTTGTTCTAGATGATGTTAATGAAATGGAACATTTATATGCAATACTTGGTACAAGGAGTTGGTTTACTCAGGGAAGCAAAATTATCGTAACAACAAGGCAAGAGCACTTGTTAACGGTCAATGAACTGTATCAAATGCATAAGATTGAAAAACTTACTGAACGTGAATCGCTTGAGCTCTTCAGTTGCCATGCTTTTGGACAAAGCCATCCGGCTAAAGGTTACATGGCGCAGTCTCAAAAGTTTGTAAGGCATTGTGGAGGGATTCCTTTAGCACTTGAAGTTTTGGGTGGTTCTGTATCCGGCAGAAGTTTAGACGTATGGGAGAGTGCATTGAAAAAATTAGACGCAAAGCCCCACATGGAAGTTGTAGAAAAGCTTAGAATAAGCTATGATTCTTTACAAGATGAGTGCGACAAATATCTATTCTTGGATATAGCTTGTTTCTTTGTTGGAAAGAAGAAAAATGACTTGTTGACGATTTTAGATGGATGTAATTACCATACGGCAGATGGGATTCAAAGTCTCATTGATAGAAATCTTTTAATAGTTGAAAATGATAGGATGGGAATGCACCCATTGCTTCAAGAGATGGGAAAACAAATTGTTCGTGAAGAATCAAAGCATCCCGAGGACCATAGTAGACTCTGGCAACATCAGGAATCTTTCGATGTCTTGAAAGGAAAAATTGTAAGTAACATGAACGTACTCATTTGAATTTTGTGTTGTTTTCCATGTTTACCAATTGATTATCTATCTAACATTCTATACATTATTTTCTTATTTGTTAGGGCACGGATAAAATTGAAGGTATGATCCTTGACATGAATATGTTGGAAAGGAGTAAGTCTCGAAGAAATTCAAATGAGGAAGTCTTGGAAGCTAATACTTTTGAGAAGATGCGCAACCTTAGATTGCTTAAAATTAGTCATATACAACTTTCTGGAACATATGAGGTATTGCCAAGAAAGATAAGATGGTTGTATTGGCGTGGTTTTCATTTAAATTATTTACCTTCTGGCTTTCCCTTAGAGAAATTGGTCGCTCTTGATATGCGTAACAGCTCTTTGAAAAAATTATGGAAGGCAACTAAGGTATGATACATTTTTCTTTTTCCTTCTTTATTAATATTTTTTTTTATCAACAAATGTAAATTACTACAAGAATTTGAACAATTTATGACTTTCAAATATTCTTAGGCAATATATAAAATATTCTTAACAATTACATAATCTTTAATCTTGGTCAAACTCGTCCTTTTAAAACTTTAACCACCATTAGAAAAGTTTATGGCTATTAACATGCCAAACAAAGTACTCTAGCACTCCAATATGATCTTTTGTACACTTTTTATGAATTTTTTGGGAACTTCACATGCATTTGTAATGGATTTTTAGAGTGGCAGAGTACTTGGCTATACCCTTATTTGAAGAAAAAATATGATTCCTCACCTTTTTCTCAAAAACACACACACACACACACACAAATCTCTTGCAAAGACCTATATAAGTCCAAGGGCAAGTGGACTCGCCTAGCTAGTTGGGAAAGGTACCCACTTAGAGTACTCATAGGTTCCGGAATTCTTAATTACTTATGTGGAAGAACTAACCAAATTCTTTTTCTTTTTATCTCGATAGGTTCTTGAATCATTAAAAGTCCTTAATCTCAGTCATTCCACTAAGCTTATGAAAACCCCAGACTTCTCAAGCACTCCCAATCTAGAGAAATTAGTTCTTAAAGACTGCCCACGTCTGGTTAAGGTTGATGAGTCCATCGTGAATCTAGAAAGGCTTATTTTTGTGAATTTAAGTGATTGCAAAAATTTAAGGAAGCTTCCAAGTAACATTGGTATGGTTAAGTCTCTTGAACAACTTATTATTTCTGGTTGTTCAAACCTTGTTGGGGTGGCAATTGAATTGGAGAAGATGAAATCACTGAGAGTCTTTAAAGCTGATAGAATGGAAATAAGTCAAACACTCTCTGAGGATACTTTTCCAGCATGGTACAACTTAATTCATTGCATAACAAAACCATGTGAAAATCCTAAAATATCATGGGGGTCTTTACCAAGCTCTTTAGTGACCTTAACTCTTATGGGTTCAAATATGTCCGAAGATTCTTTTCCAAAGAATCTCGGTAGTACTCTCCCCATGTTAAAGCACTTGTATCTAGGAGGAAATCCAATCCGTAACCTTCCAGAATTTGCTAGAAATCTCGGGAGGCTTGAGAAGCTTGATTTATCATGGTGTCCAAAGCTTCAACAAATTATATGGCCATTAATAAATGTACAGGAATTGATTGTTACGGAATGCCATTCCTTGAAACAAATAACATTTGAGACATCGTTGGGAAAGCTACGACACATCTCACATGGTGCTTGCTTGAGTCTAGATTATGTTGAAAGAGGCTTTAAGATAGAAGCCGTGGCCAAAGTTGATAGGAAGGTGCTCAAGAATTTTGGCTTCTTCGAATTGGTCTCCATGGAAACTGTCAAAGTGATGATTGTCAATCAAATCGTATGGAGCAAAAAGAAGTGTCCCATCCAGGTTCTCTCTCACCCTTTGTCTCCAAATTAAGGTTTATCCCCTTTTATTCTCTCATACACACATATGCATATATTAATAGACTGGTTGTAAAGATGATGGTCCTCTCTTTAAGAGGAAAAAAAAGGGCCATCCATTTCAAGGGTAAATGGATGGATGTAGTTATGAGAGTAAAATGCAAATATAGACACTAAACTATTAGGCAGTTTCAATTTAGCCACTGAAATTTAAAAACGTTTAATTTACCCACTTTTAAATTGAATTTTGTGGAGGTTATCTTTTGGATCATCTCTACAAATACTCATAAAAATTCATCTTTTTACCGCTCTAAAAGGACATCCTTTTTTTATATAAAAAGAGAAAGAAAATCCTTACTAAAAGCCTAACACTCCCCTAATATATATATATATATATGTGCGGAAAATGTTATCTTATGCCCTAATTAATGACTTATGTTAGATAAGCACAATATAAATCAAAAAAGAATAACTCGAAATAAAATTTCTGCCCTAATTAATGTGTATATAATTTTTGTTTTTTCTATATATGAATAGGTTGATAACGTGTAACACGTTAACATGATCCTACATATATATATATTGGTATAACTTCTTTGCATGAATTAATTTTGCAGATAATATATGAATTTGGTGTATTTAGCACATATTTTCCAGGGAAAGAAGTTCCACACTGGTTTAACCTCAGGACCGCAGAGTCTACTATATCTTTCACTATTCCTTCAGATCCATCTCTCAAATTACGAGGCTTGAATCTATGCTTGTTGTACGCATTGTCGGAAACAGATGAATGGATACTATATGCTATATCTGTTCAAATCAAGAACACTATCACAGGCGAGAAGTTCAAATATGAACCAAGGTGCTACGGCATTTCTGAAATAAATGGAGATATGGTGTGGTTAAGCCACTGGTATTCTGTGTTGTGGGAGTATTCTTTTAAAGAGGGCGATAAAATTGAAGTTTCTTTCTATATGAATACTTTTTTAACTAAGGAGGAGAAAGTAGAGGGGCAAATAAAGGGATGCGGAGTACAAATTTTGTATTTTGAAGACGATATAAGTAAAGAGGAGTACTTCAAGACTTTGTATCATTCATGGGATTCTGGGATGAATTTCTTTTACAATACGAATAGACAACTTGAGGTGTGTTCCTCCTCCTCCTACTACTAAAAAAATTTAATTGACTAGTTAATACTATGCTAACTTACTTATATATATATATATTATTCCACTGTTCGATCTTAATTTTTCTCGATCAAGAACTGGAGAACGCACAACTTTAAGGAGACTTGGCAAAAGCATATGCGCTTTCTAGCCAGTAGCATCGGCGCGGAAAATCAGAAACCAAGGTGAGGCTATCTTCCTAAAGCATATATATGTTGCCAGTTACTTTTCTATCCATTACATTTTTTATTTTACGCTTACTTAAACTTTGATAAACAAATATATATATATCATTTTTTATAATTTTACTCGTATTATTATTATTATTATTATTATTATTATTATTATTATTATTATTATTATTATATATCTACTACATTATTTATTTTACAACTATTTAACATGTATTTGTTTATATACTTACATAAAATATATAGGGGAATTGTACATGTAGATATTTTTATATTATTTATATAAACAAATTATTAGTTATATTTGTTCAATTACGTATATACGACGTATATTTTCATATATTAGTTATATAAACTAATTGTATATGTATATAATTGTAATTTTTTTTATATTGTATATATGTAATTATTGGAAAATGATAACTTGTGCCCTAAAGGCACATGTTAGCTATATTATGAATGGAAATAATTATACTTTGCATGATAATTTGTGCCTAATTTAATTATTTATAATTATAGGTGCGTAACATGTGCCCTTAGGGCACATGTTAACACGACACATAATTATTAGTTATATCTGTTCAATTACGTATATATGACATATATTTTGTTATACTAGTTGTTTAAACAAATTGTATATGTATATAATTGTAATTTTTTTTTTAAAAAATTGTATGCAATTATTAGTTATATATGTTCAATTACGTATATACGACGTATATTTTGTTCTATTAGTTATATAAACAAATTGTATATGTATATAATTATATAATTATATAGTCATATACAGCTAAATTGTATTTTTTTTAAAATTTTATGTAATTAAATTGTATCTGTACATATTTGTTAAATTTGTATTTGTTTATATTCTTACATAAAATATATAGGGGAAATGTACTTGTAGATATTTTTTATATTATTTACATAAACAAATTATTAGTTATATCTGTTCAATTACGTATATGCAACGTATATTTTGTTTAATTAGTTATATAAAGAAATTGTATGTGTATATAATTATATAATTAATTTGTTATATAGTTCAATTGTATTTTTTTTAAATTGTATGTAATTAAAATTTGTTAGCACATACATATAATAATGGATTTTCTGTGTTGTAGTGTTGTTGTTACAAGGGAAAAAAACCGTCGTCTATTTCATAATCTCCTCAATGACACTGTGAGTTTTTCCCTTTTTTTAGTACTTGTGTTGCACAATATATATTAATTGTTGCATTTATAGAAAACCTATATCTTGCAGAATGTCGGGTGTGGTTTTTCTATCTGGGAAGATGTCGTAATTTGGATTCACCGTAATCGGAGGGGCAAAAGATGGGAGAACTTATTGAGGATTTGGTTTACTATATCTATCGTCATTATATTGAAACTTATCCAATAAATGCCTTACCAATATTGTAATAGTTGTTTGAAAGGTTCATCTACTGGAGGCATATAACTGATATCCATTGTATGGAGTTCTGTTAACCACGATTTGCAAAATAATATAACATTTTCGTAATTTATTATATTACAATATGTGTGCATCACAATGTTCTCAATAATAACATGTTAATGTTCTTATATACTTTGCTCAAATCACTGGTGTGAATATGTGGTCTAGTGACATATAAAAACCTAGTTATCGTCGCCGTCGACTGTGACAAATCCTTAAGCAGCGGCGGATTCAATTCAATACATATCAGCATATATGCATATATTTTACATTACAAGTTTTTGTGCATGTGTGTTGCACAAGATTTTAGTGCTTTACAAAAGTCATTAAATCTATTAATATACTTGTACATACTAACAATTGAATAATTACTATGAAGGGTGCTGGTAAAGGCACCCTTATAAAATAGAATTGGCACCTATTTTTTAGGCACCTATCTATAAGTTTTAAAATTGTAAAAACACCCTAATGATAAGAGCACCCTATTAAAAATTTCCACCCTTAGTAACATCACCCTTTAAGTAGCCTAGCAAGCTGTGAATTAGGTTGCATTTTTAAATCCCATACATTGTTTGCAAGCTTTGCTTCATTGAATTCATTAATTGATTAAACCCTAGATCCCCTAACATTTACTCATACACATCTGCCTCCATGAGTCCCAGTGGATCTTTTTCCCATTAAATGACGAGCCCACCAGAAATGCGCTATAAGTGAATTCAGGTCATTGCAAAGTTTGATCAGTAATTTAAAAATGCCCATAAAGTATGATGGAAGGGCTTGAATTATTGCTTTTATTAAAACATTTTTCCCCTTTATGAAAGAAGTGGAATGCTTTCCAATTTTTAATCTTCTACAACACCCTATCTTGAATTGAGCCATATGAGTCACTAATTAACAAGTAAATGAAATGCAATTTAAATTCTAGTGGTAATACCATCACCATCACCACCACCAGCAAACTCTTCATCTACTTCACTTCTCGCCTCTCCTCTTCTTCCTCCATGAAAATCTCCAAGTCCTGAATCCACAGCCCCAGCCGCTCATGTGACCACCCCACCTCCCTCAACCGGAGACTCTGACCCAAAGGTAGCATCAAGGGCTGGCAGGCCTCCCCCATGTTCCCCACCGGCGGCAATAAGAAGCAAGGCATTAGCTTCGAAAACCTGGAGCCATCTTCCCCTAAGGTCACATGCATTGGCCAGGGATACTAATACCCCAAAACATAACGTATGTGAAGTGTTGGGTGCTTTTAAAACTCAATTTCTAATAATGTGATTTATCTTTTTCAAAAAATAAGTGCACAAATTGGTTTATTTGGGTGCTTTTACCAGCAACCATGAAGTGTGAAATAAAAAAAAATTAAAAATAATAATAAATAAACAAAAACATAATATCAAGTGTAAAATTCAATTAATAATTATAAGAAATCATTGAATCGGTATACTATAGAAAAATGTTGTAGATATATGATAAAAATTTGTGTACTAATTTTTTTTTGGTACTTAGGTAGCCAATCAAACTCTTGATCTGATAGACATAAGGGGGGTATATTTTTACTTATAATTATAAATAAACATAATTATAAACATTAAATATAATTATAAATAAATAAATAAGTTTTAGAATATATAAATTATAATGTTAAAAGCAATCAAGTAAAGTAGAGTTTAACAAACATAACTTTGTGGTGAACTTAATTTAGAACGGAATTATAATTCACACAAAAACTTTGCAATTTTAATAAGATCTATTATATAGTTTTCTGAATTTAATTCACACAAATCAGTGAATAATTCTGGATATTTGCTACAAATCAGTTTTGGTGGGAGTTATAGATCTATTATATAGTTTTGGTGACATGCCATGAGTGAATAATTCTGGATATTTGCTACAAATCAGAGTCTATAACTCCCACGTCACCTCCTTAATTCGGTGGTGTAACCACAAAACTTTCACTAGCAATATGACTATGTTCCTAAGCACTTGGTCTTGCTGGTCTAGGATTTGAATAGGTCCGGTTTCGTACGTCTCGTCATAGAAACATGAAAAATGTTATGAACATACAACCTTTGAGGTGGCAAAGCTAAGCGATACGAAACATTAGCGATGCGTTCTAGGTTTTTGAATGGCCCGATATAACGAAGAGCTAGCTTTCCCTTACTACCAAAACGTGTGATGCCAAAACGATATTTGGTTTTCAAGAACACATGACTACCTACATCAAACTGCAAAGGACGAAGCCGCTTGTCGGCATAGCTCTTTTCGAGAGGATATATATTTCATTTGCCTCTTAAGGCCTCTTAAAACCACACAACCTTTCCCATCTTCCATCAAGGACATTGGCTTCTTTTGCTCAAAAGATCTTGAGCACTCTTTTGGAGCCAGCGGTTCAGTTATTTCCTCATTATAATGCTCCAAAAAGGTCACTTTCATATGGCATTTTGAGCATCTAGTGTATCAAAAATGTGGTGAACCGATCTTGGAATAACACCAACCTCAGCAAGCAATTCTGCACTCTGTTAGATGTGATTATTTCAATTAATTTAATGCCTTTTAAAATCACACAACCTTTCACATCTTCCATCAAGGACATTGGCTTCTTTTGCTCAAAAGATCTTGAGCAATCTTCTAGAGCCAGCAGTTCAATTATTTCCTCATTATAATGCTCCAAAAAGGTCACTCTCATACGGCATTTTGAGCCTCCAATGTATCAAAAATTTGGTGAACTGCTCTTCGAATAACACCAGTCTCAGCAAGCAATCCTACACTCTGTTAGATGTGATTATTTCAATTAATTTAATTTAAATTAATACAACCAATACTAATAGCCCGATAAAAGAAGAGAAAAAAGCAATATAATTGTTAGCTACCTTGTTTCTCACCCCTCCCTCCATTATGTATGCTTTACCAGTGCCTGTCTGCCTGTATGCAAAAACAGTGCAGTTGAAGCCCTCGAGGCCTTCATTTACAATAGGGGAAATGGCTTGGTCATATATGGATCTTTGTTGTGCTTTGGGCCCAAAAACCTTTTCGTGTAATAATTCAAAAGCAATATCAAATCAAATATGTATTATTATAATAATAATTATAATTACACGGTGTGCACTAAGAAGAAAATAATGGACTGAAACACTATTTTGGGGGAAAAATCATACTTTGTCGACGGTGAAAACTCTATTTTCTTGCTTGTTAGCTACATTATGGGAGACAATGAGGTCCATGACTTTTCTTTTGTGTTCATTGCACGTTATCGCATTTGGGACGTTTTAACCTTTGCTCATCATTGCTTAACGGCCTATAATCATGTTTATGAAATTCTTGCTGATGGTGCTTTGGTTGAAAACAAAATCAACGGCCAAAACAATAACTTATTTATTTAGCTATAATGCTGAATATATTAGTAAAAATGTGAGTGATTCTTAATTTGAGGCATCCAAAAATGGAGAGTGTACACGGAAACAATCTGAACTAGAGGTTCACCAACAAGAAAAAGCTAAAAGAAAAGTAACATTGAAAAAGAGAAGCAAAAAAATAAACTACAGGGACCCAGATAAAGTACTGATGGGTGCTCATCCCATGGTCTACGAATCACGAGTCATGAGATTCTAATAAATTGCAGCAGCCCAATAGTTGTTGATATCCAAAATGGTCAAGTTTCTGAACAATTTAGAGGAATGAGCCCAAAGAGAAGCTGTGAATTTTATTTTACACCAAACATCTGATTCATCTGAGACTCGGATCATCAAAAAATCTTGCGTTGCACTCTAACCAAATGTGCCACACTGCTGCCATGCTGCAACATCTCCACAGAACTTTTGCCCTTTTTCTGTTGCCCCTTATGTACCAATCAACACATAGGAAATTGTACCAAGAACTTGGAAGTACCCCAATTACTTCGAATTTCCTAAAAACATTCCCTAAATGTACTGAGCAAACTTTCAATGTAGCAATAGATGGTCATTAGTTTTATTATCACTCTTGCATAGGACACACCAAGATGGAGATATTGAAAGGTTTGGTCTCTTTCTTCGGAACAAATCACAAGCATTCACTCTAATCCAAGCAGCTAACAATGGAAAAAACTTCATTTTCAGAGGAATACCGATCTTCCAAATCATTTTGTGAGATACAGAGGTAAATTCATTAGGAGATTTAGTCAATAAATCCAAAAACAATCTACAAGAGAAGTCACCAGCCTAAATTCTTCTTTCTGCTTCACTTCTAGAAAGCAGAACATTTTTGTTAATGGAGAATAGACTTGAGAATTCCTCTATTTCTCTTTTAGTGAAATTTCTCCAGAATGACAAATTCCATGAAAGAGAGTTAGAAGGATTCCAAGTGACTACAACTTATATCAAATCATTGGAGTTGCAAGAGACCATTTATACAAGAATTTAATCTGAAACTCAAAATAGACCCACGTACCTGCATCTAAGAAGAACTTGGACATTAGCCTCCTGATCTTATTTATGGCAGTTAGGATTCGAGTCAGTAGCAATAGCAGTAGTAGTAAACCTAGAAGAAGAAGAATAATCAGGTCGTCACCTTTCAGGTCTGGGTGTGAGGAATGGGCTAGGAGACGGTGCCACACCCAATCCCACTTTTTGAGAATATTATGGAGTTAACATCATTTCTCTTCTCTCGTCTCTATAAACCTAAAAAAAGATGCGTATTTTTTATAAGAAATTGAATATTATTATTATTATTATAACAAAAAAAGTGCAGACAGGGGGAGGGCAAGGAGTCCACCATCATGACACAATGTTAGAACAAGATAAAAGAAAGCTCAAACCTGAAAGACCCCATAACATATGATGTGAACAAGGCTAGTACAAGCTCAAGCACATGGATTGAAGCATATATATACCCAATTCAAGTTTTCATGGGTCCGATTATAAGGGCTAGTGTAAGAAAATTCAAAGAACATTGTATTTTCATTACTTTTAAATTATTGGACTTGTTTATTATTTTATTATTCAATTAGGATTAGGAATGTTTTTTCTTATTTAATTAGGATTGTTTTAAGAGTATTTCCTTAGTCAAATAGGGTATTCAATTAGGAATGTTTAGTCAATTAGGATTGTTTTACTTTCCTTATTCTGTTTGGATTAGTATTTTTTTTCTACACCCTATTTAAACGGGATGATTGTATTATTTTAATTATAGAATTATGGATTAATAAAATTATGAGAGGTTTCCTCTTTTGTTCTTTAAGAGCATGTTGAACAAATCTAGTTTGTCCGTAATGTTTATTTGACTTATCAATTGATTCATCATCATCAATTGAAGGATCAAGATGAATGGTTTGGGCCTTGGTGCAAAAGCTTATGGATAGCATTGAAGTCGTGAGAGAGGGAAAGGGACTTGAGGATGAAATTGTACATGAGAGAAGTGTGAGAAAAGCCAGGTTGTTAAGCAGCCCAGTTGAATAAGTCGAAAGCAAGGGATTGCTGGTTGAGGAGGAAGGGGTCGATGACTATGGCGACGAGAGTTGGGTTGAGTGAGTGGCGATAACCGAGACGGTGAGATGGGAGTAGTGATCTGTCTGACGTTGAGAGTAGGGCTCTGCTAATAATCTTTGCTAACTCATTCCTCGATGCTGTCATCTTTCTTTCATCAATGTTAAGGGAAAAAAAAGGAAAACAAAACGTTATAGCTCCCATCCCGCCATTTCCATTTTTGAATTGCATACATATAAAAGATTCAATAGAGCGTTATTATTAGATTTCACGGCTCTCTGTTTCACACTCTCACACATAGTATAATTTTTTGTTCCTACGCTAGATTAAGGCAGGCTCCGTTTGATAATAAGATGCAAAATGATAGCAAAATTAATACGCTGACTGATGTGGTAAGATACTCTCCCTCTCACGCTTAATTTAATGAGTATCGTCTTCCATTCCATCCTTTACTTTTAATGGAAATTTTTTTTTACCTCACTGCCCAAATAAATTTTTTTCCATGGAAAAAGCCAAAAAAAAAAATAAAATCTAAACCATATTAGCCAAATCTTTTCAAACTTCTCGCAAGAATCAATTGATTTTCCATCTTGTTATCAAACTAAATCTAAAAGATTCAACGGTGCTTATGAAAATTTTGATCCTGATGCAAAAGCCATTGAGGTCAGATAGAGTTCTCTGAACAGCAGGGATTCCAATCATTGCCAATGCCCAAACTTAACATTTCTCAAATTATCGATTCTATATTATATAAAGAAAGGGAAGAGCAAAAACTCTTAACTAATCCAATACTAAATGTAAACACTGAAACCCCCATGGAATTCATCAATGTGGCGAACAAATTTTGTATCATTTTGAAACTTATGCTACCGTTCTTTAAACAAACAAAATCAACACCATCTATCAGAGTATATAACAGAAAAAATATTTCTATCCATAATAGAATAATACCAAACCATAGAAAGATAGAGAATCAAAACTAATTTTCTTTAATTAGGACATAATAAAGGTTCCCGTAATAGTTTTTAAGTTCTATTATTAACCATCGATTATGTTGAATCAAATAAATGTTTCACTTGAAAATCATATAAATTGAATCAAAACTTTAACTAGACACAGAGGAAGTACTAGTTACAACTCAACATTGATTATGTTAAAGTAGTAATTTATAATTATCGTAAGTGCTTAAATAGAATTTTACGTAACCATGGAATTTGGTAGCGGAATATTTTTCTCCCCGACTTTTTAGCATAATTTGAATAAGTTCAAAACTTGTAGGAACAAGTTCACATATTCACAAAATATACAAAAGCTCAGAAACATAATTATATATATGAGGAGAAAAGTGACACTAACATCTGAAGGAAAAAACTCCGGCTTCTCCATAAATCATACCAAAAAACATCAAGTTCTAGCGCATGCTTAGCAACAAATCAGCTACCTTGTTGAATTCATTGTTTTTCCATGGAAATCGATACAACCTACAACTAACCAAATATTGAACACCCTAAATAATGGTACCGATAATAGATAGATTTTGCAACCAAGAAAGTTTGTAAAGGAGAAATTCAACATGTAGTCTCAAAGGCATAAAAGTTTGTAATCAATTTTGAACAACCTAAATAATAGTCCCAACACGATAAAAAAATTGTAACAAAAAACTTTTAAACGTTGCATTTAAAAGATAGCATTCTACGTACCAGAGTTTGAAGAGACACCCGTGGTTTTGGTCTCGATGCTTCTTCCAAGTTTTAAAGGAATTCTCCCTTATTATGTAGATCTGTTTTAGGACTCGTTTGATTCGGGTATTAAAAAGTGAGATGAGATTAATAATACCACTTGTTTTATAATACCTTGTTTGATTTGCACAAATGTGCTGGGATTACTAATACTGGTATTAATTTAATACCACTCTTTGTGGTATAATTTAATACCAGGGGGATGTGGTATTGTTTATCCAGGATTAAGAAAAATGAACCGTATATTTTCAAAAATGCCACTACTACTACTATCTTATTATTATTTTAATTTATTTTAAAAAAATTTAAAAAAATTAACTTCTTAAAAAAAATTTAAAATTTTTGTTATTTTATTTTTTTTTTCTTTTTTATTTTGTTAGTCCAAAATATAATCCCATATACGAGTTACAGAACCAAACATAGTATTAACATCAGCATGAGATATCCCAATATTAATACTTCATGAATCAAACAGGATATTGGTATTATGAATCTCACTGACCCTAATACCTGAATCAAACGAGGCTAAAAGAATTCAACGTAAAAAATCTGAAGGAAAAAATAATAAAACTTGAAAATCTGGTTTCACGCGAACTAGTGCTTTTACACGGTCCGCTCCAGCAAAATAAAACAAAATGATATATCTCACGTGATTAATTCATAAATCACTTGAATACAATCAATCTCAACACCACGCCTTCAATACGTAAATCATCATCAATTTTAATTAATTCTAGACTTCATTTAATTATATTTTTTTTTATTTTTTTTGATAGAAACAAAAAATTTATAGATAATTACAAAACAAAAACAATGTTAATGAGCAGAGGATAAGACATCCACAGGAACTACTAGAATTAAAAGAAAATAACTCCTTTGCCTATGGATTAGCTACAAAGAACCTAGACTTCATTTATTTATGCTTGCACAGTTTAAATAAAAAGATATAATTTTTATTTGATTCAAATGCGACATAACAAAACAAATTGTAAAGTAAACCCCCTTCTTTACTACGTTACTAATAAAGAAAACCCTCACCCTAACCCAGGTTCAGGTAAGCGCCTTCACCACTAGAGATTGAGAGAATAATTAGAACTAACTCATCAATCAAGTAAAAGCAAACAAAGAAACAAATTAATCAATGAATGAGGTGCAGGACAAATTAATTCTAATCTTATTTATTAATAAAAAATAAAATTCTCTTCCTTTTTTACAATAATAACAAAATCACTCACCCTGGATACCCAAATGAGAGTCGAACGCAGAACCTGCCCTTAAATATTGTATTGCATCATCATTTCAAAGAAACAACACTTGCGCTGTTATTCTTCTTCAATCAAACAAAATCTCAACACTATCTATCTACCAGAACGAATATTAGCAAAAAAAAAAAATCCATTCAGAATAGAATAAATTGAACCCCCGGAGAGCATAAGCATAGGCAAAATTGGGGAGGAGAATAATAGTACAGTAGAGAGTAAAAGACAGAGACACATACATACATTCCATAGAGAAAAGGAGACAGAAGGGCAGCTGAGTTGAACAACAGCGGCAGCGGCAGTACCGATTCTACTGGGAGTAACGAGTAGAAGAGAGAGCATTCGGGATTATTATTATTATTATTGGGGTGATTCAGACTTTGGTGCCATTGTTCTTGCATATCACATGGGGGTGTCAAAATTTTGTATAATAAATGTTTGGGTGAGATGTTGGACGGAAATCTGTTAATTAGTGCCGTCAACTATTAACTCTGTTAATTTTTAACTCATTTTATCCCTAAAAAAGGATAAAACACATTGCTCTTGTTTAGGAGTAAAATGGTCAAAAA
Source organism: Lonicera japonica (assembly GCA_021464415.1). NCBI lineage: Eukaryota > Viridiplantae > Streptophyta > Magnoliopsida > Dipsacales > Caprifoliaceae > Lonicera > Lonicera japonica. The sequence continues at coordinate 131,093 of JAKCWG010000782.1, forward strand.
TTAACAGACCTAACGGTTGACTATGTTAACTAACCAGTTCTACCTGAAATGGCACCCAAACACTTATTATGTAAAACTTTTACGTTTGATATGCAAGAACAAACGGTATCTAAAATCTAAATCACCTTTAGTGAGAGTGCAAAGTTGTTATTGCAGTAAAACAGTGCACTCGGATTTAGTGCAAAGTTGTTATTGCACTAAAGTAGTTTACTGCAATGTTGTTATTGCAGTAAAACAGTGCACTCGGGCTTGAGTGCAAAGTTGTTATTGCACTACTCGGACTTGGGTGCAAAGTTGTTATTGCACTACTCGAATTTGGCTGCAAAGTTGTTATTGCAGCAAAACAGTGTACTCGGGCTTGACTGCAAAGTTGTTATTGCACCAAATCCGAGTACTGCAATGTTGTTATTGCACCTGGGCGGGTAAAAGGAAATTGTCTTGTTTTTTCACTTGGTATAAATAGAAAGGCTTATTTCTATTTTGTAAAGACTTGCAATAGAGTTGCTTTGTTAGAGTGAAAATAAGAAAGACAAGTGTTTAGCTAGAGTTTAGCTAAGGTTTAGCTAAGGTGAGAGGTGATCTTTGGAGGTTTGTTCCATTAATCTAGAGTTATGTTTATTGTGAAAGAATTGGTGTAAATTCTTGGTTATCAATAAAGTTTCTCCCTCTTGATGGAAGACCCAAAAGGTTCCACAAAACACGGTGTGTTCTTTCTTGCTTTGTTTTGCTCTTGATTGTCATTGCTATTTATCTTTCCTCTATATTACATTGAGTTTGTGTTGGCCATACTTGGTTTGAGTTAAGATCCTATTGCTTGACGGTTTCCGCCCGCCAAGTGTTCGTGGAAATTCCCGAAAGGGATTTCTCGGGTTTATAGGTGGATTTGGGACTTGGTTATTGTTCTCACATTCACAACAGTTAACTAACCGGTTCTACCCGAAATGGCACCCAAACACTTATTACGTAAAACTTTTACGTTTGATATGCAAGAACAAACGGTATCTAAAATCTAAATCACCTTTACTATTTTTATTTTATTTTTAATATATTGTGTTTGAGCCAATGGATAAAAAAATGGATATGATTATTTATTTATTTCCCGCATACTTGATTTATGACTTGAGAGATATCTAATAATATTTTTTTTGTCTTTTTGATATAAAGTGATAAATTTTACGATACAATTGAGGAATAAAGGAATTTATTGAAACAGAACAAAAGGAACGAAAAGGACTTTGCTGGACTCACTCGCTATTCATTGACTGATCACCATTCAAATAGAACATGCAAGAAACTAATTAAGAAAAAAAAATATGCAAAAGCTAGCCCCCCAAAAAACAAACTCCTTAACAACTAGGATACTTATTTGACTGAGTAAAAGATAAGTGACTTCTTAAAGAATAGGACCAAACACTTAGGGTGCGTTTGTCTGTTTGTTTTTTTAACCTTTGATTGAGGTTTGTTTTTTTAACCTTTGTTTGGTAGAATTTAGAAGTATGATGAAAAGTGAAACTCTCCCATTAAGCAAACAACTCAAAACATCTACCAAACAACCTCTTAATCATTAAAAAAATAGCCGTTAACCCCTAAATTATTTAAAAAAACAAACAATTTATTGTACCTCTAAATGCTTAAAACTCTCCCATTAAGCATTAAATGGAAAAAACAAACACTCCCTTATCTGGCAAATAACAAAAATTCTTAACACAAACGTATCACAGTGTTGATACCTACAAATTGTTGCAAGAATTGAAAGCCAACACCGGCTATGAGTCCTCTTCTTACGGTTTGGGTTTTAAGTAGTTCGATGAAGTTGATTTTCTCGGAAGATTGGGGTTTTTGTCCTTTTCAATTGATTCTTTGAGGGCTCAGATCTCGGTTTCAACGTCCTCGGACTGGTATATCTTCCTTAGAATGGTTTTGGCTTCTTCCTCTCTCTGTTTTCAAGAAACTGTTAATTATGTTAGAATTTTGGCCTAACAATTGTACAATTGAGAAAACATATGGTTCAACTTTTAACAGCATACTTTGCTCTGATAAAGCCTGTTGGGAGAGATCTTTTATGGATGTAAAAACACTGCATGATGAAGATATACATATATAGAGAGAGAGGAGAGAGTTTAATTACCTTGCGGTATATCCATCGAGGCAACTCAAGAAGAAATAGCATTGTAGAAGAGCCGGTAGTCCGGCGATTCCGGGCATCTACCTCCTCGGAACCTAAATCCAATAGGCAACAATTTTAATATACATAAGGTAAGGTTAATACATGCGTTACCCACTTTTTGAAGTGTTAGAACACAGAAGAGAGTTGCATTAAACAAACTATTTACATGTTGCTATTTATTTTGTGGGTACTAGGTAGTGTTAAATATTCGTCCTAAAAGCACATGTTATGTATGCTATAAAGGGAAATAATTAAGTCTTGTATGAAAATATAAGCGTCATTTAATGTATGTTGTGCTTTTGTTCTTTCTATATTTAGGTTCTTATTATGTGCGGCACATATTAACACTATCCAATTGTAGCTTGGAGGTAACTTCAAGTAGGTACTGGATGTTGTGTATTTGAGTTTTAGATGACATAAGCTTTAATACATTGGTTATTCACATTGTACGAAACATTTCTAGTTGAAAGTTAAATGGGTATATATGTGTGTATGTGAAATCTTATAGACTATTTCCACAAAGATTAGATTATCTCCATTTAATTTGATCAAGCAGTTCAATCATGAAGTGGATGAACTTATCATCTAAATTGAAAGGCCTGAAAATGCTCATATATAGATACTCACATATATGAAGTGAAAATCAAGTTTGCACTGCACCCTTCTAGGTTGAAATTTCAACTTTGTAATGAATGTTGGTGTAAGTGTATTCTTTAATTATGAATAACATATATTTATGTATATTATTGGTTCGGCCTAGTAGTTCAGTTAGTCCAAAGACTAAACCCAAAACCAAATCAATCGTGCGTATTGCCTTTTGAAAAACCAATCCAATTAATTTTATGAACCTAACCAAACCAATCCAATAAAACCGGATTGGTTCGGTACTTCGGTTTACTAGCCATAACCATGAGTACCCCTACCTGGAAATGTAGTGGATATCCAATCTTGAATCCCAATAATTATTTACATTATTGATGTATTCTTCTAATCCTCCATCTTCATCGCCAAAGTACAAAAACTCAACTCCACACTCCTTCATTTCTCCTTGAGTAACCAGATCAGTATCTTCTTTCATTATATCAAATGACACTTCCACTTGATCGCCCTCTTCAAACAGATGCCACCAAAACTCGTAAAACCAGTGGGTTAACCATACCATAGATCCATTGTCAGAGTCGCAAATTCCGAAAGTCCTTGGTGAATGATAATACTCCAATCCCTTGCTCTTGTTCCTGATCTTAACGGATAGAAGTCTTGGTACCATATCTGTTCTCAACATTAATGTGTACACTAGGCATAGATTTACACCCCGAATTTTGAGATGCGGAAATGAATTAGGAACAATAAAATAAATTGTAGATCCTGTGGACATGACATTAAACCTGTGTGGAACTTCTCTCCCGGGATAATATACGGTGAATATGTATCTGTCATACACAATCTGCAAAATTAACATAAATAAAATTACATAATGCATGATATATGTAAACATACAATCCCGCACTAAAGAGGAAAATCCTATCTTTAGGAAAATGAAATCACGGTCAATTTTGGAAATAAATATATATTTTTTTTTCTTCATGAAACTTGGTGCAGATATCTATTGTTATATAAAGCGGGAATGCATGATGTCGTGATGGGTTTCTGAATTTTCAATTTTGCCCATGTGGACTTTTATTTCAGAAAAAAAGATTTACACTATGGCACAAGTAGTAGAATTCAAGCCCTCACGCTTTGCGAGGGTAAAAAGGCTCTTGACCACTACATTACATGTTTTTTTAAAAAAAAAAAATTCTTTAAATTACATATACTCTAATAGTACATGCATGGCATGTACCCAAAATCTAGTTATTGTTATTGTTATCGTTATTATCTACTATTATATAAAACCGGAAGGCATGAAGCTTCGGATTTCCAATTTTTCCCTTGCGTACTTTTATTTCACAAAAATATTTACACTATGGTGTAAGTAATGGAATTCGAACACTCTCGCTTCGCAAGGGTAATAAGTCTCTTGACCGCTGCGTTACATGCCATTTTTCTAATTTTTTTCTTTAAATTACATATTATTATTATTATTATTATTATTATTATTATTATTATTATAAAGCCAGAAGAAAATTCGTTGGATTGAAGCCGTGTCAGGTATATGCATTTTCGATTTTGCCCCTTCGAGCCTCAACTTCATATCCTTGCGCTTGCAAGTGTATCAAGATACATTCAACTGCTAGATCGGTTACTACTTTAAATATATATATATATATCTTTAAATCATTTAAATGTGCATTGCACACACGCAACGTGTGTGCAAATATCTAGTCTATATAATGAGTCTCCAAAATTTTCACCGAAAAAGTCAACTTGGAAAGTGAATGTATGAAAAATTAATATACATGTTCATTTTCAGCTATAAAAATTTTAGATGATCACCTCACTTACTCCTAAATTGAATATTTTACTGAAATTTGGTGGAGTTGATTTACTAATAAAATAATATCATCTCAATCAAGTTTTATGAAAAATTTCATCCATTTTTACCTTTTGAAACAGATGGTCTTTTTTCGTTAACCTCTATTTGTGTGTAGCAAATGGTAAAAGAATAAATAAATAAATAGCTAGAGAAAGAACCTGGATGGGACATTTCTTTTTACTCCATACAATTCTACTCTCAATCAAAGCCTCGGCATTTGCCACTGATTTCAACTCAGAGAAGCCTAAATTGCTGAGCACTTTAATATCAACTTTTCTTATTGGTTCTATCTTGAAGTCATTCTGACTGTAACTTAGATTGACGCAATTAAAATGCCTCATAAATTTTATAGCATCCAATGATTCATAGGTTATCTGCTTCAATTCTCTACAATTTGAAATAATCATTTCTTCCAGAGTAATTGGAGGGAATGAAATCTGTTGGAGGCCTGGAGATGCCGATATATCAAGCTTCTTAAGCCCCGTAAGATACCTGATGAAATGTGGAAGGCTGCGAATCGGATTTCCGCCTAAAAACAAATTTTGCAACATAGGTAGGCTGCCAAAATCATGAAGAAATGCATCATCTGAAAGGTTGCATCTCACAAGACTTAAGGTCACCAAAGATCTTGGTAAACTCACAAATGACAGTGTTTTTGGATTCTTGTTTGGTTTCGTAATCCAATTCGAAATATACAAAGCGTGTCGTGGTGCAACCTCAACCTCATGACCGGTGAAGAGTAGCTGATTCATATTTGTTTCATAAGCACAAAACACTTTCAATGACTTCAACTTCACCAACTCGTCTGCTACCCCAACAAGATTGGAACAGCCGGAAACAATAAGCTCCTCGAGGGATTGAACCATGCTTATGTTTTTCGGAAGATTCCTCAAACTTTTGCAATCTTTTAAGTTCAAGACAAGAAGTCTTTGCAGGGTGGTAAGGGATTCGTCAACCTCGACCAAGCTCGGGCAATTTTTGAGAACTAGTTTTTCTAGGTTGGGAATGTTTGAGAAGTGTGGGGTTTCCACAAGCTGAAGGGAATGGCTGAGATTTAAGATTTTCAGGGACTCCAGAACCTGTTAAAAGACAAGGAGAGGATCAAAAGCTGCTTGTTTCACAAAACTCATTAATTACAAAACCTTCATATGTACATACCAAAAAAGAAAACATATAAAGATAACTAATACCTTAGTCACCTTCCAAATATGTTCCAAGCTGCTATTACGAATTTTAAGAGAAACAATATTCTCTAGCGGAAATTCTTTAGGTAATGATCTCCAACGAAAGCCACGCAAGTGCAACCACCTTATTTTCTTGGGAAATATCGCGTATGTTCCACGAAGTTCTACATAACTTAGCTTTAGTAGTCTAAGATTGCGCATTCCTTTAAATGCATCTGTTTCCAAGAATTCGTCCATCGGATTTGTCCATGCCAGGTACTTGGGGCACCTAAAGATCTTAGATCGGTAATGAATATTTGTGGCAGGAATATTATTTTTCTTCAACATGTTCATGTCAAGGATGAGGCCTTCTACTTTTACAGAGCCCTTACAAGAAAAAATAAAACAAATAAATATATAGATAAAGTAAGAAGGTAATTAAAATAGGCAATTAATTTAACGATGATCAAATATTAAAAAGAACATGCACATCTATAAAAAGTATAAAGTTTCTTACAGTTTTGTCTCTCAAGATGTTTAAGGAATCCTTATGACGCCACAATCTTGTATGTTCTTCGAGATTCCGAGATTCTTCATAAACAACTTGTCTTCCCATGTCTTGAAGTAATTGATGCATTCCCAACTTGTTGTTTTCATCAACCGATAAAAGATTTCTATCGACAAGGTTTTGAATCCCATATGCTGCGTAACCGTCACATCCATCTAGGATTGCAACTATATCATTTTTGTGCTTTCCAACAAAAAAACATGCTACATCCAGAAATAGGAATTGTTCATTCTTATCTGTCAAAGAATCATAGCTAATTTTTAGCTTCTTTATGATATCTGTCTCAGGAATTACTTGCAGTTTCCTTAGTGCACTCTCCCATACATCCAATGGCTTCCCAGATACAGATGAACCTAAAACAACAAGAGCTAAAGGAAGCCCTTGACAATGGCGTACAAACCTTTTCGACTGCTTCACAAAATTTGGGAGAGGGCGACTTTTTCCAAAAGCATGCAAGCTAAAAAGCTCAAGAGAGTCACCATCACTTAAATTTTCAATCTTATGAACTACAAATTTTTCATGGGCCTTTAGCAAACCCTCACGCCTTGTTGTTATGATAATTTTACTTCCCAAAGCAAACCAATTCCGTAAACCGAGTATTGTATCTAATTGTTCCCGTTCATCCACATCATCCAAAACAAGGAGGACCCGTTTGTTTTTCAAGACATATTGAATCCTCCTAAGTCCATCGTCTACGTCGTATATTTTCTTCTCTTCTTTATGTATATCTGCAAGAAGTTTTTTTTGTAGACGAACTAAACCGTTGGGATATTTGGAAGCTTCGCTGATATTTTTAAGAAAACTGCTACCATCAAATCTTGTATAGTTTTTTTCGAATACAACCCTGGCCATAGTTGTCTTCCCTGACCCACCCATGCCACATATCACAAGCATGCCCACATCCATTGCCAAATTTCTTAACCAAAAATCAATTTTCATCACTCCATTAACCATTCCAATTAGGTTGTGGCCAACATTTACGACCTTGGGCATTAGTTTGCCTTTAACCATTTCAACTACTTCTTCAATGAACACAGACTCATACCTAAAAAAATCATATCAAAATTGTAAACATTTATGACCTTGGGCATTAGTATATAAGCATTTCAAAGTGTATAAAAATAATGAGCACATGAAGTACACGCAATGCATTTGTAGATTATTAAAACACCTAAATGTCGTAGAATATGATTTTATTTTATTTTAACACAAGAATACTAAGTGGTTAGGATATGTACTGTGTTATTCATGATAAAGGTCTTAGGTCCTATTATAATTCAAAAGGACATGCTTTTATTGTTTTATAAATTATGAAGTGAATGGGGATAACTTAATAATTTCGTAAACATACCAAACTCTCTCGATGTGTTTAATAGATGGTATAAATATAAATGCATCAGCTGAATTTTTTTTATTTTAGTAAAATGGATATTCATTGGTTACAAAATTTACACTCCCAAAATTAAATTTTCTTTAAAAAAAGTTGAAGAAATGGAAATACATTTATTTCACTAAAAATGAATGTTCATTTGAATAAAAAGAGTAAATATTATATTTGGCCACTAAAGTATTGCAATAATGACCCCTAAAGTTTGACCAATTTCCCTCGCTCGTCCAAAACTAGATTGTTTGTTAAAAACTGGATGGAAAACCTTAGAAAATAACCCCTGACGTTTGAAAACCTTAGAGAATAACCCCCTAAAGTTAAATTTGTCCCTTGCTCGTCCATCCAAGTGTCTTTTCCGTCCAAGTTTTTAACAAGACATCCAGTTTTGGACGAGTGAGGGACAAATTATAAACTTTAAGGATATTTCAACTAAAAATTAAACATCAAGGACGAGCGAGGAACATTGGTCAAACTACAGGGTTCATTTTTGCTAATTACCCTATTAATTCATTCATTCATAGCAAACTTTCAAAAATGGCCAATTCGTCCAAGTTGGCCATTAAATATTGACAGAATCATATTTGTTTTGGTTAAAACACCCAAAATTTACTATTGGTCTTTTTCCCTCACGTCCGGCCAATACCACCATGCCGGTGACACGCCGGTGCAGCCCATATCACAACCACCCGTAAATAAAAGAGCTTAAATAGTGCAAAAATCAAATTAGAATCAATAACACTAAGCTAAAATTGTGGTGTAAAATTAGATACTCACACAGAAGGAAAGGGGTCGACAAAGAGGGTAGTACGGTGAGGCCTTAAAGTGATATATGATGCAGAAAATAATATTTGACAAAATCTCTTCAATTTTCTTATTTTACTAATCATTCAAAATTAAGAAATTAAATTTGAGCGACATAATAAAAATAATATAACTTATATATTGTATAAATAAATATCAAATACAAGACATAATAATTCATTTTTTGCTATGAAAGTAGTTCATAAATACATCTCTTAAATTTATTTTAGGCAAAAAATGATGTTTGATCAATAGCATGGCATATTCAAATCATCAAACTAGTTCTTCTATATTGTATATACCATTAAGTAAAATTATATTCAAAGCATCTATCAATTATATTTCAATCCTTAATATTGAATAAAATTAATACAATATAACTAATGCAATGATCATTTGGGTAATCATTATTCAATCAACAAAAATATGTAATCAATTGAATAACAATTAAAGATATTTTAAATCCATAAATCTAGAAATTATACTACTAATTATTGTAAAAAAACCCTTAAGTTATTTCCCAAATATTGCTTCTCTTAACTAGAGTTGTAATACATACATAAATATATGTTTGTATGTATGTATGTATGTATGTATGTATGTATAGGACTCGTGTTGTAGTAACCCATACTTTCATTCCACCGCTATCCTCATCATTTGTTCGCTTATTTCACTATGAGTGGTGAAATCTTGGATTATGGAGCCTCGTAGCATTCTATCACTTCTTATTAGTCATATTAGGATACTTACACTCGTGTGAGTGATCATTTATTGATTCGGGTGGTCCGAATCGATTACGGATTGTAAATGGTGAGTTTCAGTCTTACGTGATTCATGGTTTTTAGCCAACTTTTGAACTATGTAACTTCTCCATCTCTTATCCGATTTAGTCTCTGTTTGTGCCTATGTTTAGGTTTCATACCATTCTATGACTTTTGTGTTTTGACCGAAAGTCAATTCACACTCCTCATTGGTCAAAACAGCGTCCGAAGTAGGCCGATTAGTAAAATCTGGTCATTCGAGAGTGTTTTGATAGAGCGCTATCTTCGGAGGATTTCTAAAAATTATCCATCCATAATTTTTGGTGACTTCCTCTTAAGACGTTTTAGATATTTGAATTAGCTTTCCGTGGACATAAAGATCACACCAATCTGAGTTTCGAGCAAGAAGTTATGACCAAAACACCAACAGTGGTCAGTGCTATGATATAAGCTTTGACTGAGAACTCCCAAGATTGATCTTGGGAGGTCCAAGATCGATCTTAGAGCCCTATGTGTCGAATTTTAACCCCATTTTCTCAACATTTATCAACCTTAAACCCCCAATTCGACCCATACACTCCCATAACACCTCAAGAGAGTTCTTGAGAAAAGAAGTGAGGATTCTTAAGGGCTTTAATGATTATTCATCATAAACCAAGATTTGAGCCCTAAATTTACACTTTCATCACTATTCATCATCATCTTCTACTTCTTTCTTCCTCCATTGATTCTTGTGCTTAAGCTAGGGTTCCATGATGTGGTGTCCACACATCATTAACACATGGATTTAGCTTCTCTAAGGTGGGAACACTAATACTAAACTTATTATTCAAAGTATTATGTGTTGAATTAGAGATTTCTATCATAATGGATATTCTTCTTAAAAACCCTAGGTTGTATTGATTGCATGTGGTTGGCTTGCATAAACCTTCAATTAGTGGTTAATAATAGTTGAACATCACTTAGATTACATAATTGCACAAGTAGTTACACATTTGAACTAGAATACTTGAAAATTTGTATATAACCCACTTTGTAGTCAATATGAATTTGCTAAAAATTGGGAATTTCTAATATTACTCCCGTATGATGATTGATTATGGTTTATAACTAATGAATATACATATTTATACGAGTAAATACACGTATATTATGCTAGTCTTGTGATTTCCATAAAAAGCCACCAAAAATGAATAGTATGAGATTGTTTTCGAGTGTTTGTATAAATATGCGGTCTTTAAAGCTATTGATGAGATTTTATCGTAGAATGTTCTAGATACACATAGTGAAGAACATTACTAACTCAATCTTGGCGAGATTTGGGGAAGACACTAAATTACTTATAGAACGGCCCTTGAATCATACATATGACTTGCTAGGTTCAAAGATTAGCAATTAAAGTATGCCATTTGGCTTGAAATGTGTAAGAAGAAATAATCCGATATGGTGGTCGGAATTAAATGGCATGGAACCACGCGGCTTATTATAGATGATATAAATTCATGTGAATAGTGTAACGAATCTACATTAATGAAACTTAGTAATGCACGCTTTAAGTGACTTACGAGGAATAAGATAACCTCAATGAGGATAATGGTACGACAAATGAGTAGTGAGTCGAAGAGATGAATACTTGGCATTTGATAATGCAAGTGGTGCTCGTATGTGGCTAGTTATGTATATACATGAATGTGTTATCTATATATTGTGTTCAATTGCATGGCAAAATGATATTGACATGATGCTGTGACATTTTTATTGTATATACATGTTATTAATTGATGTTTTGAACTATATTGAGATTTTGTTGATATATCAAGAGTTAGAAGATAGTTACAGTATTTGTAGTTTTCATAGTAATAAGGCCGGGGTCACCGGGCTATAAATGCCAGGTCAGAGATATTGGGATATAAATACCATTGTATATGTATACATGTGTACCATATTAAGGCCGGGGGTACCGGGATATAAATACCAGGACGGAAGTACTGGGATATAAATACCAGGCCGGGAGTACTAGTACTAGTTGTAGCTAGAGTGGAGCCACCCACAGCGGATAAGGGAAAGGGCTACCCAATACAGTGCGGTGGTAGCCGCCTGTTATACTATCGTATCGATGTATATTGCCTTCTCGCAGATGAGTTTCGTAGTCCTGCGTTTAATAGCTTCCCTGGCTTGCGAATTAGATCATGTGGCTCTATCAACGGGACTGTGTGTTCCGGAAAGTAGTAACCCTACACTTAGGTGAAAGATCCTAAGATAGTCCCATCCTCCGAGGAAGGTGCTTGTACGAGTGTCCTTCTTGTTAAGTATTTAGAGAGTTGTCCCCGGAAAAATGTCTTGCATAAGTTTATCTCCAAATGAATTACATGTAAGGACCGAGTCCCTGGGCAATTCACTACTTGGAGGAGACATGATTAGTTTAGAATTTGGGGTCCCTTGGGAACCAATGCTCTAAGCCTAGTGACCGCGGGGTGTAAACTTAAAGCTGTATACTAGAGATATGAGGATGTGAACCCTTATGTGATTATTATTATTATTATTGTTGCCATCATATCTCTAGTTGTTAATATAAAATTCTTATACGATATTGTTGTTGGCGTGCGATTGTCAATGGACTATTATAGCCTTTTGAGGTACATAGCGGGATTGCATGACAAACAAAAAGAACTAAAGATTTAAGTGGCTACGTTATACGAGAGAACTTGAGTAAATTATTAATGAGAAGTCTTGTAGCCATGTACGAGTTGACGAATTTCATAATGTATTATAATCAAAGTGGAAAGTAATGAATACCACGGTATAAAGAACCATAGGAAGTAAATGATATCAGTTAAGTTAAACTCGTAGTTGGATTACCACACTATGCTATGAGTTAGTGGATACAATCCATGTAAGAGATTAAGAGGCAGAAGTAGCGTAGTTGGTTCAGGTAGCTTCCGGTTCCTAGAATGGGTGTCCTAATGATTAGGTTCTATGCATGCTGTGGGTGACTTGCATTGCATTACTTTCACTATTAAAAGTATAAACAATGTTATATTATAATGCACACGCATGTTCCTTCAAATGTGTATTTTCTTAATAAAACTTATATAGTTCCCACTGAGCCCGGTTTTAGCTCATCCCATTTTCTAAACAGTTTTACAGGCTTAGCTTCTCGTGGTGGCGCGTGGTGTATGTCAATAGAAAGCCTCTGATGACTTTAGACTTTTGTAGTCCTTTAAAAAGGCACTAAAGTTGTATATTCTTTTGGTCTTGGGTATATTGTAAACGAACTTTTTATCTAAAGTACTTGTTATCGACCTAGTTGTATAAATGGTTTTCTATGTAAACTCGTATGATTGGTTTTTATATGTGGAGTGACTTTGAACATGCTGGTTGTGATTTCATTTATAGGAAAATTGTTTTTATATGACAAGACGGTTTGTTACTAAAACGAACTCCACATGCCGAAATTTTATAAAAAGGGTTTTTATTTGGTTCATGTTTTATTCAAGAAAAGTTTTTAAAAGTCGTGATTTTTTTATTTTAAACCCGCCGTTGCGCACGGCATCCGTGATTAACCGGGTCCCGGAGGTGAAAATCTTAAAACGAAATTTGGGGTGTCACACGTGTAGCTTTTCTATCGTTAAAATAGAAAATGAGAAACAAACATTGGTTTTGATTGCACGTAGTTTCTTTTGCTTTTATTATCGGGGATAATGCAAAACCGCCTTATTAATTTTGCCGACGATGGAGGGTTGACTAAGAAGAAAAGAAAATTAAAAAGAAAATATTGGGATGAGTTTTAAGATAAAATTAGGGTAAGCTTATATATATTTAGGTAAAACAAATAAAATACCAAGTGTGGTGAATTAAGATAAAAATGGGGTGAGAAGAAAGAATTTTAGGCTATTTTTTAGATTTTTTTAAATTTGGACTTTGACTTTTATAAATGTGAGAAGAATAATAATATAGGTGTGTTTAAAAATACTCATAAAATGAGTAACATCCCTCACCCTATTTTTTTATCTTTTCACACAAACTAACTAAATTTATTTTCCTTTTTCATCTTTGCAATCAAACGGAGTCTTAGATGTTCAAATAATAATAATAATAATAATAATAATAATAATTGAAATAAATAAACGTAGTGCTGGAATTATCTTTAAATGGGAATCTTTTGCAAGACTTACTGGTCTTTCAAGGGCATCCCTGCCATACTTGCAACCTCTTGAAGTGCCTTGCTCCATCCTTTTTGGTGTTCTTTTGTGAGAACTGGGGCAAGATCTGTTGCTTGCTGCTTCAGTTCCGCAGGCTCCACGTGATAAAAGACAGGTAAAATTCCATGCTTCAAATTCTTACTGTGCTTAAGAATTGTATCGACTTCGTAAAGGCACGCGCTAGAAGATGTGTAGTCCTTTGAGAAGATGATTATCGACATCCTCGATTGCTTGATTGCCCTCTCCAACTCAGAGTTGATATTTTCTCCTCTCGGTATCTCGTCATCATCTCTGAACGTTTCAACTCCAGCTTGCTTCAAGGCTTTATAAAGATGGTCTGTAAAACTTTTGCGGGTATCAATGCCTCTAAAACTCAAGAACACATCATATGTATATCCAGAATTTGAAGAGTGGGATTTTTGAGTAGCCATTAAAATTGATTAAGATCTAGGAGATCGATGAGTTATCTATATGGAAGATGGAGAAGATGAATACATGCATTCATTGCATTTTTAGGGCACCACATTATATATTCATAGAGAGAGTGGAGGGAATGGGCCCACATGAACAGAACAACATGTAAATGTGATATGGCCACCACTCTTTTAAGTATAATCTTGTCCTCGATGCATTTGGATAACATCGTGTATATTGTATACTTTAAGGACTATACAATAGTATTATAGTCCGTTTTCATTTTTGTCTTTATAAGATGGAGTTTCTAAGTTCGACCCACATATTTACGGTTGTCGAGCTCTTTTTATATTCCACTCTTATTGTCCACTTAGCTTTTTTATAATAGTTTTGGTTCTCAGTTGTACGAAAAAATTGTGATTGTTTTAAAAATTACCTTTTTATTCGATGAAATCTGTTTGTATAAAAAATAAAAATTACCTTTTTATTCGACGAAATCAGTGGTTCATAAATATTTACAAAATTACACGATGGTTATTTGATACTCAGATGTAGATTTAAAATAACACTTTCATTATTCGACCTTACATTATTCATCCATCTATCTCACATTTATTGTGGATAACAACCAATTATATAAAATAAGTGGGGAATAGACCACATGCGCAACATGCTATATAATTTAATTTACTGTTTTTTGGGGTTGAATTAGGAGTTTTATTTGGGGCATTTAGGATCAATTCTTGAATTTGAAAACTTTTAAAATATAGCCTCAATTTTAATATATGCTTCTGGTGTGAACTCAGTTTCTAAAGATATTGTGCGAAAAATACCAAAAATGTGCAGGAGATACTGTTAATATTAGACTATATAAGATATACCTTAAAAGATAAAGTATATCCACGGACGACATCCTTTAAAAAATGACAGTTGATCGCGTCATAAAAAAATATAAATTCAAGGATTGGATCATAATTATTTTCGTTTTATTTTGACTTATTTAGTACTTATCTAAATAAATAGTTTCTAATTCATTCTATAGTTAACACTACAACTTTTTATTCGTTGCAAATTTGGTACATTAATTTTGTTTCGAGAAAAAAATAAGACTAATTTGAATCATACTATAAAAAATATATTGTTTACGGAGGGAGTCTTTGCTTATTTATTTAAAATTTATTTCAAACGATGCATTGCATTGGTTCGCACCTGTCAACATCCATACTATACAATTTTATTTTATTTTATTAAAATTATGGAATCTCTAGCCTCATATATAAAATTCTAGATATTATATATACAAAATTCCATGTGCTATAGTATTTAATTTATTAAGAGTATAATTGACCCCCCAAAAAGTCCAGATTTCGTGACGTACAAAGAAAGAAAGGCATAAAATAAATCCAGTTGAGGAAATTATGGTTTTTAATTCAACAAATCATCAATAGAGTATTATATCTTATTCCTGATTGCGAAATTTGTTATATTAATTTTGTTTCGAGAAAAAAAATGGATGACTACTAAATTAAATCAAGCTAAAAAAAAGTAAAAATAAACATTTTTATCTTTTTATGAGAAGTAATAATTTCATAACAATTTTTTTTCATATAACAATCAATCTACGACCATTATTACAGGGGTGAAATAACAACCACCACTGTAAACATGGATTAGTAGGGTTTAACATATACGTTCATTTGAATTGAATTTAAGACCTCCTTATTACAATTATAAAAAGAACACTAACCGGCTTATAGTGGTTAGCAAATGTAAAACTAAGTTTTTAACTGAGGGAGTATTAGTTTATTTACATCAAATTTATTTCTCCAATGCTCAATTTTATATGAAACAAGTGGATAGATGCATGCGTGATTACCTTAATTTAATTTCATGATTTAGGCAATTTTACAGAAGTAAATATGTGTAAACTCGAAATTATAAAAATTATTTATATTTGATGACAAAAAGTTTGTTTATTTTGTGTCCTTGTAATAAAAAAAACAGAAACCATTGAACATCAAATTACACTCCCATACATTTCATGCACCCAAATCACTCTCATACAATTAGGCCACCTTTTATTCAAATTTCAGACTAACAATTAGTAACATCCAAAACAAACACAAACAGTTCTATATATATAATCAGTCCTTATGTTTTTAATACAAAACTACACCACACATTAGATAATACGTTGAGACTAAATTTAACATTAAGACTCCATTCAATAGCACGCGGCTTGGAAAAAGAAGGGAAATAAAAAACTAATTTATCTGAGAAGTTGAAAAATAAGTTAATACATGAGATACTCTCCACCACATATACGCTTATTTTTGTGAGTATCTCTTCCATCCATCCTTATTTTTTGTAGGAATTTTTACTTCCTCACCCCCAAAAGAAATTATATTTTCTATGGAAAAAAGTCAGAAAATAATAGTTATCACGTTTTAATTTATTTTTTAACTTCTTATATAAATCAATTATTTTATTTACTATTTTTATTTTTCTAACTATATAAATCAATTATTTTACTTACTGTTTTCATTGTTGGAAGTAATATATAAAGATCCTTGGACTACTCATGTGAACCTAAATTAAACCTTAGCGGAACATACAACTCCCGCCAATATTGTCCAAATTAGATGCAAGTCCAAAGCACTAGCTCCAAATATAATTTTAGACCGACTTTGTATAAAAAAATATTCTAGCATATTTCTTATTTCCTAGGAGACAAATGTGTGTCGTCTAAAAAATATGATCTAATGCCAACCAATCAAAATTGAATATTTAATGTTAGGGCGGCAAAGAGTATATTATCTCAATTTTCTTTTTGAAATAATAAACATTGAAACTATACTATGTGTGTTGTCCCCACGGGCGGAGCCATGTTGGGGAAAGGAAAGGGGGGTGGGGGCAGGCAAACCCACTTGGCTTCAGATTTTTTATTACTATATATGGGTTTTTTTTTTGACAAATATATATATATAGAGAGAGAGATTTTTGTGTCAAAACTTATACTTGAGGGTTACTAAGTATAAAGGGCAAAACTATGTATATATAGGACCTATGTGTGCAACTTAAAATTAAATTTTAGCTTATCTACGTTGAAAACTAAATCCGGGTGCAAAACATGACCTCACATGGGACTTACCTATTTTTTTTTTTAAAAAAAAAGGCTTAACAAGTTCATAAGAGTTGATCCCTTATAAACCAATCAATTTTTTTCACAAAGTTCCCACGTGGGACATATCTATTTTTATTCAATTTTTCTATCTCAAGTAGCTCACTTTGGGTGATAATTTATCATTCTCCCCATAATCATTTTGAGCAAACAAATATACGAGTTCAATGTCCTAACAGAGGAGAACATGAATCTGTAATAATCTTTCACAACCGAATGTGAGGTCATACTGAAAATTACCTTCAAAATGGCTTGAAAATGGTATTTTAACCCATTTTTTCAACACTACCAAAGTAAATCATTTCATAGATCTACTTTTTAATATAGGCACAATTTTATTATTGATTTCTTGCATAATATTACTTTTTTTTTGATTAATTGTGTAATATTATTAATGATATTATGTTTGCGTTGTATTATTGTGATTTCTCATAGTTGTTCACATTTGCTATTTGAGTTTATGAAGTATGTGAGAACCCGCAGTTGCGACCCCCGGGTCTCAGCCTCTAGTTTAGGAAATTAAAAAGTCGAAAAGGATCCCGTTGTTCTATTTTGCTTCTATATGTCAACAATGCATATTGTGTGTCCCTCTATCCTATTCTAGATGCATGATGGTTCACTTTAGAGTCGCCAGTATGTTTTACCAGAAAACAGACAAAAGACGGGTGTAAAGGGAAAAGCTACAAGTAAACCTTTTCTTTACACCTTTGTCTACGAAACTAGAATTTTATATAGTTTGGGAACTATATTATGGATTGGGAAGGTGTTAAGCACCCGTTCAGCCCTTTCGGTTTCTAGTGGTCTTATATGTTTATTCTATATTGGAAAACTTTTATGCTTTTACTGATATTTTACTACTTTCAAGAAATATCTTATGAAAACCTGATTTTGGGGAAAAACGGAAAAAGGGATGAAAACCTTGTATTTTGTGATCCGATGTTTTGATTTTGTCGAATTTTGATTATTAGTGACAAAAGTTTGTCTTATCTATTTTGAAATGAGAGTAATTCGGTATTGTTTCCTCAGATAATAATGTCAATTATCTCGTTTGGTTAATTTAGACAAGATGGAATCTTATCGGAATTGATTTGATATGCAATATATAAGGTTTGTCGCGAGACAGATTGGTTTGTCGTGTGAAAAAACCCTTCTCTGGATGGGTTTATTTGGACGACAGACCTTTCAGAGCAGTTTCTAGTGTGTAGGTGAGACCCGAACTTACAAGAGGTGTTTATGATCGTCTTAGGTTTCTTGCGGGAGTCACAGATTAGGGTGTCTACAAAGTATTATTATTAATGCTATTATGTTTACGTTCAAATTTTATGACTTTAAATATATTTTTGTGTGTTTTGAATTTCACCCCCCTTAGTTAGAGCATCCATAGTGGGTAGGGTAAAATGATAAATTTACCTTACCCAAGCCATAGTGGAAGAAAATGTAGGGTAAAATTTTAGCAAGTAGGGTACCGAACGAGTAAATTTACCTTACGGCTAAATTTTACTCATACGAATGTGGCTCATTCGTATGACCTTTTCTATTTATTTTTATTTTTTGAAAAACCTCATACGAATGTGTCTCATTCGTATGACCTTTTTTTTTTTGATAAACCTCATACAATAGTGGCTCATTTGTATGGCTATTTTTTTTTTTGATAAACCTCATACAATAATGGCTCATTCGTATGAGCGTTTTTTTTTTTTTTTTTTTTTTAAACCATACGAATGAACTTCATTTGTATGCATCATTTTAAAAAAAAATTTACCCTATCCGTTGTATTCTGCTCTAAAATGTAATTAAACGTATGTTAAATTTAGCCTAAATTTAACCCACTACGATGTGGATGCTCTTAAAGGGTGTTAGTATAGGCACCCTAAAAAACCAATTTAAACACCCATTATTTAAGCACCCTTAGTAATTAGAGCACCAAAAAAAATGCATATTTTCTTTTCTTTCTTTCTTTAGCAAGAAACCACCAGAAGTTATATACTTAAATTGCAGCATATATAATACTATTGTAATCAATTAACTTAACTAAAGCCCAGTCCTTAACTCAATTTTAATGTAAAAAACACTAAACTTGGATTTTATAAATTTCTAGGCAAGATATTGTCAGAACCATTGAGTTTAGACTATTAGAAAATAATAGGTAGGTATTTTAGAATGTTTTAAAACCAACTAAACCACCACAAAAATTATTACACATAGTCAATCCCTAATTAGTAAATGTCGAACATAGCACGGAAAGTTAAATACCCATACTGAAATTGATGAAAATAATAAATCATGTCGACCTAAGCATGAGCAACCACTGCTAAACCAAAACACAAAACACTTTATGTCCATTTATTTATAGTGCTCATTGTAAAATACTAGAGTATATTATCAAATATTCAATTAACTATTTTATTTTGATACATCAGTTATCTAAAAGAAAAGAATAATATGTTTTTCTTAATATATATGTGTGCGTGTGTGTTTGTTTTTGTTGTTTCTAAAATTATATGTTGTTGTAATGGTAGTTGCTTTTTCATTATCATCTTCATCGTTATTATCATCCATCTTAATCAGAAGATTGTTCTATTTGTTTATGCTTAATACTACTACTGCTTCAATCTGCCTCAAATTATATTCAAGTTTGTTATTAAAAGAAAAAAACAAAAACATATGGGTGCCTTTAAGAGGTATGATATAACTAGTGACTTTCTTTAAAAGCGGGTTAAAACTGATTGTTAAAGGTGCTTTTACCTGCACCCTTAGTTAAATTCTTTGATGTGCCACTAATTGTTGCATTGCATTAATGCTTTAAACGACACACATTATATCGCCTAGCGTATTGTGTACACTTTTATGGTGCACATTTTTTAAATTGATAAATTAAATACCTATTTTTGCACTGCTTTTTTAGTTTTTGTAGTGTAAATAGCCTAAGATCTTTTTCTTATTTATATTTTTTATTTTTTATTTTTTATCAGAACTCTATTATTTCTTTCGGTCAAAGTTGTACTTTGTCTTTATCAATGTTCTAAAAATCGCTAGGCGTTCCTAGGTCGACGAGGGGGGGCCTAGCGCCTAAGGGATTAGTCGGGATTAATCGGTCAAACGATTTTTTATTAAAAATATTATTTTAAATAAGATAATACTAACAAAACATAATATACCTTTGAAATTAACATTAATATTCCAATAAAACATGCATTCCAAAAACAAAATAAACAAGATCAAACAATCAAATCTAAGTGAACATCCCAAAATACAGCCGGAGGGGAGAGGAGAGGAGGAGATGGAGATCGGAGACTGAGAGGAGGAGGATGAGGATGAGGAGAACAGAATTAGGTCGATTAAAAGAGGGCTAGCTAATAAACATGGTTTTTTTTTTTTTTTTTTTTTTACATGAAACTACATTGTTTTGAAGGAAAAAAAAAAGAGGGAAAAATCTCGCCTATCCCACCTAATTGGCGCCTAATCACCCCGGCACCTAAACACAAAGGACTAGGCCGGGCGGGGGATTTCCGCCTAGGCGCCGCCTAGTCCCCGCCTAGGCCCGATTTTTAGAACATTGGTCTTTATCCACTACTAAAGTCCAAATTTAAATTAATTAATAGTTAAATAAATATAAATAATAAAATATGTGTGCCACTTTAAGAAACCAATTACATAAAATAAGTGAGTGATGGATCACATGATCAACAAATTTAACGCTTCCGCGTACCTTGGAATCTTTAGCAAAATTTGATCTGGCAACAGGTTCCAATATTCCATGAGTTCACGTTGGTGTCAATTTTTATTATTTTTAAGTGTTCTTAGTTTAGATTTAAACGATTGGCTTTTTTAATAGTTAAAAAAATTGTATTCAAACTTGACTTGTCATCTTAACAATTTGTCCGACACAATTTGTTATTACCCGTTAAATAAAAAGAATAAAAAAATATATATATAATATGCATATACTACCTAGCTACCTGTCATCAACTAACCTTGTCCCATATTTTTGTCAAGGAACCATACCAAAAACGCAAAAACTCATCCCAAACTTTATTTGTCAACGAGATATCTACACTGTTAGGTATTTGTAACAAAAGCAGTCGGTTAGAAACAACCCAACACAATAAGTGTTTGTTTTGTTTTGGAAAATCTAATTCACAAATTCTTATGTACTATAAAGGTATATAAAAAGGAATTATAATATTATGGTCAGGTCAGAAAGGGTCAATTTATGATTCAAATCCCGTTGGTGCAGTTTCAAATACCATTAAGAAATAGTTTGATTAGAGAGAGCTACCCTATTTATATAGCTCATTACGATTTCTTAATAATTATTCCAAAAATTAATTCTGGTTTACTTTATTTTTTAATGCTAAAATATTTTCATATTTTAGTATTACAAACTAATTCACGATAAGATTTTTTCGAGAGCTGTACGTTGATGAGATAGAAGCCAAATCTTTCTCATACAGTTTGGCCAGCTTTTATTCAAATTTCAGACTAACAATTAGTAAAATCCAAAACATACACAAACAATTCTATATATATAATCAATCGTTAAGTTTAACTCAAAATTACGCCTCATATATATTAGATAATGTATTGAGACTATAAATTTAACATTAAGACTCCGTTTGATAGTTTAAAAAATGTAAAATTGTAGGAAAAAAACTAATTAATTTGCGTGAGAAGTTAAAAGTAAGTTGAAACATGTAATGATATACTCTCTATCACAGCGTATTTTTGTGTGTATATACCTTCTATCCTTCTTTTTTTTTGTAGAATTTTTTTCTTTCTCACCCCTTAAAGAAGATTTTTAAGAGCATATACTGCAGATGCATCCAATAGTGAATCTAGAATTTTTAATTGGGTGAGGAAGGGGGCGCTAAAACACAAGCACAGAATAAGTTAACCAAGAAAGACCCGTAATTATTGTATGTTATTTTGTCCGTGTTTTTATACATGTAAATTTCATTATATGCAAAAGTAGTGTGTGTATTTATATGTTTAAATCAAAAGGATTATAAATTTTACTTATAAGAAAAAACTTGAAGGGGCCAATAAGGCAAATAATGTTTATTATTACTAAAATTTTCAAAAACCTAGAGAGTATTGAGAATGATTGACTCAAATCATTGATCCAACATTGAAAAATTGTAGAACTCAATAAGGATTGATAAGTGGGATAGTGTCATCACATAGTAACAAGGCATTTTACGATAAAATTACACACTACGCGGACCAACAGTGGGCCCAACCCATGTGCTAGTATGCACTAAAACAATAGTGAATCCTCAAGTTTGGAGTAATACATGTAACTAGACTTGGTGAGAGCCTAAGGTGTTCGATAATTAGACTTGGGTGGAAGCCTATGGTGAAGTCAGACGCGGAAGACCAAGGGTGGAGTCACTACAGAGGCTATAACCAATAAGGGTTGATAGATAGGGTAGTGTCACCATATAGTAACGAGCACTTTTAAGGAAAAAATCTCACACCTGTAACCCAAATGTATTTAATTAAGTTGAGAACAATATTTTTATTATGTGTGCGGACCAATAGGTCTAGCCCATGTGCTAGTGAACACAGCAAGAAGTACTATGGAAAGTTTCAACAAGTTAGGGCGGCTCGGGTCCCCTTCCATCCGCCACTGAATGCACCTTATGGCACCACACCAAGGGGTGAATACCGGATTTTAGATGAATGGGATTTTTTATTTTTTATTTTTTATTTCTTTTCAAGTCACTCAAAAAATTAACAAGTTTAAATTAAATTTCGACTTCAATATTTAATAATTCACGTACTAAAGCTTAATATTGAAACTAATAATCTTAATTATGGTAAATTTGTTATTATTAAAATCTTTGGCTTTCTTTGAAAAAATAAAATCCAGGTTCAAACAAAATTTAATTTTAACAATTACCATAATTATATTACACTTGCAAATAAAAAATCAATATCAAACATAAATCCGACATGACCGCATCCCCTAATCTAGGCTCCTGTATACAAAAGGAGTACGTGAAAAGAGGAGGAAATTTTTTAAAGGTCCAGTATGTGAACAAAAACTAAAGTAGAAATCCATATAATTATTTTGGAATAAAAAAAATATATAAATATTTTGGAATAAATAAGTTATATTACTATTGTCACAATCAAAAAACTAATTATTGGAATTTTTGGGTTGAGTTGTGAATTGTAAGAATTAATTATTTAATTTTTTTGTGGTTCATATAATTAGCATATTTTAATATTTGGTACTTTATTAAACGGATAAATAAATAAAGGTGTCCATTCCAATCTAATTGGAGCAGAGCAGCTATTAAGAGATGATGAGAACATAAGAACAACACAATTAGAGAAGAATTTGTTTTTTTTAAGAAGAAACTAAAGAATTTGTGGGAGCATAGTTTTGAACTTTTTTTCTTTTGGACCGAGTTAGTTCCAATGTCCCCTCATGGGCCAAATGTATAAAACGGGGCCCGGATATCCTAAGGAATGAAAATGATCACAAACGAAACCCAATAGCAGAAAGCAACCGGATGGGTTGTCGCCGAGCAAAAAGAAGGATCGGCCGATCATAAGGAAATCTCGCCGAACAAAAATGATATGCTTATGAGTAACTTCGGGTATGTGGATAAGGGCGTGTACGTGCAGGCCATCTTATCAATAAGAAAAGGACATCTACAGACGATACCCTACGATGAAGGATTATCGTACTAACGAATAGTTAATCAACACGTGTAAAGTGAAGGAAAGTTAGTTATGATATTTGTCTCCCTGGCAGATGGAGGAAGGGAATGGTGCCACGTAAACCCTAAAAGATGCCCCGGATGGTAATTTCACTGGTAACCTAATCCATCTTGGGAAACACGAAATGTAAGGGTATAAATAGAAAATGATGTTCACAAAAAAAGAGAAGAGGAAAAACAAAAGAAAAGAAAATGAGGAAAAGAACCCAGTAACTGTTCTTTCCAGTTTGGGTCGGACCCATCCTGGTACACCAAAACACCACGTACAATTTGGCGCCGTCTGTGGGAAACCGCAACAAAAAGCTATTTCTCATTTCCCGGTAATCGGATTTCTACTTCTCATCATTTCATTATCTTCTTCCACCTCTGTTACTCTTTTTCGCCATTCTTCATTCTAGTCGTTTTGCTTAATTTAATACTCGGTTCAAAGTCTTTTGGATAGCCTGTTTAGAAATGGTTCAAACTAGAAGCCATCAAGTAGATGACAATTCAAATATAGCCCCAGTGACAGACCCGAACCCCGACATAAATAAGAATCCGATGGCAAATAGGCCAGTGGTTACGGCACCCAGGCAACCTAACCTAGACCACTCACAAACCCACTTATCTAACAATCTTTATGATCCCAACTATCCCGAAAAGGACACCCCTGCTCTAAACGAACCTGCCGTAATGGCCAAATTACGGCGAGAAAACGAAATACTGTCACAACTCCTCAAGGAGCAAATGCTTAAAAAGACGATACGTGAACCTTTTAAGTTGACCGAACTGAGAGAGGCTGAGACTGTCATCTCTTCCTCAAGGGATGATTATGATGAAGTTAATTCGAAGAGAGGGTTTCGAGAGAAAATTGCTAATAAAAAGGAGCGTCAAGTCAGTCCGAACCACTCAGGGCATCATAGCGTTTTTGAACGCTTGGGGACGAAGGGAGTCTGTAAGAATAATAGGGGGACCAAGTCAGTCCAAGTAGTCGAAGGAAAGCAAAACCCATTGAATAATTGGGCCGAGCAGGATCTGCGAAGACTCATTCACTAGGCAATCGCTGATAAGACGGATGATGAGAAATCGGCTGCACAATTGGCAAGGAGAGCCCCGGGAGAAGACAATCGTTCCCCCTTTACCGAACCAATTCAGAACGCATTGCCCCCAAAAAAATTCGGACAACCAAAGTTCAACATATACGACGGCCGATCTGACTCGGCCGATCATGTTCGCCACTACAAGCAAGTCATGGCCTATTGGAGAGGTGAAGAAGCCCTCATGTGCAGGATGTTTCCAGCAAGTCTCGGTGATACTGCGTTACATTGGTTTGATAAGTTGCCACCTGCTAAGATTGATAGTTTCAGAGAGCTGGCCGAGCAATTTACCGCTCGATTCATCACCAATAGCAGGATGATCAAGGGCCCCGAAGGGCTAACTCAACTCAGGAAGAAACCTGGTGAAACTTTGCGTGAGTATTCCCAACAGTACTTTGAATTGTATCAAGAGACCGAGGATTGTGACCCAAGATTCGCTCTTAGCACTTTCAAGTTCGGCTTGCCATATGATAGCAATGGCATTTACAACGACCTCACCCGCCGACCTCCTAAAACATTCAACGATCTGCTCGCACGGGTGGATGAATTCTCGAGGGTGGAAGATGATGATAAGGCCATGAGCAAACAACAGGGTTTCAAAAGAGACAGAAATGTGAACGGCGATCGGAAAGATGATAGTCAGGACAAGAAAAACAGAAGGGATACTGATCAAAAGGACAATGTCGGTGAAGATAAGGAATCAAACGCTTTCAAAGGCGTGAACACTGTGTTTAATAAGCCAATTAGCAAAATCATGCAGGAAATTAAAGACGAAAGGTTTTTTAAGTGGCCAAGGCCTATGCTCGGCGACCCCAAAATGCGGAATTCTTCACTTAAATGCTTCTATCACAAAGACCATGGACATGCCACTGACACTTATAGAACCTTGAAGCAATTTTTGGAAGAATTGGTCGAGCAAAGCCGATTAACCAAGTACACGAAACGAGATGAAACAAAATACAATGATCAACCAAGGATGGACAAGGAAAATCGCGATTCGGCTCAGGTGGCCAAACCTACAGTGGGAACAATCGAAGCTATACATGGCATTGTTAATAGCACAGAAGCAACAAGGAACCATCTGCGAGCACGGTTGGCACGAGCGAGGCTATTGGCAGAGGCTCATCCTGTTAAGGAAGTCATGTCGGTATCAGCCCCTCCGAAACGAGATCGAGAAAACAATGTTATCTATCAGCTGTCTTTTTCGGAGGAAGATTTAGAGGGAATAGACGTTCCCCACAATGACGCGTTGGTTATAATGGCCAATATTTGCAACTTTGATGTCAAGCGGGTGTTAATTGATCCCGGTAGTTCTTCGGAGGTAATGTATCTGAAAGCATACAACGAGCTGAAGCCATTCATTTCAAACAAGTCTGTTCGGCAAGTGGACTCCCCTATCTATAGCTTCAGTGGTGACGCGATCTGGCCAATATGCATTGTCAATGTCCCGGTCCGAATCGGAGAAATGGTGGTAGTAACGGATTTTTTCGTGATGAATATCGAATCTCTGTACAACGCTTTGCTCGGACGAAATTGGCTGGGAGAAATGAGGGCGATAACCTCACCGTTCCATCAGAAACTAAAATTCCCAACTCCCAAAGGGGTATGTGTGGTTCGAGGCAAACAAGAAGATGTTAGGTACTGTTTCAATTTGGCAATCAGATGATCGTTATCAGAAGCGAAGGAAGTAATTCGTCCTGAAGGATCGAGATCAGTCTACACCATTGAGCGATAAAACCAAGAAGTGGGGGAGGAGAGTGATGTGCCCGAACCCTCAGACAAAGGGAAGGGCAAGGAACATCGACAATAGCAATCAAGGAACGGTCCCCCTGTAGATAATGGGGTCAGGGGACGACCAGGAGAAAGGGTGTTCGAAGACCTACTCAAAATCCCCATCGTGGAAGGGTCGGGCGAGAAGGAGAAATATTTTTTGATCGGCAGCAGTCTGACGACGGAGCAAAGGCAAAGCCTCTCTGGTTTTTTAAGGAGAAATATTGACGTATTCGCATGGCAACCTTATGAGATGCCTGGGATATCGGCGGGCGAAATGTGTCACAGGCTACATATAAATCCCACCTATAAGCTGATTAAACAGAAACCACGCCAAACATCGCCGGAAAAGGCTATGGCTATGGAAGAGGAAGTCCAAAAATTGCTTAAGGCTGGAGCTATACGAGAAGCCGATTTTTCGGAATGGATATCCAATCCCGTGGTAGTAAAAAAGAAGAGCGGGAAATGGAGGGTATGTGTTGACTTCACCGATTTGAACAAGGCTTGTCCTAAAGATAGCTTCCCAATGCCCAGAATTGATCAATTGGTAGACTCGGCAGCCGGTCATCAAAGATTTAGTTTCTTAGACGCTTATTCGGGGTACCACCAAATCCCGTTGTACGGTCCAGATCAGGATTCCACCGCTTTCGTCACCACAATGGGATTATATTGTTACAAAGTCATGCCCTTCGGTCTCAAGAATGTAGGAGCTACTTATCAGCGGCTTGTTACCAAAATGTTCCGTGACAAAATCGGCAGAACCATGGAAGTCTACGTAGATGACATGCTGGTGAAAAGTAAACAGGAAGCCGATCATATTAATGACCTGGGTGAGACTTTTGAAATACTGAGACATTACAAGATGAAGCTGAATGCTGCAAAGTTTACATTCGGGGTTAGTTCGAAAAAATTTCTGGGTTTCCTGGTCAACTTCCGGGGAATCGAAGCAAATCCAGAAAAGGTACAAGTAATTACTAACATTCAGAGGCCGACAACCCTAAAGGAGCTACAAAAACTCACGGGTATGATTGCTGCTCTAAACCGATTTATCTCAAAATGTTCTGATAAATGCATGCCTTTATTCAAATCTTTAAAAAGAACGAAAAAGTTTGAATGGACCCCAGAATGTGATCAAGCTCTCAACGAGCTGAAACAGTACATGAACAGTCCGCCACTAATATCCATCCCAGATCCCAACGAACAACTCTTTATATATTTAGCTTCCTCTGATCGGGCAGTAAGTTTGGCCCTAATCAGAGAACATGCCAGTGTGCAAAAACCTGTATATTTCACTAGTAAATGTTTGATAGGGCCAGAATTAAATTACTTGCCTCTGGAAAAACTTGTATTAGCATTGATCACAGCATCCAGAAAATTAAGGCACTACTTCGACGCTCATCAGATCAAAGTGCTCACCAACAGCCCGATCAAAGCAACTCTCAGAAAGGCCGATTTGTCTGGACGAATGGAGAAATGGTCAGTTGAATTAGGGAGATTCCACATTGAATATGTTCCCCGGTCAGTGATCAAGGGGCAGGTACTTGCTGACTTTATTGCCGAATTCACGGGGAATGCTGAAATTCTTGCGCAAAGCCAGTTATTGAGCCCAGGGCAGAGTCGGGGTGACGAAGTGACTGCCTCAGAATAGTGTGAGCCGATCATGACATCAGCCCCCCTCCAAATCTAATTCCATGGCACCTGAACATCGACGGATCGTCAGCAATTGGGGGTTCCGGAGTCGGCATCGTCTTTAAAACTCCAGAAGGAGGGATCATCGAACAGGCAATTCGGCTAGGTTTCAAAGCAAGTAACAATGAGGCCAAATATGAAACTTTGATTTTGGGCATAAAAAGGCCCATACAGCTGGGGATTCAGGATTTAGTAGTTAATTACGATTCTCAATCAGTGGCAAATCAGCTGACCGGGGAATATGCGGCAAAAAATGAACGAATGGCAGCATATGTGAATTTGGCTCGAAAGATGTTAAGGAAATTTAATTCGGTGTATATTGAAAGGATCCCCAGACCAAGCAATTCCCATGCAGATGCATTAGCCACTTTGGCCTCAGCAGTAAACTCCGAAATAAAGCGAACGGTAGAGGTAGAATTTATGCCGACGCCGAGCATAGAAGTTGATGGACGAGCGATTGTGTGCAACATTGAAGAAAACTTGGGTGTCAGTTGGATGGATCCAATCATTAATTTTCTAAGAGATGGGACACTGCCAGGTAACAGTACTGAAGCTTAGTTAAAGCACAAGCTACAAGATATTGGTTGTCCGCCGAGGAAAAGTTGTACAAAAGATCCTTCTCAGGGCCCTACCTCAGATGTGTTCACCCGAAATTGGTTTAGGATACTCTTTTTGAATTACATGAAGGAAGTTGCGGTAGCCATACAGGAGGCCGATCTCTAGCTCACAGAGCTAGGTCCCAAGGATATTGGTGGCCCTACATGCAGAAAGATGCCGTAGAATATGTAAAGAAGTGCGACAAATGTCAGAAACACTCCCCAATGATTCATCAACATGCTAGTGTTCTTCATCCCATTGTCAGCCCCTGGCCCTTTGCCATGTGGGGATTGGATATTATGGGTCTTTTTCCTCGGGCTCCAGGAAATAAAAAGTTTCTTCTGGTCGGCACGGATTACTTTTCAGAATGGATAGAGGCAGTACCCTTGGCGAACATAGCTGAATCTAATGTAAGAAATTTTTTGTGGAGGAACATCATCACCAGATTCGGTATTCCACTGATACTAGTTTCCGACAATGGCACTCAGTTCAAGAACCAAAAGATTGAAGAATTCTGCAAAACCTACGGGATTAAACAACACTTCTCTAGTGTGGCTTATTCCCAAGGCAACGGCCAGGCTGAAGCATCGAACAAAATAATCCTGGACGGCCTGAAGAAGAGATTAAAAGAAAAGAAAGGAAAATGGGCGCAGGAACTACACTATGTACTTTGGGCCTTTCGGACGACGCCGCGCCGATCAACGGGAGATACCCCCTACTCCTTAACCTATGGAACGGAGGCAATCATTCCCCTGGAAGTCGGCTTACCTACTTTGAAAACGTCCTAGTTCGAAGAAGGAAACAACGATCAGGGGATATAAGAAACATTAGATCTGGCCGAATCAAGAAGGGAAATAACTGCACTCCATCTGGCGAATTATCAGAATACCCTGGCTAAACAGTACAAAGCAAATACCCAATTACGAGAATTCAAGACAGGGGAATTAGTTTTGAGAAAGGTACTCGGCACAGCAATCAAGCCCAGTCAGGGAAAACTCCAGCAGAATTGGGAAGGCCTATATATGATTACCTCGGCAACTGGAACCAGATCCTACCATCTACAAGACATGGAGGGTCATCTGATCCCAAACCCTTGGAATGTGGCCAACTTACGAGCATATTATCATTAATTGTAATCCCAAAGATTGGGTTCTATAAGTCTAGCCAATTTGAGAATGTGAAAATTTTAAGAATTTCCTGTTTCTGTGTTTTATCCTATCTCACAAAGACCTTCTTTACAGAAGGCAATCGTATAAGACCTTGCTCAGCCAAGGCATCAAAATTAAACAAATACCTTCTTTTACAGAAGGCAATCGTATAAGACTTTGCTCGGCCAAGACATCAAAATTAAAGAAATACCTTCTTTTACAGAAGGCAATCGTATAAGACCTTACTCGGCCAAGGCATCAAAATTAAACAAAGACCTTCTTTTACAGAAGGCAATCGTATAAGACCTTGCTCGGCCAAGGCATCAAAATTAAAGAAAAACCTTCTTTTATAGAAGGCAATCGTATAAGACCTTGCTCGGCCAAGGCATCAAAATTAACAAAAGACCTCCTTATTCAGAAGGCAATCGTGTAAGACCTTGCTAGGCCAATGGCAACGAACATGTGAATAAACGAAGCCTTAATCGGCATAAATAACAAACGCAACAATCAAGAGAGTTTGATTAAAAACTTCGATTAATTGGGGTATATAAAAATTGAACAGATTAGTTACACTCGATTAAGACAGTTACGAAACAAAGAATATCAACAAATATATTTTTTAATTCAAAACACAGATACATTTAGTGGGGGTTCAAGGCCCAGATAAAAAAAAAGGAAGAAGAAAACTATCTTCAAAACGAATCCTCCAACATCACAAGAGTCTTCATGTAAAGGTCTAATTGCAGTGACCCTCATGACCTTCTCGAGCTGTTTATTAATCTTGTCAAGGCTCTCCTCGAGAGGACCTTCTCCGCTTAAAAGACACAAATCGCTCTTTCAAACGAAGAAATCGACTGGCAAGACGGTCGTAACTTTTCCTTAAACGACGATGCCTCCGCTTAAGGCGAAGATAAGCATCTAACATATTGGCCACTTCCGTAGTATCCACCTCTTCAACATATGGAGAACCGGCATCAGAAACGGATTCATCACTCGGATCCGCCATTAAATTGGAACTCAGAAGTTAAAACAACTTTCTGGTCATAAACAAAGAAGAGTGAACAACGAAGCAGTCAAGTAGGAATTATATAGGAGGTAGAAGGACCTTGTACAATAAATGACCTAGAGCTATGAAAGAGCATTCATCATTTAAGCCCCCCCTGCATGCGCCATTTATTATTCTTTTCATTCGAAGAATCAGTTTGGGGAAAATACAAAGACCCCTTATATTAGTTGCCCAGTGGCCACTCCTTAAAAGCCACGTGGCCAACTGGGGGGCATAATTACAACTGATCAATAAATCGAAGTACGAGTGCGATATATATAAAGAGAAATATGCTCGGCAAAAGAAGACTCGTGTCACACAAAAACCATAATCGGCAGTGCAAAGAATACTTCATTACAATATTTCACCAAATATTTCCTTACAAAATATTTTGTTACAATATGCAAAAAAAAAAAAGAAAAAAAAATCACTCAACTCTCGCCCTCATCGGCAACGTCAACACCTTCCTGGTCTGACCCTAGAGTAGGGGGTGGTTGAACGAATAGGTTTGGAGGACAAAGAACTGTTTTATCGAAAAGAGAATCCCCCTCGACAACTCCTGCAGCAGATAAACCAAGTTCATAACTAGCTTTATAGATCATATCTTTTATCTTTATAATTTGGTCTGCTGCTTCATCGGAGGCCTCGTTGTAACCCGTCGTCTCAGCGTTGGTTAATTCTTCAAAATGAAGAGACTTAAGCTCCTCCAACGCTGCCTCGGCCACCCTTTTCTCTTCCTCTCTGGCTTTAGCTACAGCTTGAGCCTTACTATTCTGAGCTAACATAAGAGAATTCTGAAGATCGACAACCTGAGCCTGAAGAAGTCGAACTTGGCCCTCGAAATGAGCTTTGTTCTCCTCGGCCGACCTCGTCACATTGTGATAATCGGCCTGAAGGGAAAAAAGTTGATTGGTCACATCATTGACCACGACTTTAGCTTCATTAGCTTCCTTCTTGGCCTTCGAAATGTCCTTCTTTAGCCTTACCACTTTTGCCTTCTAATCTTTTCTGGCTTGCTTATGTCGAGAAATCATTTCGGCGAAGTATTGATTTGACTATAAAAAAAATGGAAAAGGTAGTTAAAACACAACAGGAAAAATCGTTGGAAAGAGAATAATAAAGCTCGATAAAAGCAAGAGACTATCTTACGCCGACTTGACACTGGAAGCCTCTATATTCCAGCTCGGAGAGGGAAACAGACCCCAGCTTCTTACCGTCCTCTTGCAAAACCATAGCAGTTGCTAAAGCGTGCGCAACCCTACTGCTTGTCAAAGCAGAATCCCTTATGTTAACAGGCCTTTGATCATGAGCTATCTGAGGCTTAATGACGAACTCCTCAGGAAGAGTTTCCTCAGAAGGAATATCCTCTTGGGCCTCAGTTGCTTCAGGATGAGGTGACGAGTCGACCACATGCTCAGCGTCCTCACGAGCCACTTCCTCCTCCTCAACTGGGGGAGGAGAATCCTCTGAAGGCCCAGTCCTCTCAACGTCTACATCAAAGGAGACACCAGCATGAGTTTCTTCTACGACCGGCTCTTCAACCTCAATGACGAGAATTTCTTCCCGAACCATTTTCCTTTTCTTAGTAGGGGGACTGGCCGAACTCCCCGAGGCCATATCCTTATAAAGCCGAGCATTCAAGGAGTCCAAAATGCTACGCCGACCGGCCATCGCCGTATTAGAAGATTCAGAAATATGCACCCCGCTTCTAGATCTCCTTCGCAATAGAGGTTCCTCAACCTCTTCTAACTCTTCCTCGTCGGGAGAGTTCACTTCAGTTTCTCCGATAGAAGCTGGTAAAACCACACCACGCCTCCTCGAAATCGGAATGGCGATGCTCGGCTCTGCAACAGAAACACCATCGGTATTCTCGGCCTGCAGCACGGGACGACCTACTGGAGGGGCAAAAGCTACTTCAACTGCCAGCCTCTTACTCTTCCTTTTCTTCCCTTTGCCTCTAGTCTCCTGGATAACCAAAAATCCCGGAAATTCTAAGTCTGGAGATTCCCCAGCAAGAATACGCGATCGAATACCCTCACTTTTTTCAACCACCCAGGGATTGACTATATTGTGATTTCTGAAGAAGTCATACTTTTCCTTATCCACGAGGGGAGCACCAACCCATTTGATAATATTAGTGCAGCTGGAAAAGGAAGCATACGGGGGAATATAATTCAGAAGAACGTGAGCCGACCTTGGATGGCGAGAAGGCCCTACATTATCTGGCCCGTCATAGTTAATAGCCGCGTTCAGATGGTCAAGGTTAAGCTCGTCCAAAAGCGGTTTACTGAAACACCTCTTCGCTCCACCAACTACAAAGAAAAAGAACCAACTAAAGTAAAACATCAAACAGTTGATGAGCAAGAAATGCAAACATACATCCATAGTAAACAAAATGCAAACCAGGTGCGCCGAAGTGCCTAGGGACGCTTTTGTTAA
This sequence comes from Lonicera japonica, assembly GCA_021464415.1. Taxonomy (NCBI): domain Eukaryota; kingdom Viridiplantae; phylum Streptophyta; class Magnoliopsida; order Dipsacales; family Caprifoliaceae; genus Lonicera; species Lonicera japonica. Next base: position 164,705 of record JAKCWG010000782.1, read on the forward strand.
CTGGATCGGACTCAATATTCCCAGTAAGAAGGACTATATCGTTAAAGGCCCCTTTATAAGATGACGCAAGCCCCTCAATAATGGAAGGAGAATGGGGTCTCGCTCTCAAGTTCCATTTACCTTCGGACTCCGATAAAAGGTAGTAATACTTGATTTCCTTCAACCCGAGGTTAAGGTTAAGACGTCTATTCAATTCAGACGTGCCCAAAATAATTCTGAGCACATTCGGAGTTAGCTGGCACAAGTGAAAACGGGTATCCCTCAAAAAATCTACTAGTAAAGAATCAAGGGGAACCCTCAACCCAGCAACCTTGAAGAAGGATGTGTAAATGGGATATTCATTGTGAGATGGGGGCAAACCTATTTCTATATCCTTAAAAACGTCCTCACGAGGCTCCGATTCTCTCCAAGAAATCCCATTGGGGATATAGACCCTCTCGAATTCCAACCTGTCCACATCGGTGTTCAAGGCGTATTTTCCCCTCATAACGATCGACGAATAACGACGATAACAAGAACTAGGGTTTCGCAAAAAAATTAAAAGGGAAAATAAGGAACGGGGAGTTAGGAACTTACAGAGAAATAGGAACTGCTGACGAACAAGATGAACAGCTAATTCGACGGAACGAACTAAAAAACAATCAGATTCGAATGTTAGGAAAAAGAAAAGATTCAGCAGAGATACGGAGGAGATGAAGAAGTAGGAATTAGGGTTGAAAGAATTATACCTCTTTCTTTAAAAGATGTTTCCTTTGTTTCCCTCCAAGAGACGTTTTCGCCTTATTGAAATATGTGCAAGAAACGACATTCAATTAATGAGATTTAATAGCTATCTCATGATGCTCAACCAGAATCAGCGACTAATAATCTGACACGTGGAACCCGTCCACAAATTTTAAAACTCTTCAGAAAAGATATATATAACATAAAATAGAATAAGAATAAAGAACCGTTCTAAAGGAAATCAAGCCTCCGAACTCATAGAATTATCATGACTTGAAGGCTTGGGGGCAATTGTGGGAGCATAGTTTTGAACTTTTTTTCTTTTGGGCCGAGTTAGTTCCAATGTCCCCTCATGGGCCAAATGTATAAAACGGGGCCCGGATATCCTAAGGAATGAAAAATATCACAAACAAAACCCAATAGCAGAAAGCAACTGGATGGGTTGTCGCCGAGCAAAAAGAAGGATCGGCCGATCATAAGGAAATCTCGCCGAACAAAAATGATATGCTTATGAGTAACTTCAGGTATGTGGATAAGGGCGTGTACGTGCAGGCCATCTTATCAATAAGAAAAGGACATCTACAGACGATACCCTATGATGAAGGATTATCGTACTAACGAATAGTTAATCAACACGTGTAAAGTGAAGGAAAGTTAGTTATGATATTTGTCTCCCTGGCAGATGGAGGAAGGGAATGGTGCCATGTAAACCCTAAAAGATGCCCCGAATGGTAATTTCACTGGTGACCTAATCCATCTTAGGAAACACGAAATGTAAGGGTATAAATAGAAAAGGATGTTCACAAAAAAATAGAAGAGGAAAAACAAGAGAAAAGAAAAGGAGGAAAAGAACCCAGTAACTATTCTTTCCAGTTTGGGGCCGGACCCATCCTAGTACACCAAAACACCACATACAGAATCAATACTAAAATATATTCATTTCATTCTAGCTAGTTTGATTTGTTACTAATAGTCCTACCAACTCTAATTCTACTAGTATGGAATCCCTAATAATTAAAGTAATCCTAAGTTAACTGAAATCAATATTCTAAAAACAAATAGATAAATGACTGAATTCGGGATTGAGAGAGATCTCATCTGCAAATTTTTTTGAATTTACAAATTCACGCTCTGCATCAGAATTGCGAATTGGAAATGCAAGAGGTGGCTTCCCTTGATTCATTATCCTAAGCGAAACAAAGGCCGAAATCAAATATATAACTTGAACTTAATTCACAACAGCCTTATCAATTCTTTTCAGCAAAGAAATAACTGAGCTCTAGCTTACTATTATCATAACACAAAGAACAGACATGATGCATAACCTTTTGATAAACGTTTAATATTGTCATTCATACGCTCATTTTCGGAGTTGTTTGACCCATTTATTTCTCTAAAACTACTCGGTTTGCCAACTTATTTCGCGATTAATCTCGTAGCACTTTTGTATTTAACAATGCTTGGAAAGGCACATTTTTGTGTTTATTTTGGTGTCTTTAGATTTTAAGAAATATTGTATTTAATACAATAGGGGAATTTTCCATGGACAAAAAGAATTCAACAAAGTGGAAGCTCCATGTGATTAAAGAGCATCCAAGAAAATGGAAGTCTCCATGTCCATGTGATTAAAGAAAGAAAGTGGAATTGTCCATGTGATTAAAGAGCATCCAAAATAGTGGAATTCTCCACCAAAAATAAAAAAAACTATTGTTTATTTTTGGCATCCAACAAAACTCTCCTATTTATAGTCTTCATTGTTGCTTTGGAGAGGGGATCTTAGTCTTACTTTTAATTTCTCATTTCTCAAGTTATAGAGAGCTTGTAATATTTTTTTCTAGAGAGAGAAATAGAGTTCACTTTTATAATTCTTGTCTCTACATTTATGGAGTAAATTTCTTTGCTAAGGCCAAAAGATGAAATTTGCAATGCATTAATTATGTAAGTTCAATTCTCATTCCATTGTTAGTATTGTTAAATACTTTTTGAATCCTTCATCTTCTCCATTTTTTCAACCATTCATAAGCTAGTAAGATAATTTTCATATGATGATTTGACTTTGTATGCCTTGTATACATAGATCTCAAGCATTAATGAAGAGATGATACACTTGTGTATTTTTTACTAGCCTATGTCCATTCTTTCTTTGAATGAGATACTTTTCATTGCCAAGCATGATTAGTTTTTGAATATTCATGGAAACACCATAAATTTGAGATTTTAATCTTTTAATACTTTAATGATATGTTGAGTGCTTTCTACAGTTTATGTGATTTTAAGACTAATCATCTTCTTAGTTAAAGTATTGCCAAAGAGGATCTTTTAAATTTATGTCATAAACAACTTCATTAATCATTTTAAGGATTGAATTTGTATTTATCAAATAAGTCTATATAGGATGGTTTGACCTCCACCTAGACTTCCCAATCTTAGACAAATGAAATGTTATGATTTATCGAGCTAAACTCCTTGTAGTTGGCCATTTTCATAATCAAGTCATTTGCCTAGAAGAAACTAACAATGAGTTCTTAAATGCTTAGTTTAAATTTATGCCTTTTCTTTTTGTGTATTTTAAGTTTTAATCTTGGTTGATATTATATGGGAATGAGTTACACTTGCTTCACACCCTTTGTCACAAGATAAAAATGAGAGATATGCTTGTGTTGATATTTGCTTACACCCTTTTTTTATATGGCATTTATATGGGAATGGGTTGCTTTTGCTCCACACCCTTTTGCTTAGAAATGGGTAAAATATTCAACACTTAGGAATTGTATTGAGAACTTTGAATGAGATTGATTTTACTTATCTTTGCAAAACAAATGAATTCTATAATGCCTTAGCCTTTTCTCATCTATTATTACATCATTTTAATTTTTATTGCAAGACTTTAAAATCAACAACTAAAATCAACCAATCAAATTCTCTTAAACAAAGCCTTGGACTCGTAATCACCACATCGTCTTTCCGACTATCCTTGTGGTTCGACACTTGGACTTACCAAGTATTATAACTTGACAACCTGCACTTAGGTACCTAAGCACGGAAGTATTTTTGGCGCGTCAAGTTTTTGGAAAGTCATGAGACATTTCACTCTACCTTAAAGCCGTGTTTCAACCGCTTTAAATCCGTGTCATAATTCCATTTTCCGATTTTGTCTTGCAAGCTTTTATTCCTAAGAATTTAGTACCTTTTGCCCTTGCAAGCTTGCCTGCAACACGAGTAGAGTTACTCTTAACCAATAAAACTATTATCGTAGGTCAAAAAAAAAACAAAAAGAAAAAATTATTATCAATTTTTGACTTTCTCTTTAGATTACTTGTATGCCCCGAAAAAGCAAGTTATTTTGGTATATTTTTATTCGATGTTAATTGATTTGTTAAAATGTGATAGATGGTAATTCTTTCTTTATTTTTACCTAACTTTTAGGTACGAGTCCAAGTTCATTCAACAAATTGTTAAACATGTCATCCAAAAGATAAATCCCAAGGTCCTACCCATTAGTGAGCATCTGATCGGTTTAGATTCTAGAGTCGCTGAAATTAATTGGTGGTTAATAAACGACAGGGCAACTAGTGAAAAGATACTCGTGATATGTGGCATGGGTGGCATAGGGAAGACAACAGCAGCAAAGTATATATACAATTCACAGTATAAGAACTTTGATGCTAGTACTTTTCTCGAAAACATCAGGGAAACTTGTAGATTCCCCAAGGGTTTAATCGGCCTCCAGAGACAACTTCTTTCCGAGATTTCAGGTAAAGAGCAAGAAAAAATATACACCATTGATAGTGGAAGTAAGAGGATCGCACGTGTGTTTGGCAACAAGAAGATTCTTCTTGTTCTTGATGATGTCGATGATGTGAAACAATTAGATGCAATACTTGTTGGGGGAAATTGGACTTCAGGAAGTAAAATTATCATTACAACAAGGCGCAAGGACTTGCTGAAGGCTACTGCAAATTGTTTTTATCGTAAGATTGTAAGATTGGACGACCACGAATCTCTTGAACTTTTTAGTATGCATGCTTTTGGAAGAAAATCTCCTAGTGATGGTTTCCTGGAACATTCAAAACAAATTGTACGCCACTGCCAAGGACTTCCATTAGCCCTTGAAGTTCTCGGTTCTTCTTTATCAGAGACAAGTTTGGACGAATGGGTGACCGTGTTAGACAAATTGGATACAATACCCGACAAAAATATTACAGGAACGCTTAAAATAAGCTACGACTCTTTAGAGTTTGATCAAGATAGAAGTCTATTCCTTGATATTGCTTGTTTCTTTGTTGGAATGAAGAAGCATAAGGTGGTTGATATACTAAATGGGTGTGGTTACGGTACAACACTTGGGATCCAGCATCTTGTGGATAGAAATCTCTTAACAGTTGAAAATGGCAAGTTGGGAATGCATCAGTGGCTGCAACACATGGGAAGACAAATCATTTCGAATGAATCAAAGTTTCCCGAGGGACGTAGTAGACTCTGGCATACTGATGAATGCCTCAACATCTTGAAAGCAAAAACAGTAATACTCGTATATCCATCTTCCTATTGTATGTCCTTCCCTTGACTGATATTTGATCAATTACTCTAACCTTATTATTTTTTATGTCTCTATATCAAGGGCTCTGCAAATATAGAAGGCCTCGTCGTTGACATGAATGTTTCGAAGAAAGACAAGTTTGCCCCAGCGAATTCCTATTTTCAATCTACTACGCTCTTCTTTTGGTTATCGGGATACCTATATTGGGGAAGTTCGAACAATGAAGCTTTGAAAACTGACGCATTTACAAACATGCGCAATCTTAGATTACTCAAACTTGGTTACCTACCGATATCCGGAAATTACAAGGAATTTCCAAAATGTGTAAAATGGTTGTATTGGCGCGGTATTCCTGTTAGAAGTTTGCCCATTGATTTTCCCCTAGAGAATTTGTTTATCTAGACTTGCGGAATAGCAGCTTGGAACAAGTTTGGAAGGGAACTAAGGTGTGGTGCTCCTATTGTTTATTTTGTTTTTTGTGTGTTTGCAATATTGATTAATTACTTCTGTAAAAGAAGAAACTTTTAACCCTCTTGTTCTTTATCATATTCTTTTAATAGGTTCTTCCATCATTGAAATTCCTTAATCTCAGTCATTCTCCAAAGCTTACCAGAACCCCAAACTTCTCAGGAGCACCCAATCTAGAGAAACTACTTCTCAAAGATTGCCAAAATTTGGTCGTGGTTGATGAATCCATTGCGAATCTAAGGAGATTAATTGTCTTGAATGTGAAAAACTGCAAAAAATTGAGGAAGCTACCTTGGAACGTTTTTATGATTGAATCTTTTAAGGAACTTGATTTTTCTGGTTGCTCAATTGTTCTTGAGGAATTTTCAAGAATGCATCCTTCTTTTGGAACTGATATGAAGCAAGTAGTACATAATTTTCCTCGCTTATCAAGAAATTTGGTCGTGGTTCGTGCGAATCTAAGGAGATTAATTGTACCTCGGAAAATTTTCCCACTGAGAAATTTGGTCAGCTTTCTGTTGAGAATTGTAACCTATCTAATGGTCATTCTCCTGAGGAATTTCTTTCGTCAACCAAGCTAGAATACTTAAATCTTGGAGGAAACCTAATTTGTAGCTTGCCAAATTTCGTTAAAAATCTTAGGAGGCTCCAGAAGCTTGATTTATCTAGATGCACAATGCTTGAGCAGATCTTGTGGCCATCAATTAATTTGGAAGAATTGATTGTTACAGATTGTATTTCACTGGAACAAATAACATACAAAATGTGGGTTAGTCCGAAATATATCTCGCATGATGGTTGTATAAGTCTAAATTATGTCGAGTTAGGCTTCAAAATAGAACCCTTGGGAGAAGTTGATGGAGAATACTGAAGTGACGATTACGAATATAATTGTACATAGTAGAGTGAAGCTTCCAGCACAGGTTATCTCTCCTTCCTTCCTCGTGCTTTTATTCACTTCTTTCTCATTCATTTATTCGTGGCTTGAACTATTAATTATTTTGGCAGATACTATATGAACATGGTATATTCAGCACATATTTTCCTCAGAAAGAAGTTCCACACCGATTTAGCTACAAGAGCAAAGGGTTCACTATATCTTTTACCATCCCTACGTCTTCCTGCCTTGAGATTCAAGGCTTGAATCTATGCTTAGTGTACACATGTTTATCAAATTCAAGAGATGCAGATTATTGGTCGGAAGCTGTAACTGTTAAGATCAATAACAAGAGCAATGGCGTGGGGAAGCAATACATTCCCAGGTGCTGGGGTATTCCGGATGTAGATGACCAAGACCTGATATGGTTAAGTCACTGGTTATCACTGGTTTGGGGGAATCTGTTTGAAGAAGGGAATCAAGTCGAAGTTTCTTTTAACTTGAATGATGAAGGACAAATAAAGGAGTGTCGAGTCGAACTTTTGTACTTTAATGAAGAGGGAGGCGGAGAAGTCCACTACTATAATACTCTACGTTCATCATGGGATACACGAATGGATATCTTTCGCGATATGTCAGTGGCAGGTATGTAGCAGCAACTGCTCTTATCTTTTAATATAATATGTACTTTCATATGATCAATCGTTACCATCACTAGCTGATTCATTTCTTCTATTGCAGATAACGTTGAAGATAATCAAGATGGACACAATGAAGAAGAAGAAGACGAAGATGATGATGAATTCGCATCAGTTTAAGGTGATATATATATATGTATAATCAGATTATTTTCTTGGATGAACGGAATTGGAGAAATTCAATGCTGGTTGATCCCAATTTCTTGATGTGTTATGATTTTAGGTAGTTATTTTGAATTTTTAAAATTTGGCATCCAATCCAATCAAAGTAAATGTTGGATGGGATCGGTTTCAATCCAATCCAAAATAGGCAAAAAAAAAAAAAAAAAAAACGTAGTCAATATGGCAATTGGCAGTATATCTATTAGAAAAATTTCGAATTTTCCAAATTGACAACATAAAAGCAAGTAGTTTGTAATCAAATCTCAAACAGAGTATCATGATAAATAGATTATCATGAACATCAATAACAAAGCGACGGGAAATTGTCGCTAAAGGTGACAATCTGTACAAGAAATTTACTCGATCTATACATGTAGGGAATATTTCTCATACATACCATGTTTATGGACCAAGTAATTGAGAGGGTAAACTTATTAATTTTTTGATAAAACTTGGTGACCATGATCTTAATGATAAGTGGATCAGTTTCACCAAATTTATCCAAAAATTCAATCAAGAAGTAAGTTAACTAGACATCTAAATTTTAACGACTATAAATATACATATATATATATATATATATATATATTTTAGTTAACTCAATAAAATTTAATAGAAATGATTTACTACTCATAAAAATTATCTTCCTTAAAGTTTTATCAAATTTTGGCATAGGCAAAAGATGGGAGCAGAATAGTGGCAGTATAGAGTAGAAGACATATGTATACCATATAGAAAAGGAGAGAGAAGGGCAATTTGTTGAACAACAGCGGCAGCGGCAGCGCCAGTACCGATTCGATTGTCGCGAGTAGAAGAGACAACATTCCGGATTATTATTGTTATTTTTATTTTATTTTTAATATACTACAATGATTAAAAAATTGGATATGATGATTTTAATTTTACTGGAAATAAGGTCAAAAGGTTTTGCAAATAAATTAATGAATAATATTTTTTAGAAATAAAGACTTACATATTATTATTATTATTATTATTTTAAAATAAGAGTTTATTTAACAATTGTATTTTAAAATAAGGGTTCTAACCGAATGCAAATTTAACTTTGCAATAAAAAAAAATTAATGCAGAGTTGTTTTGCATAATGTGTGTATATATTTTAACAAGTATATTCTTATGTTTCATTTGTAAAACTTTAAAACAACGTCAAATAAATTCAAATACGTAGTAATGTTTTAAAAAATAAAAAGTGCAAACTTAACTTTGCATAATTCCGAAAAAATTATTATGTGCATTCTATTAATAAATAGGTTTTGAATATGTAATTTATTAAAATTATTCTAAAGCCACTGTCAATTAAACACTTCTTTACAATAATAAGCTAAAAAACATGTAATGCAAAGTTAATTTATCTATGATTCCATAAAAAAGTACAATTTAAAAAATTAATGCAAAGTTAACTTATGTTACTTTTGGATTTTGGTCAAATATAGGCCCGTAATTTACAAAAATATTATTCGGGTTTTTTTTTGCAGAATTTACTTTCAAACAATCCCTATTTTTCAATATCCCAGCATTCTTATCGGATAAAATAATCTTTCTTGTGGATATTTTATTTCTTGTGAGATAAGATTTAAACTAATTCCGGTTCTCACTAACATCAAATGTGGGATATAATTATTGTATTATATCTGATCCTCTTAAATATAGATATAATAAGGGTAGCTGGCTTTTCAATCTTTTAAAAATGTATAACAGATAAAGAATTGCATAGTTAAGATTTAAAATATTTTTTGACCAACTGAAACGACTTTGACACAAACTACGACCTACTCCATATAATAAGGGATAATAGTTTTTGAATCTTGAAATGCATATATAAGTTATAAACAATTTTTATAATAAGGAGCAATAGTATTGAATCTTGAAAATGTGTAGGATATTAAAAATTGCATGATTGAGATTAATTATTTTTTAAATAGTTAATGCTTTGACACAAGTTATTAGTTATGACCCAGCTGATAGTTTTATAAATTAGGCAAACAAACAAATTAAAAATTATAATATAATTCTAATTGAAATTTACATAATGCACAATTAAAAGAATGGTACTATAATTCTATGGCATTGCTTATCTAATAATCTTTAAGAATTTTAGTGCATTTGCATTGTAGTGCCTCCTCTAAGTGTATATGTTCCACTTGTTAAATACAACACTAAAGTTGATACCTTTGAGTAGCAATTGGTTAGCATAAGAGAGAGAATCAATTAAGCACAATCAATAATAATTCATCTCTTAATACTCGCATTCCTTTATGCATGCACTCTTCCGCTGTATGAATTCACCCCCCTCAACAAATTACCCCCCATTTTTGTCACGGAATAGGCAAAGTTCAACATGTCTATCTAAATAAGTAAACGTGTAATTTAAAGGAATACATGAACTCGCACTATGAATTTGAACATCTGTCGATCTGCAGGAAGTATAAAAATGTCAACCACCACATAGTATATAATTGTATCCCTTATGCGTCGTGAATCTAACAATGCACCATTTAGATAATATGAGTTTTGAGCAATTTTGTTCATCCGTACAATGATGAAAACTTAAAAAGCCTCCTAATCCATTATTATTCAACTAGTTTTTTCCCTCATTTCACTCATTTGTTGTGATTTTTTTTCTTATGTTGCAAGCATTTTCACATATTTTGATGGCGGTTTTCATCTTTCATGGAGGCCAGCTACTTCCTTTTAGGTCGTTATAATTTTCATCATCCAATTAGACAACATTTTTTTTTCATCCCCTCTACATTTTTAAGCTCACTTTCTTGTCTTTTCACACTCATTCCTACATCAGCATTGTCTTTATTGCAAATATTCATAATGTCATTTTGATTTTTCTTCCTAAGTATACCATGTATGCTAGCTTTTGGAATTTTCAAATAAAGGACTCATGTTCTACCCTACATAATTATCTAAAGATATGCATTGTAGTTTTTGTAATATAGTGTGAGGGATACAGACACATATTATGTTGAAATAAGAACAAAATTACCAAACAGCGATTGGAAAACACCGGGTAGAGTTGCGGACTAGGTCGCTCTCTTTAGGACGTTTTTGCGGCTCTGCTTGGTGTTTGCGCTAGCAGTTCGCAATGGCCACGCCATCCCCAAGATACAACAGCCCAGATTTTTCCTCTATTTCGATTTTCCTTGCACAGTGAAAAATCTATAATTCGGCTGGAAACGGTAAACTATTCCAGCCGGAGGCAAAAAAAAATTTATTGGAATTTTTTTTAAGTTCTCATAGTAGATTAAAAATGGGAGATTTTTCTGTGCTCATTGTATATTTTTAAGAGACGGAAAAAAATATTTTTAAAGAAAAATCATTGCACCGTTACGTAGATGGAGAGAAAAAAGCAACAGCCGATCGTGAGAGTTATCTACAACGAACGTGTAAGACTTGGTCAAAAATCTTTTAAAATTTTGAAATTCAAAATGAAATAATTTTATTTTAATAAATAAAATTTTTCAAAAGGTATTTTGTCTAAAAAGATAATATTAGACCCAAACTAAGCCCGAGCCCTGCCCGGACCGGTTCGGTTTGGTTCGGTCTGTCGGTGCGCGCGTGTGTGGTGAACCACACTCATCAAAGTCCTCACCCAATAGCACAAAATTCTAATGCCCAAAGGGCTTAAGCCCTTAGGCAAATTTTCCCTTATAAAAACTCATGAAAGTTTTTATATTCCTGGCCTCCTGTGTGGGACTTAGGAAAACTAATAGTGTATACTTGGTGCTTGCTTTGGTTTTCCTTCTTCTTCCATTTTTTCAAAATAGATAAAACTTCAACATATTCTCATGTGATTGACACAACATACTAAAGGTTCTTAAAAAATAACAGTGTGATTCATATATCTCTATAAATATTAACATATTAAGAGATTGGAAGAGTTACTTAATATACTATCCAATTAACAAAGAGGGTTCTATTATATCACCAGAAGTACTCGTAATTCAGCACTTAGCTATCGGTAAAAGAACCAAACCGATGATATTTCATTATCTTAGCACAACTAACCTTTCATCCTCAACATGTGTTGGGTGCCTTGTCTTCCCTACTCAACGACACAAACTCCCAAATATTTTTTTGATTGTAAAAGGTAAAACAATCTAATGGTTTTATGAGAATGTCAACAAGTTGATTTTCCATAAGTACATACGACAAACACACTCCATTTTCATCTACCAAGTGGTGAATGTAGTGTTATCAAATAATGTGCTTAGTCCTGGGTGTACGGGATTTTCAGATATACAGATGGTACTGGTGTTAGCGCATTAGACTATTACAGTATACATAACCACTCAACGTCTGCTTCATCAATTAAAGTTGAGTACTACAGTAGCTCCCAACTGCAATGAATTTGTCTTATATTATGGATGAGGGGATACATCTTTGTTTCTTACTATGCCAAGAAACAAGTGAAGTCCCTATGAAAAAGCAACCTTTAGAGGTGTCTTTCCTATTGTTGATGTTTGTCGCGCAATCAGTGCCAGAAGATGACGAGAGGCATGCATTTGTATCCATGGAATACCATATGCCATAAACAAGAGTCCTACAAACATATTTGAGAATACATTTTTTAGCAGTGAGATGAGACTCTTTGGGACTTGCTTGGAATCTAGCGCACAAACTAACACTGTGTACTATATCTGGACGACTAGCTGTAAGGTAAAGAAGGCTACCTATCACGCTACGATATAGCTTTGGATTTATGTCATTGCCCACTATGTCTCTTATGAGTTTTGTTCCTACACTAATAGGAGTGCTTGCATATCGAGCATTCTCCATTTCAATTTTTTAACTAATTCCTTGGCATATTTTGACTGTGAAATGAAAATCATATTTTCCTTTTATTGCACCTGCAGTCCTAAGAAGAAAGTCAACTCTTTGACCATACTCATTTTAAATTAATTTTTCAACTATGGAAAATTCTCGAGTGTGTTTCTCAATTGTAGATCTAAAAACGAGGTCATTCACATATACTAGAGCAACTAAGATCTATTTATTTCAACGTCACACAAATAAGGTTTTATCCACACTCCCTCTTGTGAAACCCTTGTCTGTCAATCACCCATACTAGGCTTTAGGAACTTGTTTAAGGCTACAATTCGTTATGAAGATGATAATCATAATTTGGAAACTTTAAATCCTCAAAACCTATAGGTTGCTCCACATAGGCTTCCTCTTGGAAGCCATTCAGGAATGCATTTTTGATGTCCATCTGATATAGCTTAAACTTGAGATATCAAACTAGAAATAATAAAAGTTGAATGGATTCTAACCTTGTGACATGAGCGAAAATTTAGTCAAAAGCAATTCCACTTGTGTGTGTCCTTAGGCAAATAGTCTTACTTTTTTCCTAGCAACTGACCCAAATTCATCAAGCTTATTGTTCAATATCCACTTGAATCTAATGACATCCTTGTCACTAGGACGAGGGACTAGCTCCCACGCACGATTTTTCTAAAATTTTATAAACTCTTCTTGCATAGAGTTTATCCAATTTTCAACTATGAAAGCTTCTTAAGCATTCTTGGGTTTAATTTGTGAGATATAACACATATTACCTATCTTATTTTTGAGTTTAGCATAAGTTTTGACCCAAGTTTATGGATTTCCAATCACTTTTGAGGTATTTAACCGTTTCCGAACCTGAACAAATGGACCTTCTATAATAGTAATCGAATTATTTATAGGTTAAGTATCAACAAGAGGGTTATCCTCAAGGGGAAGAGGATTCTCATCTTGAACATCTCCCTAGTTTTGTACCTCAATGTCACTGCCCATTTCACTATCCTAATCAGACTCAAAGGCATCTTATGGTTCATCAAACTTGTGAGAATTGAAGAAAAATTTTAGGATCATATTGCCTAAGTTGATTTAGGGTTTTATCAAAAATAATTTGAGATTTGATAAGCGAAATTAAAAACTCTAGGTCTAATCAATTTCATTGTCGAAACCTATGTTATGTTTTCTAACAATTATCAATCAAGCAATCACACAAAAGCAATCCACAAGGAAGTAAAGAAGTATCCTTACATGCTTAGGACTAATCATCGAGATTAACCGGAAGTTCATCACTATGATCAAAACGGAATTATAGACTCAATAACTTATAGCAATTGCTTCCCCATATTTTATGCAATAATCCCGCCAATCCCTTGAACGTAGAATTCAACCGCAACTGGCTTGGCGTTGCGCTTCTCGCTTTTCTGGCTTTCCCATCGCCTCATTCTACGCACTTGATCATACTCCTTCACCCCCATTTGCAATCTTCCTTATCGCAAGTTAGTCACTTTGCTCATCCGTTCCAATCCCAATCAAAGACACTCCCGCAGGACTGTGAACATTTGAAACCTTAGTTCTTAGAAATGAAAGAACAATAAGATCTCTTATGGCATGTAAACAAAATTTAGGTGGTGTCTTACAACTCTCAAAATTTGATTAAAATGTTTGAATATTGTTTTGCCTAAAAAATCTCTTTAAAATCATATATTTTTGTCCCAAACTAATGGGTTATATTTATAAAAATATATAGTTAAAATCCTTTTTGGAAGGTTAAAAATATTACAAAATATTTTTTGAGATAAAAATACGTGCCCAAAAATTATGCGCTGAACCGATATAACTCAAAAATCTTGGACCAGTTTGAAAGTAGAGAATTCAATTCCTTGGCCAAGTTAGTGCCAGATCGGTACATAAACCAATACATAAAATGCTAAGGTGTACCGATCCACCTATTAAACCATCCGCTACTTTAATTACACGTGACCATATATGTAAATAGGCTTGGCCCATTAATAGTTTGTCTGTGCATGGTTTTTAAATAAAGCGTTTGACTTTTTGACATTTAACTTTTCCTCTTTTTTTTTTTTTTTAAATCAAACATTTAGGGATGGCAATAAACCCAACCTGATGGGTTTTCGACCCGACCTTAATGGTGCGGGTTTAGGGATAGTTTTTTTAAGCCTAGGTCGAGTTACGGTTATGCCTTCTAAAGATATTAATATAAAAAATTATATATATATATATAATATTTATAAGGAAAAAAACCCCTAGGCCTTCATCTAATTTCTCACTCTCTCACTCTCTCACCTCTCCTACCCCTCTCCCAAATCACAAACTCTCTCTCACCTCTCCCACAAACCGTCGCTCCACCTCCACCTCCTACGCTGCTCTTCCTCCACTATCACGCCGCCTTATCCTTCAGCTTCATTCTTTCTTTCTAGTTCAACATGCTCAGCCTTAGCTTCGTTGCTTTGTTTTTCTTGTCTTCGTGCCTTGGCTTCTCACCATTAACCCTATCTAATCAATTAAATAAAGCACCTAAGTCTGCCTACTTGGTTCTTTCTCTTTCTTTAGTGTTGAGACTATTTGTAATATGGACTATTTGCCTTAATTTGAGACTTCCTAATTTGAGGCAAGGCGGGTCTTCAAGACACTATTGTAGGGCGGGTTTGGAATTTCAAAAAAAAACCCGTCTCCAGTTCGAGCAGGCTAGTGTATATGCGGGTCGGGTTTGGTAATGGCCAAACCTGCCCCATATCCGAGCCATTGCCATCCCTACAAATGTTTCATTTTTTTTTACTTTTAAATAAAATTCTTTTTGTTATTTTTTTGTTTACTTTTATTTCACTGTATTAAATCTATTTCGACTCCAATTCGATCTAAACGTTAGAGGTAACTTTATGGAATATGTTAGACATGAAAAAAAAGTTTTCTTATTAATTATTGTCGAAGGGACTTTTCGGATTTTGGCAAAACTCAATAAAAATACTTTAAAAATAAAATTTACTCAAAAGACTTTTAATTTCAATTTTAACACTTAACCACCACCTATATTTTGAATCAAACCATATCGCCACTTACCTTAGCCACTAAATTATATGCTGTAGATCTTGTAAGTTCAGCAAAGTTCTGTTGATTGTGGCATCTTCAAATATTCAATTCGACTTAAATAATTACAACGAAAAAAATGCTTTTGGCATCCAAAAAATATAAACCTAACAATCTCCCCCTTTGGCTATTCCGATGACAAAACGCATACAGCTAATACAAACGCTTTTGACGCAATGTGTATAATATCTTAATTATAGATTATAAGTCGAATTAATCCTTACAAGAATAAAACTCAAAGACATGCCTAACTATAAGTCTCCGTTGTAAGTTGTTTCACTTCATAAGGCAAAAAAGTGAGCTAGGCGTAAAGAAATATCAATAATATCAATACTCAAATAAATGCAAAAATTATATCTCTCTCCCTCAAAATATTCCTACTTTACTACTCCCACATACATTATCCCCCTTCATCTCTCCCTCCCTTTTGTCATAGGAATAGACTAAGTAATGAGTATAAAAAGT
The DNA here is from genome assembly GCA_021464415.1 of Lonicera japonica. Taxonomy (NCBI): domain Eukaryota; kingdom Viridiplantae; phylum Streptophyta; class Magnoliopsida; order Dipsacales; family Caprifoliaceae; genus Lonicera; species Lonicera japonica. The sequence goes on from JAKCWG010000782.1 coordinate 180,552, forward strand.
AGTAAAACATGGAGAACAAGATTTATGCAAAGCAAATAATATCAATTAACGCAAATAGCATATCATGTTCAAGCAAAGAGATTCTCGCTCCAATAATCTCAAAACCTTCTAGCTTAAACCTCGAAAAAACCTTTCATTACCAATTCTCAACTTCCCATGGATTTGATTTAGGGTTTCGAGAACAACATTGCCCAAAAAAATTATTTAGCACAAATAGTCGACATGCATTGCTATGTAACATGTATCAAATCTGAAATTTAGGTTCAAAAACATATGATTTTTATTAACATGATACATGTACTATGCATATAACAATTCATCAACAATTTAGCTTATATACACCAAGCAACATAGAGTATAAGTATATATCTCATTATGCTAAGAATATGGATCATACAAAGCGCTATCGAATAATTATGAGTTTTGAAACACTTGTGCATCCATATACAAGAAAATTTAGAAAGCCTCTAAACCATTATTTTTCAACTAATCCTCCCTCAAAAGCAATGTTTTTCTCTTAAAAACATGTAATTTGCAATCGAACTTATGATATTTTTGGGCATGCATTATATCTTTTCAATGGAGGCCTTCTCCCCTAGTGGAGGCTGACTATTTTCATTTTGGTAACTTTCGGTTATCCTTTCACTATGGTAGCCCTTTTTTTATCTGATCCCCTCTACATTTTGTTCCCACATGCTTGTCTTTTAATTTTTCACTCAAAATAACATCACCAAAATCTTACTGCATTAATCATAATGGTTTCTTAGACTTTCTTTCCCTAAATAAACAATATATGGGAGGTTCTAAAGTTTCAAATTAAAAGCAAAAGCTTAAACACATGTAATTACCCAATATGCATTAATGTAGATCATGCAGTATAGTGTGTGGGATACACAAAAACTCTTATGTGATTAAAACAACTTGCTACCAGTATCAAATTATCAAAGCATAATAACTTGCTACCAATTATCAAATTATCAAAGCATAATAACTTATTACCAGTTATCGAATTGTCAAAGCATTATGCACATATATCTCCAAATTAAATATTTTAAATATGAAAATCTAGAGATATCCGAAAATAAAAAGCAGTTACAATCACATGCATGCAAGTAATGGGTTTTTCAAAATATATAGGCAATTATTGCAATCGAAAGTCCACACTCAAAATCCACTTTACGTCAGTACCTATACAATGACTAAAACCTACCGAAATAAAAAAAACTCACCTAGTATAGCCATCCATCTAACGAATCATAAGCTAGGCGGACTCCCTAACACCTAAGTAGATGCAATAATCCCTTTTGGGACCCAAATCTTCCTAATCCATGGAGTCATGTCTTTCTTGGGTACCTCACTATCCAAAACCCTAATGTTCTTGTTTTTCTTATTGTTCCCTCTCAATTTAGGTTTAGGTCTAGGAATTGGAACATTTTTTGACATCTTCAAAGCTTCCCAAGAAAACTCTCTCAAGTGACCTATCCTCTCACAACATTCACACAAAAAAGGTTGCGGGAGTGTGTGTATACACACCAAAAGGTATCACTTGATTTTCAAGAACTTTCGAATGAAAAACTTTTGAATAAATAAATTTTTAAGTAAAAACTTGTTTTCCTGTTTCGGCGTTCTTGGCTTTGTTTGGAACTTGAGGAATTATATTAATGAAAGTTTTAAACTTACAAGAACTAACACCATTGAAACTTGAATTTTGGGGAGCGGTCTTAACAAATATGGTCTTTTGCTTGCTTTTTAACATCAAAATTTAAAAATCAAAGTCATTCTTTATTATTTTCACTCTTTTGATTTAAAAGCATAAATTCAAGTTTCTTAAAACTAGTTTCTAGCCCAACTTTAACTGTTAAAGCATTTTCAAGTTGTTGAGTTAGATCGCAAACGTATTTTCAAGTTGGTGAATTTTATCCTCATACTCTAAATTTGTATTTTTTTAAAGAAGTAATTAGACCAAGACAATTTTCCTTTTCATTCTCAAGTTGTCTATTTTTAAAAAAAAATCAGTCTTCTCGGCCTTTGAATTTTCAAAACTTGTTTTATCATTTTTAAATCGATTATCTCTTTTTCAAAAAAAATGTGTTTTGGATGCAAGTTTTGAATTTTTCACAAAAAGTTTTTAACATTCTGGTAAAAGAGCGTGATAGGCCAATTGAAGATTCAGAAAGTCTTTCTCGTCATCAGAAAGTGAATTATTGAAAATCTCTTCATTCACTTCTTCTAAGGAATATTTTGCAAAAGCTAAATATTCATGAGATTCTTTTTTAGTGTTTGAATTTTTCTCATCATCACTAAGAGTGGCATGCATACCTTTTTTGCCAAACTCTTTCTCTAATATCCTAATCCTAGTAGGGCATTCAAAATCTTTATGAGCTCTATCCTAATACTCAAAGCAATTCTCACATGATTGGGGTTTATTCTCTATATTCTTTTTTTCCAATTTCTCAAAATTTTGTCCACCATTGCCCGATTTTTTATTTAACTTCATGAATTTATTAAAATTACATGCAAAATTAGCTATTTCATATAAATCAAACATAGAGCATTCATTAAATCCAGCTATGTTTTTCATCTTTAGCTCTGTTGGTGCGGAAAACTAGAGCTAGTTTATTTCGACATCACATGTCAAATGATTATGGTTATATTGACTTGTGCAGAACAAACAAAAATGAAGTAATCACCAACAATGTCGAATGAGACAAAGATATGGAGAGGAGGTTCACCCTATATGAAAATATAGGTTAGTCATCCTCTATGGAATAGAGCTAGAAGCTCGGGTAGCTTTGTATTATAATAGTTGGACTAATGTTTACAAACTTACAAACTCTCTCTCTAGATATCATATCCTCACAATATCACAACAAGAGAAGGCTAAACCACCCAGAGTTTAATCTCTCTAACTTAGGATCTCTGAAGCGGGCTTGGAGCTCTGTTTCTCTGTATCTCACACTTATGGTAAATGTTTGATTGTCCTTGGTTGTTGGAGTGTATTCAGTGCTCTTCCCCCCTCCCAAAATCAAATGCTTCTTCTATATGTATATGACTGAGAAGAAAACGTGTTAAGGAGCTCTGGGAGTAGGTTGTGGCCATCCCCTGATCATCACTCCTTCTTATATTGCTTTTCCATAAATTCTGGCGCGTTGCATGCAATGGGTGAGCATTTAATGAAGTTGAGGGAGGTTCTGCTGCATCAGTGGAGATAGTAGTAGTCGCCCATGCTGCCCATACTTTCTCTGACATGGTAGTTGGCCAGGGAGCTTCAGAGCTCGTCAGAAGAGTTCTGACGTTCAAGCTCCGTAGTTTGAATCACAAAAATAAATCTTTAAGTTGGACATCCATACTCTGGCCTCTAGGTGGAGCTTCTGAGCCCCCTTCTTCAAACTGTTTGGGTTGCCAACATGGATGGCCAGGTGCCCCCTCGTGATTGGCCTAACCACACTGGACCGTTGTGAACCTGCTTGGCCCAAAAGCTGACGAGTCCAGAATTGTGTGGGGCTTGGCTAATTTGACTTGAAACAGCCCAAAGAATTCAAGGCACTTAGCGGTGATGCACGTTATTTTTCGGCCAAATTCCTTCGTTTAGGTCTCCGAATCCGCGTTTTTACTATTTAAGACGGGTTTTAAATGCGCAATATTTTACCACATCAAGCTCTAAATGCAATGATTTGGTCTGCCTTTTTCTTTTGAGTCTTTTATTTTGAAAGGCGTAGTTAAACTCAAAAGTTTGAAAAGAGCCAATCAATTCGTTTTTTGTTAAGGAATCCAAATCCTTACTTTCTTCAATGGCAGTAATTTTTAGGAAGAACCTATCAGGCAAAGACCATAGAATTTTATTTACAATGCAAGATTCAAAAATTATTTGGCCAAGGTTGTAGAGAGAATTTAGTAAGTCTTTGAACTTACTATGAAAAGTATAAAAAGATTCATTTTCTTTTATCGTAATAGTTTCAAAATATGTCATGAGTTTTTGAATTTTAGAATTTTTCACAGTTGTGCTTCCTTAAAAAATTGTGGTCAAAATATCGCAAGCTTGTTTGGAAGTAGTACAGTTTGAAATCCTTTTAAACTCTTCCTCAGAATCATGAACCATGATTGCATTCACACCTGAAGAATTAAACTTACTTGCTTTTAATTCCTTAGTAGTCCACAAGGCTATTGGTTTAATTCCATTGTTCACATCTACAACTAAGCCAAGTTATTTTTTACATTGTATAATATATGAGAGCAGTGTATTCATCAGTGACATAAATCTTTTTTTGTGTGTGTATGTAAACATGGCTTGCATGCTATATGATTTTTTTTTATTATTTTTGGTAACACTGTATAATTCACAGCAACTTTTAATTGAAATGAAGTTCTTAATTAATACTGTATAAATATGTATTGTTTTATGGGTTTAGTGTTAAAAATTATGTATAAAAATAAGACACATATATTCCCTTGAAAACATAGCATAAAGCTACAAATTTACAGTGATCGGCAGCCCATTACTACAAAGTCGGTAGGACGTTATTGAAACATGTTAGATCGGCATCATTGTGCCGAAAGTAGCTTATATTTTCGGTAATGTCTTGTCGACTAAATTGTATATAATTCGGTAAACTTAGTATGCCGAACAAAGTATTTAGACAAAAAATTTGGTTGGCTGGCCATTGCTGAATTTTAAAAATCGGCAACTAGGTGCTGAGATCAATATATTTTTTTCTAGTAATACTGTGTCGATGTTGGTGAAAAAATTAGGAAAACATTTACCACATTTTTATAATTTCTAAAATCTTGTCACAAATCACAAAGTTACAAAACAAATCAATATTTGAAACATGGATAAAGAGCATAGTGAGGGAATGATTTGCGTGTGAGAATGAGAGAATTGATTATAGTGTTTTTACTGAAAGAGATCCATGAGATTGAGAGAGTAGGCTAATTTTTTTTAAGCCTTGGAGTAAGAAAAACAAGTATAAAGTGAAAGAATAAAGTAAAATATTTTAATTATTTTTAGTAGTGGTGTTTTAAGAAATTTTTTTATACTTTTTGTGGTGGATTTTAATATGTAGCGTGTGGTGCATCTAGCGGTGTTTTAAAAAATTTATGTACTTTTGTGGTAATTTTTAATTTACAGTAATTTTAAAAACTTTTCTGGTGTAATTAGAATATCCCTATTTATAAAGAGAAAATTTTAAATCTTCTTCTTTTTTTAAAAGGAAAAAAAAGAGAAAAATTAAAAAAAAAATCTCATGTAATTAGAATCTCCCTATTTAATTATAAAGAGAAGACTTTAAATCTTCTTTTTTGTTTTTTTAAAAAAAAAAGAAGAAAGAGAAAAAGGAACGAATCATTAAATAAAATAATAAATTAAAAACCATCTTAATTTCCCTACATTTCTTCCTTCAGTGCAAACCAAACAGTAAAGTCCATTCCATCACAATTCTATCTTGAGGAAAAAAGCTGACGCGTAGACTTGACTTCAAAAATTTCATTAAATCCGTGCTACTTTAATAATGCTCAACCTTTCTTCCTCACCAAGTTAATTCTAGATTTATAAATTTAAAATATCTTTTAATTATTATTTAATTAACTATATTTTTTTAATTAAATAATGATTATCGCATTTGTTATATTATATAATTTGATTAAATATTAATGATTAAAATCTAATAGATAGAATGTTTGAATTTAATTTTACTTAATAATATATATGATACAAAAAAACAAATTTGATGATTAGAATATGTCTTACTAGTAATCAAATATCCTTTTTTGCCTAAAATAAATTTAAGATATATTTTTATGAACTACTTTCATAACAAAAAAAAAATGAATTGTTATAATTTGTATTTGATAGTTATTTATAGAATATATAAGTTATATTATTTTTTTTATATAATTCGTGTAATTTTCTAATGTCTAGTAAAATACAAAAAGTGAAGTACTTTTCTTAAATAAGAATAAGTGATACATTTAAAGGTTTACGAGATATTTCAATTGCCAGTGAACCATGAGTTTATAAAAAAAATTTGTGAGGTTAATAATGAATTTTATGAATGTGCATTGAAAAAAAAGAAGAAGAAGGTTTATTGTTTGACGAATAAAAAAGAGATGGTATATCGTTGGCATATATAAAACAAATGGGATGGGTTGAACGTTTTCGATAAAAAATATGATCGGACGAAGTGCAAGTTTTCTTTTACTAAGTGAGAAGAATATTTTTGTAGATTTATATAAGATTTTCATGTTTTAGTTTTAGCGACGACGAAAATTAACGTCCTTATAATACATTCAGTAAACTCACTCCTCCACCATTGATGTGAATTCAAAGTTTTTTTGAAAAATAAGTAGAGTTAGAAGAAAGTATTGTCTTACTGTAGTGTGAAGACTAATTTTGTGGGTCTATTTAAAAACTCACAAATAAAATTAATTAATTTTTGTAAAAAAATAAAAAATAAGTTAAAAAATGTAACAAGATATCTTTTACTTTCTATCTTTTTATTAAATTAATATTTTTTTATGTTATTATTAAACGGAGAATTAAGAAAAGAAAATGCGAAAGAAAAATAAAGGAACAAAGGTATCAAAGGTAGAAAAAAAAAAAGTATAATCAAAGAAAGGGAAAAGCAGGTTCCGTTCAAAGTAAAATATGTTTGATTTTTGTCAAAAAGGAAGAAAAGTTATTATGAATGCAATCATCCCGTGGGGTCTTTGATGTAATACTTGGTTGGTGGAATTACCAAGGTGAAAATAGAAATCAAGCCTAAAAAAGTGGTTTAATTTCTTAATTTTTTTTATTTAAAGATACAAAATTTTTTTAAAAAAATTGAAATTAAGTATACCAATTTTCTTTAGGCTGTTTTGATGTTTTAATAACCGTAGAATTAAGAGAGAGATTTAAACCTCTTTTAATTTTGTATTTTTTAAAAAAATTAAAAATTGAAATACTGAAAATTTCGAAAATTAAAATACCGAACACAAATTATCATGCATTGGAGTAGCTAATCAATTGATTTACCTATATCAAATCTACTACGTATATATATTATACAATATTTTTTTGTTTCATTATGTTATGTGCTATATAATATTTTAAAGTTTAATCCTAAAATATTATTTATGTGATTATATATATATATATATATATAAATTTAACTAAAGAACAATATGAGATATTATAAGATTTGTAATATATTTATAGTCTAACTCTTGAAACTTGTAACTCGTTTCTTAAGGGTCTATATATTTTAACATCATTAGTAAAGTTTAATGTTATCATAATCCATAGGTAAATATTGAATAAAATTTATCTCTTGCCTTGAGATAAAAACACTGAAAATAAAATTAAGTATGTACTCAAAAATGAAAATAGGTATATACCAAAAAAATTATAAATAATACATTTTTTTTTCCAAAAAAACTGCATGGTTTGGTTTTGTTTATTTAAAAACTGAAAATCGAAATTACCAAATATCACGGTTTTATGTATTTAAAATTTCACCCGTGTATTCATTTTTAAAAATTGCAAAAGTTAGCATTTATATTAAATTTGCTTCCCTTTAATTTTAAATTATTAGTAGTATTAATCTTGCCTCCCTAATCTTGAACAAAATTAATATTAGTATTAAATTTTCCCCTTTAATTTATAAAAGGTGATATTAATTAGTACTAAATTTATTTCATTTTTTAAAAAATTCCTGGCTCCGTCTCTGGATAAGAAGAAGGAAGAATACAAATGCAAATGCAGATGCAGAGGACTCAAATATATTTCCATGCATGGATCTGTGACTGAATTTATCAAGGTGTGGAATTTGGGACATGATTGAATGCATGTATGTGAATACACAACTAAATCGGTTATTTTATACTCTTAATTTCATTTATGTATGCCTTTATATAGATCACATGCTTAAACTTTTGTTTTAATTTATGTTTGATGCTAAAACTCAAAATCAACCAATATTTTTTTTAAACAGGGTATATAAGCAAAATTTAAACAGAATTTTCAATCAAAAAATATATATACTGTGTTTCTATTAGTTATTCGGTTGAGAAACGTATCTATAAATGATAAAATAAAAGGGCATGCATTTGCACTGACAACTATTAAATTTTTTTCAATCAACTTATAACTTTGTGTCGAATTATCATGTTAGGTGTAATTTGACCAAAGCTAATCAGACGTTCGTATTTATGTTAAACACTCGGCAATCTTCTTTCTCACACCATTCATTCTTAAGGAACAAAGAGCGAAGAAAGAACAAAAAAAGTAGAAAAATGATTTTCATTTTAATATTCGTAAGAAATATATATTTTTCTCTTTATTTTGTACATTTACTATTTTTCCCCTGTTCATGGAGAGAAAATATATTAGTTTTTTAATATTCTAACCAAAATACTCTTAAAAATGATAATGTGCAATACACATGACCCTTTCAATCAACTCTAACAATAAAAATAGACAAAAAGGCTAAAGTAAAATTTGATAATTAGTTTGAAATGTTAAACGGTGCCCTTTAAAGCTTAGAACCTAAAGCGAAATTGATTTCACGCTACAATTTAAGGATCATTTGCATAATTTACTCCCACAAGATCATAAGATTTCTAATTACCGTGTACAAAATGTTCAATTAATAAAATAATGTGCAAAAGGTTCCTTGGAAACGCTTAATTATTATATTTGGCTATTTGCGTGTGAGAATGAGATTGTCGATTATAGTGTTTTTAGTGAAAAAGATCTGTGAGAATGAGAGTGTAGGCTAATTTTTTTTAAGGTTGGAGTAAGAGAAACAAGGATAAAGAGAAAGAAGAGAGGTAAAATATTTTTAATATTTTTATTAGTGGTATTTTAAGAATTTTTTTATACTTTTTGTGGTGAAATTCAATACAGTGTGTGGTGCATCTATTGGTGTTTTAAGAATTTTTATGTACTTTTGTAGTAATTTTCAATTTATGATAATTTTAAAAAACTTTTGTGGTATAATTAGAATCTTCTTTTTTTTAAAAAAAAAAAGAGAAAAAAAGGGACGAATCATTTTTTTCAAAATAAAATAATAAATTAAAAACCATCTTTCCCTAATTTTAGGGTGGTGATGTTGGCACCCCCAAAATCTCTTGAAAACACTCCCACTTTAATTCGGTCATTCGCAACCGAATATAAACTTGCAAAATTTGAAAAAACTTGAAAATGCCTTACTCGGTTGTCAAGAACCGAGTATAAAATTTGAAAAAACTTGAAAATGCCTTATTCGGTTGTCAAGAACCGAGTATATAGACTTATATTCGGTCCTCAACAACCGAATAATAGACACTTTACTCGATTGCGAATGACCGAATTAAAGTGAGAGTGTTACCAAATATTTTTGGGGTGCCAACATCGCCACCCTAATTTTATTCTTCCGTACGTTTCATCACAAACAACACAATTCTATCATCAGGGAAAAGAGAAAAATAAAAGTTGACGCGTAGACTTGAGTACTTGACTTGAGTCATCCAATCAAGGTCAAAAGTTGATTAAATCCGTACTACTTTAATCTGATTCCTCTTTCTACATTATTCTCTCCCTTTCTTCCTCACCAAGTTAATTTTTTATCATATATTTTAGGTAACCTCTATTTACACACCAAAAAATATTTAGTAACATTTCACTTTTTATTTGTCCGATACCAAGTGAATAAGTATATGTTCATCGCTCGATGACAAGCGAGTAAGTGCATCTTAATCGCTTGATAACAAGCGAGTAAAAACTTTAATGCTTTACTCGCTTGTCATTAAGCGAATAACATGCACTTATTCGCTTATCATTGAGTGAATAACATACACTTATTCACTTATCATCGAGCGAATTAAATATGGAGTAAAACCAAGTAATTATTGCTGTGTAGATAGCAGCTGCCATACTTTATTATAGGGACCATTATTTACACATCATAAAACATTTAAAAACACACGCTTATTATTGAGCGAGTACGTAAGCATATAGTCATTTGTCATTGAACGAATAAAATATACTTACTCTCTTATAATTAGACGAATAAAAAATAGTGTTATCAAATATTTTGTGGTGCGTAAATAAAAGATACCTTATTATATTATCTTCCTTTTATCCTCACCAAGTGGAAAAGAGAGAAAAAGGAGCGAATCAAACAGGGTGTTGCAAGGCTCGATGGCTCTAAAAAGGAACAGCTGGTGAAGATCATGGTCCCCAGACGATATTATCAGTGTGATGGTGGCTGACATTGAAGGAGATTGGCTTCTCAGAGACGCTATGTAATTTTATTTTATTTTTTTCTGAAAAAGGAAAGAAAAACAAATTTCCTTTTAAATAAAATAATAAATTAAAAACCATCTTTCCCAATTTTCTTCCTTCAGTTTGATCAACGTCAAAAGTTCATTAAATCCGTACTACATTAATTTACTTTTTTTTTCTACATCAAGAATGTTTGGGCCACTATTCGCGCACCTCGATTAATATACCAACCACTGACCACCAGAGATTTTGCATTTACCAGAACTTGATCTGGGGAACGATTTTTTGAACTCTAGATAACTAGTCACCGGACTACTCTGTTATGATTATTTTACTTTCTTCCTCACCAAGTTAAATCTTCTTCCTTTTTTAAAAAGAAAAGAGAGGAGAAAAAGGGGCAAATCATTTTCCTTTTAAATAAAATAATAAATTAAAAAATCTTTCCCAATTTTCTTCCTTCAGTCCAATGAACGTTAAAAGTTCATTAAATCCGTACTACATTAATTTACTTATTTATCTTTTTCTTTTTCTTTTTTTATATAAAGTATGTCTGGTTCAGTTTTCACGTACCTTGATTAACACCCTTCGCGAAAGATGCCAATCAATGGCCACCAAAAATTTTGCATTTGTTAATACTCGATTTGAAAATCTTCCAGTCGAATCCAATTATCTAAATCTGGCTAGTCACGGACAACTATGTTATGGTTATTACTTTATCTTTGTAAAATAGGGAACAACAATTTTTTATTCTCTCCCTTTCTTCCTCACCAAGTTGTTAAATTAATAAGAACCTAGGATTTAGTCCCTATAATTTACACTATTTAGTACTAAAGAACACATAAGATAGAAAATTAGGGATATATCCCTAATTTGACATTTTGACCAGAGCTAGACAACACTAAATTTTCCAATTTCGAGCTGGATTAATAGTTCAAAAATACAATTGTACCCTTGGGCTTGTATTTAGTAAGTTCTGTAGGTTGCTTTATGACAAGATCTTAAATTTTGAGTATAATAAGGAAACTTTATGGAATTTTTTATTAAATTATTTACATTATAAATATAAATGAATTTATTGTCGGAAATTTATCAGAAAATTATTAGAAAATTTGTAGGCTTTTTTGACCATCCATTTTATATTTACATAAGTTTAAAATTTATTACACAATTATATCCTAAAATAGCCAAAATTATAAAATGAAATATATATAAACAAATTAATCGTTGTATCCGTTCATGCAATTGCAAAAATGAAATAATGCTAAACATATAAACAAATTGTGTCGGTGTATATATATATATATATATATGTATAGTACATATTTAAACCCAAAAAATTGTATATTTTTGTAGTAGATAGATATATAAACAAATTATTCGTTAGTGGATTAATCCATTTATGGTGCATGAAAATGGACCACAAAAGTTAAGATCCATTTATACCAGTTAATGGTTGTACGTGAAGGTTTATTTAGCCGGAGGAATTGAAGTCGATCGATTAGCAAAACTTTTCAACTGTTCGTTAATTAATGACTAATTAAGCATGCATGTACACACTCACCAATGCAAAAATACGTGGCTCCAGGTAATAAATTAAATCAGTGTTTTAATGTCTTTTATGATTAGTGGTTTTTCAATATTTCATTTCATTGGAATTCGATCATTCTTCAATTCATTGTTAATGATGAATCAGTGCCTGCAGATGCAAACATGCAGTCGATGCATGCATGCTACGATTTATTATTCTAATTGTTGTTCTTTTGAATTACGTAATGTATTAATACTGCATTTTATTCTATAACTAGTTTTCTAACCCATATGATCGATGCACAGGTGCATTTATAAATTTATATTACATTATATATATATAATATATATTATTCCATCCGTCCCAAATTACTGGTCCCTTTTGAAAAATTCAGCTTATTAAGGACCCAATATCGTCATTGCACTTTTTACTTAATTTACATTGACTTTCTCTTTTTACCCTTTTCTTTATTCAAAACTTTTACTTGAAAAGTGAAAGTACAAAAGGGCAAAATAAGTACGTATTTACCTTTTATGGAAAGTGGACATTTATTTTGGGACATCCAAAAAAGAAAAAGGGACCAGCAATTTGAGACGGAGGGAGAACTTTTTAATTACTTTTTATTATTAGATGAACTTTAAATTAGAGATATATAACTATTCTTTTCAACTGTAAAAGTTTCATAAAAACAACGGAAAGAGATTGAAAGATTGTTACTAAACAATAGCATTAGAAATTTTGTGCAAGGTTCATCTAAAAGAAAGAAAATATTAAAGCTTTGTTAGAATCTAATAGTATATATATATATATAAAAATATAATGCAATAAATATAAATAAATATAAATACATGTGGCAACTAAATATAAATAGTATATATATAAATAATAGTATATATATAAAATCTAATAGTGTATATATAAATATAATTCAATAAATATAATTACACGTGGCATCTAAACAACCTTGTTAACATTTAATGCAATAAATCTTGTTACTCCTCTCATTATATATATATATACTATTAGATAAATATTACATGATTCTATACAATTATAAACATAATAATTATGACAGATATGATACAATCTCACCATATATACTATTGTGACAAACAACTACAAATTGTACCAATGACACATACTTTTCTATTATTTTTTTGGTTCTCCACGGGGTATCTAGGTTAACTTTCATGCACCTCGACTAGTTCAAACTCGCAGTACATGACTGTCACTGGCCAAGCATTATTTTAACACATACTTTTCTATTATTATACATATAATTACCATCTGGCCTATTTTCATAGATTCCTTGAGTTTATGTCATTTATCTGTTTGACACTATATTTATTTATATAAATCAATATTTCAACGAATTTGAGTTATGAACATATAATTATACACACCTATTGTAAAAATTGATTTAAGGTTCTCAAAATAATTTAACTATTGTAATTTTGACATGAATATTGTGATTGCCTTATTTAATAATTTTGAAATGTATTTAGTTTAGGCAGAATATCATCAAGATAATTAAGGAAAACTATAATAGTCAACTTGCCTTAAGTTTCATTAAAAGGGTGTATTAGTCTTAATATATTACCAATTATTACTATATATTTAAGGTAAGAGGGACTAAATACTAATTTCAATCTCTTAGTATGCCTAACAACTAATTAAGAGGCATCTAAGGGGTGCAAAACTAATTTCCCCATTCTTTAGATTTTATCCCCTTAATTGGTTAAGCAACTTTCTTTTAAATTAAGGCCTCACTCAGTCTTCTTGGCGGAGTACGAACTGAACGTGTTTTATTCTCTCTCCATTTCTCATCTTTTCTCTCTCTATTGTTTAATTTGCATTATAATCATACATACATATATACACCTCGCCTCGATCAGTACTTGTGATTTTTCGTTAGCTGAGGAGGAGGGGTTCGGTAATGGCGACACCCAGAGATCACATTGAAGAAATTCGGAGGACAAAGTTCTCGATCGGAGGAGAACCGAATCCTCTAACTGAAGATCTGCATCAAGCTGTTAAGAATCTTTCTGCAGAACTCTATGCTAAGGATGTCCACTTCCTCATGGAACTCATCCAGGTATGCATACATTTATATATATATATATATATATTAGTTCCCTTCTTTTAAGGATGGTCGCTAAGTTAATTAACTTAAAAACTGTCGTAAACGAATGAATTTTTTCATGAAACTTGGTGAGGATGATCTCTATAATTATTAGACCATCTCCACCAAATTTTATTAGAAAACTCAAATGGTAAGTGGCTTGCTTAAAAATCTAAAATTTCAATGTTTAGAAATGTGCATATATATCAAGTGTTCAATTAACTAACTTTCTTATTGAGTTTTTTTAAGAAATTTGGTACAGATGATTTACTCATTATAGAGATTATTTCTAGTAACTTTCATAAAAAAATTCATCCGTTTACTACCTCGAAATGAACGTTCCTTAAGTTAGTTAATTTAAAAGATTCAAGTAAAATGTATATATATGTTAATCAGATCGACTTTATTTAATCATATATTATTGTTTAAGGTTGGTACTGACAATCGACTTTATTGTTGGAAGAGAAATTAATTTGAACAGGGAGTAGTAATTAAAACGTACAAAAATTATATAGATTGTTGAAAATTACTTCAGTTTTAGCCTAATTATATTATAATGGTGATGTTGCAGAACGCAGAAGATAACGAGTATTCGGAAGGAGTTCGACCATCGCTCGAGTTCGTGATAACTTCTCAGGATATAACGGCAACTGGCGCTACGTCGACGTTGCTGGTCTTCAACAATGAGAAAGGATTTTCCAGTAAGAACGTCGACTCCATTTGCAGCGTTGGGCGTTCTACTAAGAAAGGGAACCGCAAGCGCGGTTATATCGGAGAAAAAGGTACGTTTACTCATAAAATTTGATAGAGATGATTTTTAATTATAATGTGTAGATTTTTACCAAATTTTATGGAAAAACTCAACTTGGTAGTCGGATATCTGAAATTTGTATATATGTCCATATTTCTAAATGTTAGAATTTTGAATGTTTAGTTAAATCACTTTTGGGTTTATTTTTTGATGAAATTTAGTGAAGATGAAAAAATTCATTCGTTCATCTCTCAAAATCACCGATCTTAAGTTAGTTAATTTAAGGATGGAAAGGGAAATCAAATTATATAACCCCCTTTGCTTTACTATTTTTGATCAATTGCATTTATAATTTGTTAGCTATTCAAATGGTAATTGTGGTCGTGGAGCTCTGTTCTCGAATTAATG
The DNA here is from genome assembly GCA_021464415.1 of Lonicera japonica. NCBI lineage: Eukaryota > Viridiplantae > Streptophyta > Magnoliopsida > Dipsacales > Caprifoliaceae > Lonicera > Lonicera japonica. The sequence goes on from JAKCWG010000782.1 coordinate 195,604, forward strand.
ACATAAATAGCTGTTGATTAGAGTGAATTGAGGAGTGGATTTAATTAAGGATAAAAATACTAGTACTCTATAAAAAGTAATTTACCATTTTAAAATGATCTTTAGTGAAATAAAAAATATTCTAAAAAATCTATATAAAACTTTACGTGGTAAAGTATTTTTAAATTATTTATATGAAGTACGGACACGATACAAGAATCATGTTTCAACACGATACACGAATTTTCTAAAATGTAGAGTACGACATGTGGGGATACGTTCTTAATTTTATATATGTATATATATATAATATGTAATAAATATTATAGATATTTAAGAATTTAACAAAATAAAGCTGAAAATTGTTGCTGCACAATTCTATTCTTTCTTGTTTGACCCTAATTAAACTAAAAATTGTTATTGCACTGTTCTATAGGAATTGATATATATATATGGGGCAATTAAAAAAAAGGGCTTATTAGAGAAAGATTTTCACACTAAAGCCAAGGAATAATTTTTTTTTAAATAAAGGGCCTATTTTTTATTTTATTGATAATATGACATGTGCCTTTTTTTTCATTATAAAATGACATCCCAACCCTTAAAATAAACTAAAAAAAAACCAATATGCATTAAAATATGGACTGCAATATAAACTTTGCAGTCTATATTTCACTGCAATATAAACTTTACAGTCAATATTTTACTGCAATGTGAACTTTGCGGTCGATATTTTTAGTGCAAAGTTCATATTGCAGTCCATATTTTACTGCAATGTGAACTTTGCGGTCCATATTTTTAGTGCAAAGTTCATATTGCAGTCCATATTTCACTGCAATGTGAACTTTGCAGTTCATATTTTACTGCAATATGAACTTTGCAGTCCATATTTTTGTGCAAATTTCATAAAAAGGGATAATTTAAGTAATACATAACATGTTTTTATTAATTAAATGATATTTAAATTTATTCAAATACATTCATTTAAAATATAAAACAAAATAGGCCTCTTACACTAATTACCAATTAAAAATAGGCCCTTCATTCAAAAAAATATTATTCATTGGATTTTTTGTAAAAATCAATGTATAATAAGCCCTTCTACCTAATTTCTAGTATATATATATACCGAGAACATAATTTTAGTAATAATATAAACAAAATGTAGCCTGAATAAATTTATTTAACATAATAATTGTAAAATTATCAGTTTACACATTTATTTTTATGTAAAATAATTTTTTTAATTTTTGATGGTCCCATACCCTTCTACGTTATTTATAGCTTATTAAATGGTCTTTTATTTTGAGCTGTATTTACAAAAATTAATAACTAAACAAGTCGTAGACCAAAAGAAAAAAAAAAAAAACTAAACAAGTCCGTTTATATCCAAAATGGGCCCAAAGTCCAAAGAAATATAAAATTGATTACCAAAATCTATTTATTATTACTACATATGGTAAAATGAATGAAGTACAACTATTTTGTCTTTTTTTAATTAACATAATATATATATATATATGGGAAAGATTTAAAGAGGATCTTTTTTTTGTCTTTAAATGCGGACCAATCATTTTGAGGGAGTAAACGGATGAATATTTTTATAAAACTTGGTGAAGATGATCTCTATGATTAGTAGATCATCTTTGCCAATTTTCATCGAAAAATTCAACCAAAAAGTGGGTTAGTTAAACATCTTAAATTTTAATGGCTAAAAATGCACATATATATCAATTTTTTAGTTAACCCACTTCTAGATTGAATTTTTCGATGAAAATTGGTGAATGTGATCTACTAATCATGGAGATCGTCTTCACCAAGTTTCATCAAAAAATTCATCTGTTTACCCCCTCAAAATGACAGGTCCACATTTAAGGATCAAAAAATTGGTCAACTTAAGATCCTTTTCCTATATATATATATATATTTAACTTCTCGCTATTTATAATTTTATTATTTTCTCTTAACTATTGATATTATTTATTTTACACTAATTCAAAAGTCTTTTTATATATATTTATTTTTATTTTATATAATTGGGTTGTTGAATTACTTACTTATTTGTAATTAATTTACCTTTATATTGTTGTTGTTACACTACATGAATATTTTTACATGACTATTTTTGTTTACTATTATACATTAGATTTTTATACTTATGTAATTTAAAGTATTTACATATTATGTTAATTAAAACGCTTACGCATTGCGTGGGTTACACACTTGTTTAGTATGAAAACAAAACACAAATGACCCTAAAATTTTTAAAACACTTAAATTAATGTTTTAGATATGGCTAATTCAATGATAAGTCATTTGTATGTATGGATTTAGACGATAAGGACATAATATAAACTTTTTCAACCAACACTTCTTTTTGCCAGTTCCACATTGTTAAGGACAAAAATAACCCTTTATCATTATTTTCAATTTTTAAAATTTATATTATAAAATACCATCTTTGACTAAAACTTTTTCTAAAAAGTATAGAATCTAATGGTTAAAAAAATATATGTTATGGTGTACATTAATTCTATATCATTTGATGAGTTTTATACACATTATATAAGATATTGCATCAAAGTTAAAACACTCACACTAATAATATATACACAATAAACTCTCACACACCAATAATTTTGTCTACATTAAAAATGCCATAACTTAAAATAAAAAATTCAAAATCTACTAATCAAGATCAAATAAACAAGATTTATTATGACTATAGAATTATGTAAAAAAAATCCAAAAAAAATATTAAATTACATTTAAGGACACAGTTTATGTGTTTGTATGTTATTGGTCATCACAGTCTGTCATTTTTAGAAGTGTTTACGGTATATCAATTCAATTTTTGGAGTACTTCCAAAACAGGCTTTGTTGGATTTTTTTTTTCACACCGGCCAAAGTTTAATTTGTTAAAATTTTGCCGAGATTAAAATAAGATTAAAAGAATCTTTAAAAAAATTCAAAAACAAGTAAGTCCAATCCGGTGTACTTTTTGTTTTTTGAGCATGAAGATATATTGAACTTACGTTTCAGTTGTTCAAAATGTTAGACTAAACTAGACAATGGGTTCAAAATATATTGATTAATGTTTGCCAATTTAGATTCGTCATACGTTATTCCTTTTTATCATATTATTAAATCTTATTTATTTCACCGTGCCGGATGGTACGAGTATACCTTAGTTTAAAATCTAATAAGATAACATTCACTTTTTTTTCAATGAAACAAAAATAAAACTTACTTTAAATACTACACACTGGTCATTTTTATACTATTTATAAAGTTGGAAATTTACAATAAAGATAATTAGAAATGCAAATTAGGAAACAATCGTTTGCAATAATTTTCATAAATTCATATTTCTACGGTTAAACTCATAAATTTCACTACAATTAATATTTCTTCTATTAAATTTGTAAATTTTCACATAAAATTTTCTTGCAAATTTACAGTAAAATTTGTAAATTTCACTGCAATTTTTATTTTGTTGTTAAACTTGCAAATTTTACATAAAAATTTCTTGCACATCTACATTGAAATTTGTAATTTTCACTTCAAGTTTGTGGTGAGACTTTCAAATTTTAATTATAGCCTTGTAACAAAATTTTCAAAAAATAATTTTAAAATATAGAGATTTTGGTGTTTCCAATGAATCAAATTAAGATAAAAAAAAGAAATACAAACTAGGAAAAAATAGACATAAGGAATATAATTAGTAAAAAATTCTTGTTAGAAAATATTTTGAATCTACAATATATATGTTAAAATATATATTGATATAAGTACATATGTCAAATGCCAAGGCAATTAATTTTAATTTGGTAATTGCCATTAGTTATGGTAATAAATGTTGACCTTATTGTATTAAAATATCTTAGTAAGGACCTTTCCTAAAAATCTGAACATATAAGAGATTTTTCTCTCATTTTCCCTTTAGATATCGTTGTTATTTTTCTTATTTTGTTGCAGGAAAAATTGTTTAAGTTTTTTTCGTATTCATGATTTCTAAAGTGTCTTTCTTAATAGACCATGTTAATAATAACTTTTCCAACAACACGCATCCCCCCCCACCCACCCACACATATTTCTTTTGTATTTGGATTTTATTTAGCTCTTAATGCTAAAACAAGTATCGTGTTTGCGTATTGTGATATGTTGTTGATCTTTAGTATAATTTTTGCATTCAACTTGAATAAAATTACTCTTGAAACACAAACATTTGTATAAAAACCATATTCACCTTATGTAAAGCTTGAATAAAAATCTTAAAAATTAAATAACATAATTTCATCTTCTTGCAACTGGAGCTTTTTCTTGTCATTGTTCTTTTACAACATAACTTCAAGTGGCATTAGCGTCTGTCAGAATCCGACGTTTGTCGAAATTCATTCAGTAGCTTTTACTCTCATGAATAAACCTTAGGATTATTACCTCTCTTCTCCTTTAATACGAAAATATTCATAATCCTTATTTTGTAGCCTTCTAATACAACTGCCAATTTTCAGGTATTGGATTTAAAAGTGTATTTCTGATCACGGCTCAGCCTTACATATTCAGTAATGGCTATCAGATAAGGTTTAATGAAGGACCTTGCGTGCATTGCAACGTTGGCTACATTGTTCCTGAATGGGTCGACGAGAACCCAAGCCTTTCTGTCATTAAACAGATATATGGCTCTGGAAAAGCTCTCCCCACCACAACTATAGTCTTGCCTTTGAAGTCTGACAAGGTTCAACCTGTGAAGCATCAGCTTTCAAGCATTCATCCTGAAGTTTTGTTGTTTCTTTCAAAGATAAAGCGCTTTCTGTCAGGGAAGACAATAAGGACCCTAAGCTCAATTCTGTGAGCGCAATATCTATATCAAGTGAGGTTAATTTTGCTACCCGAAAGAACATTGATGCTGAGTCCTACATGCTCCACCTTTCAGCTGACGAAAATGGTGAGAATGGGGATAAAGAATGCAGCTATCATATGTGGAGGCAGAGGTTTCCCGTCAAGCAGGAAAACAAAGTAGAAAGAAGAATGGAAGTCGAGGAATGGGTTATCACATTGGCTTTTCCAAATGGAAAACGTCTCAATAGAGGAAAGAATTCTGTTGGGCTCTATGCATTTCTACCGACAGAGATGGTGACTAATTTCCCTTTCATAATTCAAGCAGATTTTGTTCTAGCATCATCAAGGGAAACAATTCTCCTTGACGACAAATGGAACCAAGGGATTCTTGACTGTGTACCCATCGCTTTTATTGAGGCATTCACTTCTCTTGTGAAATCCATAGAAAATGCTCCAATTTCTAGTCTTCCTCCTATGTTCGGGTTCCTTCCAGTCCAGGAATCTTCCGAAGCAAAGCTGAATGCTGTGAGGGAGTCTATCAAAAAGAAACTGGTCAATGAAAATATTGTTCCGTGCGAGTCATACATGGAACAAAAGTTCTTCCAGAAACCCAGTGAAGTTGGTAGGCTAATGCCTGCTTTCTGGAACATATTGGGTAAGGCGAGGGAGAAAGGGATGAGCTTGTACAACATCTCTTCACATGGAAGGTATGTCCTATGTTCTTCATTTGACACAGAGGAGTACAATAGCATATTAAATTTCTTGGGAGTGGAATATGTCAATGATGAATGGTACGCAAAGTGTATCCAGAGTTCTAATCTTGCATTGGGAGTTTCAGAGGATGTTTACTTAGAGCTTCTACTATTTATTACTGATAAATGGAGCTCGTCTTCTCAAAATGCCAGCATTAAAAACATTCCCATTTTGAAGTACGTGGGTCATGATGGGAATGTCTCTCTATGTAGTGTAAATGACAAAGTTCAGCGGGGTGCTTTGACACTGCTTCTATCACGAGAGTCTCGTCACATCTCGTGGTTAATAAATTGGAATAAGGAATTCAGATGTGCTGCAGCTCAGTTTTTTCTTCCTCAATCTACTCAAGAAGCTATCGGGTCTAATTATAAGTGGCAACCGCTAGTTAAGTGGTTATTTAGTTCTGTTAATGTGCATGACTATGCAAAAATCCTCATTAAGTCGCTCGGTGATGATCGGAAACTTGTCCTCACTTTTGTTCATTTCCTATATCACTCATTTTCAAAAAATTATCTGACTTCGCAAGCGGTTGATTCTCTATGTAATGCTATGCCTCTGATTGACAATTATGGGAGGTTGATGAGCCGAAGGAGTGGGTCCTTGTTCCTGCTAATGGAAGCAGATGGCTGAAGCTGGTTGGTTCAAATCCTTGGCGAGAAGGTGGTTATGTTGAGCTTGGAGAAGATTATTTGTGTTCCGGCAACTATGCAGGTGTACTAACACCTGGAAAAGAGTTCATCAATTTCCTCAGAGATCATGTTGAAGCTGCTGATATCCCTTTTATCTCTCCTCCGAATGCGGCGATTCCTTCTGTTTCTGCTCCACTAACCAAAGAAAACGCATTCTTGCTGCTCGACTGGATCCGTAATTTAAGAAGGCGTGGAACTCAAATCCCAGCGAGATTCTTAACAAGCATTAAGCAGGGTAGTTGGTTGAAAATCTCACTCTGTGGCAGTTCTGGTTATAGGCCTCCGTCACAGTCTTTCCTTTTCTCTTCCTCACGTGATTATCATTTACAAAACGAGTCGGTTCGTGTTGATATTCCATTAATCGATCAGCAATTCTATGGTGGTAAAATAATTGAATACAAGGAGGAGTTAAAAATGGTCGGTGTGATGTTCGAGTATGGAGAAGCGTGTGAGTTCATCGGGAATCATCTAATGTCTCTGGCAGCTTCGTCCACTTTAACCAGAGGCAACGTAATCTCAATACTGAACTTCATCAAGTTTTTGAGGGATAAATATCTGTCTCCCGAAAACTTCATCAACAGTATTAAAGATAGAAGGTGGGTGAGGACTTTGATTGGTGATAGGGCTCCATCAGAATCGGTTCTCTTCGACGAGGAGTGGAGACCTGCTTCACAAATTAGTGAAATTCCATTCATTGATCAGAGTTACTACGGTGAGGAAATTGTTCCTTTCAAAAAAGAACTCGAACTAATTGGCGTGGTTGTTGGCTTCAATCAAAATTACAAGCTTGTTGTTGACAACTTAAGATCAGCACGCTTAGCTTCTCCTACAGCCGAAGCTTTTCTTTTGATACTGGAGTGCATACGTTGGGTAATATCTTCTAACAAACTTGTTACAGGGCTCAAAGATAAGAAATGCATTAAGACAAATATGGGCTACAGGTGTCCATCTGAGTGTTTCCTGTTTAATCCTTCTTGGGGTTGCCTTCTGCAAGTTTTCAACAGTTTCCCTCTTATTGATGAGGCATTTTACGGAAGCACCTTATCTTCATACAAAAGTGAATTGGAGAAACTTGGCGTAGTGGTGGATTTCAAGGACGCTTCAAAAGCATTTGCTCGCATTTTCGAGCAGCAATCGTCGTCGTCTTCAATTGGAAGAGATAATGTTTTCTCTCTTCTGGCATGTTACAGAAAGCTGAATAGAACGGATTTCAAGTTTCCGACAGATCTTAAGAAGAGCATCCGTGAGGTGAAATGGTTGAGAACTCGACTTGGTGATTACCGAAAGCCAAATGAATGCATATTGTTTGGCCATGAATGGGAATCTATCTCTCAAATCTGCCTGCTTCCTTTTATTGAGGATAGTGATAATTATTATGGAAATGGAATCCGTGAATATGAGAAGGAACTGGTTAGTATGGGTGTTGTTTCTGAATTCAAAAAAGCTGCTGAGTTTGTGGTTAATGGCCTTTTTTTACCTCAGAACCCAAGCAGTATAACTCCTCCAAATGTTTTTTCATTGCTGAATTGCATTCGGAATCTACTGCAAAAGCCGAGTTACGATTTTCCGGATTCGTTTATGAAGAAGACTGGTAAAAAGTGGATGAAAACCCTTGCTGGTTACAAGTCTCCAAAAGAGTGTTTGTTGTTCACTTCTGATTGGAATACTTTCTTACGGCCTGAGGATGGACCTTTCATTGATGAAAAATTTTATTGGTTCCGAAATTATGTCTTATGAAAAAGAGCTTAGTTTGCTTGGAGTGACAATGGATGTTAAAAGTGGCTGCCCATTGCTTCTCAGTCACCTCGATTTCCATTCTAATTTCACCACAATTAATCGCATCTATAGTTACTTGTGCAACTTCAATGTGGAGGTGATTGATGAAGTATCCAAAAAGATTTGGATCCCAAATGGAAGTGATGATGGAAAGTGGATTAAGCCCGTGGAGTGCGTTCTTCACGACAAAAATGATCTCTTTGGTTTGCAGGTGAATGTTTTGGAAAAACACTACGAACAGAAAATACTCAACTTCTTCTCCAATGTTTTCGAGAGTTAGAACTAATCCTTCCCTCGATGACTACTGCAAGCTTTGGAAGGTATGGGAAGTTTCTGGACACCGATTGACGCGTGCTGAATGCTGCGCATTTTGGGGGTTTGTTGTAAAGCAGTGGAATCAGAAAACGGAGAAAACTCTTGCCGAAAAATTGTTGAAGTTGCCGGTTTACGTAAATTCAGGTTGTGATGAAATTCTTCTGGTTGACAAGAATGATGTTTTCATTGGTGATGATTTATATCTGAAGGATCTTTTCGAAAATTCAACTTCTCTTTCGCTTTTCGTTTGGTATCCTCAACCGAGCTCGCCCTCCTTGCCTCGATCCAAGCTCCTTGAAATATACAGCAAAATCGGAGTTCAAAATTTGTCCGAGTGTGTACAGAAAGAGTTGTCTACTGTGGATAGCGCTGGGCAGAAGCAAGTGAATCCACAGGAAGTTTTCATTAGACGAGGGCTTTGTAAACTCATTCTTGGCATTTTGGCTGATGTTTCTCTCAATATGGAAGCCAAGAGGAGGCATGAAGCTATTAAACGCCTCCTTAAGCTTACATTTTTAGAGACGTTGGAGCCAATTACAGTGGGCTATGGTTTACAACTTTCTTCAGGAGAAATGTTGAATCTGAAAGCAACAAGAATGATACGTTGGGACAGAGAGGATTCCAAGTTTTTCACGCAGAAGATGGATATTATTTCTGGTGGGCGTAAGAATCTGATGGAGTTTGCTTCGTATTTCGCTGAAGTAGTGGCCGAGGGAATGTTATGGGAGGTGGAGGATCAAATGCACCAGCTGGCTGAACTCATCAGGTTGGGATTTCTTGTGGAATTTGATGAGGAAGCTATTGATTTCTTAATGAAGACAAAGAATCTGCAGCTGTTTTTGGAGGATGAGGAGTTCCTCTCCTCTGTTTTCCCTCCTTCTCATTAAGGTATTATCTTGCTATTATTATTATAATTATTATATTACGTTATTTCCTTTTTTATTTTGGTGTGTATATTATAGACTTACAGTGATTATGCATGTAATAATAAACTTATTATCTTTTCCATTTTCTGAACTTATTTTCTATTTTCTTGCTTAAATTAGTTGTTGCTTTGAACATGTAACATTTTATGGTTTTGATCTTGTTGTTATGATATACATTAATACTTAATGAATGAAAAGTATTGGTATACCATCGGAATAAAATTTCGTTGAAATTAATCTAAGTATTACAAGGCCTAGCTTGTCTCTTAAAACGTAATGCTGAATCTTAGTCCAATTAGGCATTAGGATGTGAGAAAACAAACATTAATTCAATATTTTAATGTTGAATAAGCTCCCATTTAGTATTAAGTGTACCACATCGGTATTCTTATGTTTATACACCAGATCTGATGCCATTTTAAGCCGTAGTGTGCATTTCCATTCCACTGGAAAAAAAAGGGATAAAAAAATTTTTTAAGGTCCCAGTAATTGATCCTTTGTTTTTGTACATATTAATGGATTTTATTTCTGAATGCAATTTTATATGCGTATTTTTTCGTAATAAATAACTATGGTACATGTTTTAACCAACAAAGCATTTATAGTTTTGTGCTTACATGGAAGTGTGATGCGAACATAAGTACAATTATTATTTATTTATTTTTGAAATATTCCAATTAAGAGTTTAGTTTCTTTTCAAGATATAATTGTGATAATAAAAGTTTGCTATTAGCCTTTGATTCTATTGAAATTAATATAAAAAAAATTGCAGAAAATTATATATGAAATACACCAGACACAACCGGACTTTTTCGAACTAACATTCGTGTTTAGCAAGTGTGAGCAGATTTGCACCCCGTGCGGGTGCTTGAGAGCATCTTTTTTTTCTAGATTGCTTAACAAACATATAAGAGAATAATCAACGGTTGCCACCAAATAAAACATACACTTAGGAGCGGATGCAGTAAGAGGGATGGGGGTAAGTCTCCAACCCCCCCCCCCCCCCCCCTCCTCTCTTCTCTTGTCTCTAAAATCCAGTTTCTTTTTCAGTTCATAATCAAGGTAATAAATCTCAAAATAGTTAACAAGTTATATTACTAACCATTAATTACATTAAAACTAAAGCATTCTTTAACAAATTATACATAAAACATAAACTCTTAATTTGAAAGGAACGAAGTCTCCGACCATTCCACATCCCTCTCCCTTTGTCATTCGCTCGCGCACATACTTCAATAACGACGGCAATGGGAGTGTTAATGAAGTTGAGACATCTCAAGTGCTCATGGGTGACAAAAGTGAGATGAGAAAGGAATAAACACTACTACTAGAATACTTTTGTACAACACGAGGGACACCCATGTGCCTCTATTACCTGGTCTTTCGTACCAACAAAACAAACAAGCATGCCTAACAATCTCTCTCTCTGTCTCTCTCACACACATCTTTTATTTTTTTGTATACAAGCAATGCACTATCACGAAGACCCATGGTTCGAGTTGTAGGGCATAAGGGTTGGACAGTGGAACAAGACAGCAAGTGCTTACTTTACACAAAAGGCAAACGCGTGTACACGCAGAAATTGAAAAGTTTCTTTCTTCATCAGGAAAGCACGTAATTTAACCTTCACACCATTTTCAGCGAACTCGGTAAA